>SWDC01000148.1:8123247-8496603 GCA_004919715.1 Linderniella brevidens
TCATCGAAAATCATCTTGTACACCGTTTCAATCCAATGGGACATGCCGTTTGACAGTCATTAATGTCAAAAAGACTTATGACACAAGGCACCAATCGCTGCAAGGCCCGGGGACACAAAACTACATCGTATTTGGGGTAGAACCTCGCTCTGATTCTTGATAATGTATTCGTTCCACGCTGTTAGAATACTTTTATTGTGTTCAATAAAAACTTTATCTTAATCTTGTAAGGTAAATATGTAGTTCAGGCTAAATTGTAATTAGTCATAGTTTGGGGACTAATTTTTAAATATACCAATTATGTTGGTATATATAGATTAGCTCTCTTTAAATTAGAGACAACTCTCGCATTAGCTTTCATGATAATATTTGTAGAGAGGGGAAGAATTCATTAATAAGAAAATAGAGCTTTAACGTTGACAAATAACTCTCAAGGCTTCCGCTACGTATCATTATGGGTTCTTCGTAAGTTTTACATTTTCTGTCAATTCTTAATCGAATGTAACCGTTTTGGATATAATATGGCCTAAAAATTGGTATCAGAGCAAACTCGTTAGGATTTGATCGATTTTTTGCATTTTTCAGTTCGAACTTTGTTGAAGAACTCGCTCGGAAATTGCTTACTAGTGATGCTTACTTTGCTATATGTTCTTATTACTACTTGAAATATCCAGTCAAAGTAAATTCCAAGAAACATCTTATGCGTGTGGCTTCGGAGAAAATTTTTCAATCTTCTCTGAAACACACATTCACCTGCACAGAAAAGGTCTTTTTCGGGTCAAATCACTCCTACATGGGTTCATAAGTCTACGACTAATTTAGGTAATCCCAAACAAAGTTGGGTAGCTAAAAGTACGTTACTGAATAATTTGACACATTCTATGCTAAATCCCGATAATGTTTTGCATATTTTCCCTCATGTATGGTATTTGACGTAGTGGCTCCACATACATGATAAAGGGAAGAAGTGTGAGCTACTATAACTACATTTCAAATAGATTCTACTTATGCGTATGTTAACTAAACTTTCAATATTTTAAAATTTACATTGAAAAATTGTACATTTTAAATATGCATTTTCAAGACTTTAAGACAATTTCACATTCAAAATGCATATTACGTACGGAAATGAAAAAAACAATTTTTTTTACGTAATATGTTTAAATGTGCTTAATTTGAGAGGGAACTACTCTTTTATTTGGAGGACGGGCGACTCTTAATTTTTTTTTTAAAGGGAGTATCAGTTTTAACTGTTGTGTGGGGGGGGGGGGGGGGGGGGAGAAAACTTCAAACGAATAAATTGAGGGAAAGTGATTCGTCATATTTTTAAAATCTTTCTACGAAACTTCTTCGGGGGAGAAATTTTGTTTTAGACATCATGATTTGAGGGGGGAATAAATAAAAAATATATTTAAATATAATTTCTGAATTTTTTTATATAATATATTTTTTTGAATTTTATTTTGCAATCACTAATACCCGCAAAACCACTTTTCACGATACTCATGTCGCAAACCTCATCCGCAAAAAATTCTGGATACTTTAAACGCAAAATTTTTCTTATCGATAACCTTTTCTATCGTAAACCGTCATCTCACCCTATCGAAAACCACCACCCCATACCAAAAACTACTTAAGCCCAAAAAATCAAAACCAACCATCATCGCCGTCCTTATCGCAAACCATTATTGCGAATTTTTTTCACCAACACTTCTCTGTGGAAAAGCTTACCGCAAACCTTGTATATATATTACATATATTACTACTAAGATAAATATATATTATACAGCAAGAAAAGGAAAACTGAGAAAATAAACAAAAAAAGAAAGAAAGGAAAAGTAAGAAAATTAAAAAAAAAAATTGGAGTGATGAAAAAGAGACAAAATAAAAAAAAATAAAAAAAGATGAAAAGAGAGAATTAAAGAAGGAAGAAAAAGAAAATCTCCTCTCTTCGTCCAATATCATGGACAATTCCTCCGACATTCTAAAAACAGGCTTCAAAGAAAGAATCTCGAGCTTACAACGAACAAATATTTCCAAAGGGGAAGGTGACGATCTACTTGCGATCACAATGCTCATTTTCAAGGACTTGCTCCGTCTTGCTGATTCTCATAAAGCAGCACTTCTCACGTATCCCAGAACCATAGATTTCTACTTCTCATGGTTGAGTCTAAACTGACTTTATCCTAACCCCGGAACGAGTCCGAGCATAGTGACGGTCCGACCTATCAACTATCCTACATCATCCGAACAACAATCAAGATGACTTGGAAATCTCTGAAGGTACATAATTCCCTTATCTTACAAATAATTCAGACCACACCCCCATAGGTACATGTGCTAAGTTTTATTAGCTCACGGGTAAAAACGCCGCATAAGGTCCAACGGCGCGTGCACATCCGAGCATTACCCACTCATCGTCTCCCAAAATACTGATGTTTCATTTTCTCACGGGGAACCACATATGTTATCACAACTTCACTCGGAAGAGGGAAATATTGAACTTGTGGTGCTGCTCGTACCACACTTCATTAATCGAGTCTAGTGTGTTCACACTTTCTAAATATTTATAATTTTCTAGGACACATACACTTTTTATATACTTAGTCTTTGTGATCAATTTAGAACTTACGTAGACATGTCACTCTTTGACATGATTCAAGGATCGGAAGGAAGTCTTGCCGTTGCAACATCAAAACAACAACGGAATCAGACCATCATCTACGAGCAAAGCTCCTAGATCGATGTTAATGGGACGCCTATGTGGCCCCGGTTCTCGTATCAATGAAACGCCTTAGTGGCTCCGTTGTGGTTATTACCAAACCTGAGTTCCTACGATATCTCCAACCACATCCACTTGTCACGTCACACTTCGACCCTCCTATATTTGAACCGATGATGTCGTCCGTGTACGACTCTCCGACATCTAAAGGGGAGATTCTCCAAATGTTCAGAAGAATGAACTTCAAAGGGGGAGAATCTTCAACACAAAGGGAGAGTCAAACAAAAAGGGAGAGCATCTCTTCATTATTGCAAACACAAAGGGGCGGACTCTCAACTATCAATAGACGGTATACGTAAAGATTTTTCAGGGAGGAGATTATGAGATACGCAAGGGTGGATCTTGTAAAAAAGGGGGAGATATTTGAAGAAGAACACGCACGAACGCTTCCGCTGGCACTTTTTGATATGTGTTCTACAAGGACTAGTCATTTTTATAGGACCAATATAACAAGCGCTGAATTGCAGAATTGAACACGAACTTCAACTCGGATAATCTAACCCTTCAATTCAAGCAATTGAACAAAGGGGGAGATTGTTTAAACACTTTTGTTGTGTTCAATAAATATGTTATCTTAGTCTTGTAAGATAAATAAGTAGTCCGGGCTACATTGCAATTAGCCATAGTTTGGAGACTACTTTGTAAATATTCCAATGATGTTGGTATATGTACTTTAGTTGACTTTAATTTAGAGCTAACTTTCTCATTAGCTTTCATGATAAGACTTTTAGAGAGAGGAATAATTCATTAATAAGAAAATAGAGCTTTAACGTTGACGAAGAACTCTCGAGGCTTCCGTTACGAATCATTACGCGTTCTTTGTAAGTTTTACATTTTCCACCGAATTCTTCAACGAATCTACCCGTGTTGGATATAATATGGCCTAACACACGCTCACCGCACCACTTGTTGGGACTCATTTAGTCCATGTCCGTGAGCATTACATATGAGCATATGTTGGGTTCCACTTTAAAACTAAATGACAATAAACAGAGTAGTCCACAAGTTTATATGTAGGTCACATATATGGTATTGAGTTTGACACCCAAACATTGTAGCTTTTCATTCAAAAAAATAGCTCGTCCAGTATCGCATGTGCTACTGCTCGTCCTAATCGTCCGTTGCTCTAATAACTTCATAGTTAGTACTTCCTAATGCAAACACGTCAGAAGAACAACATAGGTATACGTATATCCACATAAGTGGTCGGATTTGAGCATGTGTCATAGCATGCATGTATTATGTGATTCACGAGACAATGCACATGAAAGACTGAAATGATTTGCTAACGAGTACTAATCAATTTCACATTTTGGCCATCTGTGAAGCTCAGAATCCAGTTTTTGTGAGGTATAATATGAACGATGTAAACGTAGTTGTGCCAGAATTTATTTACCAAAAATTATCACAGTCAACAAGCTCCAAACTTCAATGGTAAAAAGGTCACACGATGGGGACAATTGCGAACTAATTCCCAATTAATTTTTATATTTCGTGCAGTGACAAATTAATAACTTTCCTCTAACACTAATATTTGTCTTTTTTGCAGTCAGAATCCTTTCGGGAGTTAATCCTAATTCCACATCTAGTAGATGAAACAAATATGACCTACATATAAGCTTGTGGACTATTTCCTCTATCGCAAATTATTGAATTTATGATGAACACTATATGACTTGTATGTAAGGCTCGTGAGAGTAGCCTATTGGAGATCGTAGATCCATATAATTTGTGCAGTGAGCTTAAATCGTTCATGTGCAATGGTATCTATGCGCAAATCTAGCCCAAATACGACGTGGATGATATGTTCACGGTCTTTGCAAATGATTGGTGTCATGTGTCAAACGTGTGCCTGACATTGACGGCTGTTAGACAGCGTGTGCCGTTGTGCTAAACGGCGGTAGAAGATGATTGTTGCGGAAGGAAATGTATGTTTGGTGGTCTTGTGTTGGAGGGAAAGATTGTTGAGGTGTCAAGCCCAATCCCCACATGGAGTAGAGGAGACAAATATGTCCTACATATAAACTTGTTGGGTAATCCCTCCATTGCTAATTGATTTTAGAGTTTAACCCTAAATGAGTTATATATAACGCACATGAGAGTGGTTTAGAAGAGATGGTAGAACCCAATATCTTTTTTAATTATTGCAAGAAATAATTTCTGACATATTTGAGATGGTGTGGAGAAAAGCAAAGGAACGCTAATAACAACTTAGATCATCTCCAACCGAAAAACTCATTCTCAAACTCAAAATGCAGTAATCCTTCTCCAACCGTTAAACTCATTCTCAAACTCAAAAGAATATTCCCTTTCACATTAGCTTTTACAAATTTTAAATATTATCACATATTTTACAAATTTATAAATTAGACCACGATATTATTTATAAAATTATTGAAGAAGCACCGATCAACCTGTGGCTTCCGGAAATAACGTGAAATTCTCATACGCTGCCTATAGGTATCATATACATAACTATTTCTCGGAAAATACCCTCGTAATCTTACCATCCATATGCAAACCACTTAAATACATAAGAGTTTTTTATTAATAATTAACACTTCTTCAACTAGTTTTGACTTTGAAGCCAATTGACACCAGAACAGAAGCAGTTGATTTATCACATGTCATCAATCTATCATCATATGTAAACACGGTTCCTTAATATAATGATAAATAAATATATAATTGAAAAAAAAAGGGGGGTTGCTTTGAGAAAAAATTAACATTGGAGGAAGTAAAAGCGACCCATGGCTTGTAAATTAGTTACTCCGTCGCTGCCATCTTATCAAACACGATTCTTTCCTCAACCACCTCAAAGCGCTTTTAACACCAAAACAAATAGACGTCGCGTTTATGAAATCCAACCATACCGAACGCTTGACCAATAACAACATTTGATCCGAAACAGCGTAGCAGCATGCTCATTGTAATATCATGCACCTAAACCAGCTTTAAAACTCACGATCCCTCAACTACAGCAAAGAAAACCTAAAACCAAAAACAAAAGAGAGTAAAACAATATTTTCCTCTTTGAAATCTTTTTGTAAGATCACCAATCAAAGAGAATGAAGAACAATCTAATGAGCAACAGCACGAAGCTAATTCTTCTCCACCCATACATACAAAAGCAAGGCAACTCGAATCGCCTATGGCTAGTGGCGTTTCTATCCCTCCTCACCATAATCTCACTCCTCACGTTGATATACACGCGCGACTCCACCGCCATCGCCGGAATCTCCTCCTACTCTTCCACCAAGACCACCACCGTCTCCGTGGTGGAGCATCCGCCTCCCCTCCACGAGGCGGTGGTGAGGGCCCTGGTGCAGTACGCTTCGAGCTCTAACAGCACGGACAAGATGTCTCAGACAGACATAAAGCAGATCTCCGATGCCTTGAGACAGTGCAATCAGCCCTGTAATTTCTTGGTTTTCGGCCTCACGCACGAGACTTTGCTGTGGAGGGCGTTGAATGCTAATGGGAGGACCGTGTTCATCGATGAAAATAGGTACTACGCGGCTTACATTGAGGAGAAGTATCCTGAAATTGAGGCTTATGATGTGCAGTACTCGACTAAGTTGAGTGAGATGCCGGAGTTGATTGCCTCCGTGAAGCAGCAGGTAATATCTATATATATATATAGAGAGAGAGAGAGAGAGTAATCCGAGAATTCTGATTTTTTTTTCTAAGATATTATAAATTGAGGGCTTCTGTCCTAAAGTCAATTGGTGATAGGTGAACCTCGTGAGTATATTAATTGAATTGATGAGCTCAATTTGTTCCACGTAGGATAAATCCCCATTATTATAGAAACTCAACATAAGAAAAAAAAAACAATGGAAATATATGGGTTTTAGTTGGTAGCTGGTTGCCTATGATCTAATGTAATACATGTGTTTGTTGATGTAGTTGCTCATCAGAAGTTTAATTTTTTCCAAATAATAATTCCAAATTGTAAAAGAATATTAGGTAAATAATGTTTATATATACGAAACAGGTTAGAAACGAGTGTCGGCCAGTACAAAACCTACTCTTCTCCGAGTGCAAACTGGGGCTCAACGATCTACCGAACCAGCTCTACGAGGTGGACTGGGACGTGATATTGGTGGACGGGCCACGTGGTTACTGGCCAGAGGCACCGGGCCGCATGGCGGCGATATTCACGGCCGGGGTCCTGGCCCGGAGCAAGAAGGGAATGAAGAGCCCTAAGACGCACGTGTTCGTGCACGATTTCAACATGAAAGTGGACAGGATCGCGAGCGACGAGTTCTTGTGTCGGGAGAATCTGGTCAAGTCGAAGGACATGCTGGGCCACTTCGTGTTGGAGAGGGCAGTTGATTCGAACGTGTCGAACTTCTGTAGGCAACCGAGCCCGTCTTCGTCTTCTTGAATTTTCTTTTTGCTTCTCAATATGAATGTTTTGTTGTTATTCTCAGTTGATGGATGAATAAGGGTTTTGTTGTAGCTGGGATTTGCGTGTGTGGAATTTGGTAATTTAATTAGTTGGGAGGAATAATATTTTGTTCTTTTCTATGTTCTTGGTTTTTGGATCAATTTATTGTACCGTTTGTGTGAAGCTAAAACTTAATGATTTCTCTGCTTAGGAAAAACGAATTTTTTTTTTTTTTTTTTTTAGCACTCCACAAGATTGGAGTTACTAATTTTTTTCTGATCCACCGATGATTCTTGTCAAGATAAATTCCATATGATTTTGCACTTGATGGAGAAAGCTAAAAGAACGTGTATTTATAAGGTGAATATTGCTCGGATATTTTTCAATTTCGATTATAGCCCGAAAATGATAATAACAAATATTGAGATTGAAAGATAAATATGACTATATATATATATATATATATGTATATATGTATATATACTAGATAGGAGTTGTGCGGCTCTTACGTATCATATCCCGGACTCATATGTCCAAAACAGTTGGTATAAATATGAACAAGTAAGATGATGGTATGTTACATACATATATATTTCTGTGGAGAAGCGGGTTCCGAGGAGGGTAGCTACTCGTGGATGGGGTACTTCCCGTAGAAGTAGGTTTATGCTTGGTCCAGGGAAAATAGCCCAAGGCATTGCAACAAGGGACTCGAACTCTGTTCCGCCCGCGTAACTCGCAGAGTTCTTCCTCTGTAGAAAGGAGGATGAGCCGGAGAAAATGTATTCAATCGTTCCATCGCCGGAGAAAATGAATCTTTTTCTTGTCCATGTATAAGAAAGCTATTCGATTTCTGCCGAAGCGAGGATTTCATTGTAGACTATTTTTTGTACGGTCGTTTGTTTGTGTTTGCGGTGATGTGGGTCTTATCAAGATTTTCAATTGATCAGCTGCTTTAGCTCTTGATAAGGCAACGTAAAGCTGGCCATGTGAGAAAACGGGTTCTTTAAGATAAATTCCAACAAAATCAAGCGTTTGTCCTTGGGCTTTATTAATCGTCATTGCGAAGCACAAACGGATCGGGAATTGTTTTCTCTTAAAATGAATGGATGAAAAATCATTTTTGGTGATTCTAAGGTTATTCGTGGGATAAACACAGGCTTCCCAATATGTGTGCCTACTAAAATTTCCGCATAAATGACATTACTGTTGAAGTCTCTGCAAATGAGTCGTGTCCCGTTATAAAGACCTTCTATTGGATAAGATTTCGGAGCAAAATAATTGGTGCATTTTTTTTAATGCTAGCTTATGCGGTGGGAGCCCATTCGGGGTTAGCGAGTGGAATAATTCTTCTTCATCTGGGATAGAGCAAGCACCCACGCTGTCATCGTTGCTTAAGTACACCACTTCTTCACCAGGAAATTTAGCAAGCAAGACATCATTTATCTCATGGACAAAATCATTTCTAAAGTTAATATAGCTCTTCTTACGAATGACATAGGTTGAAAATTATGTTCAATAGCTGGAAATACTGCATTTATTAGTTTATTTAAGGAGGTGTCATCATCTTCAAAGTTGATGTTCGATTCTAGTGGAACCTGAATCTGATTGTTTTCATCAACATACTCATTTCCGTTGCCAACGTTCAACAGATACGAAGAGAACTGAGGATCAAGTAATGCTCGCATATTTTGGAGTTTTATTTTCTCAAATTTACTCCATAAAGGCGGCATTACGATTGAAGCGTTGATGATATCTTCTTTGCTACCTCTTGCGACATATGGTAGCGTCTGACGGAAGTCGCCTCCGAATACAACAATCTTGCCGCCAGATATATGACTTGAATCCATAATTTCTCGCACCATTTCGTCGAACTTCTCGATAACACTGTGTTTCGCCATTGTGGCTTCGTCCCATATAATTAGTTTTGCTATTCGTAGCAAATAAGCCAACGTACTTTGTTTGCTTATATTACATGAGTTCGAGCCATTTTCTTCCAACGGAATTTTAAATCTTGAATGGGAAGTACGTCCCCCGGGAAGTAGAGATGCGGCAACTCCTGAAGTTGCCGTAGCTAGAGCTATTTGTTTCGAAGAGCTTATCGTACCAAGCAATGCTTTTTAAAGAAATATTTTTCCGATACCCCAGGACCATCAACAAAAAATACCCTAGGTGAATTGTGATTGACGTGATGCAATATCTTATTTAGTCTTCTAAATGCTAAAATATCTTCCTCAGTTACGATAATGTTTTGTTCAGTTTGTAATTCCTTTGTCAAATTAGTAGTGGAGTTCACTTCTATGTCGTCGTTTAGGAAGGGAAAATCTTCTATTCTTTTGCCCGTCGAATAAAGATTAGAAGCGATAGAATCAAATGTTTTAAGTTTTACTAATTCCATAGGTCTTTAGGAGAGATATTTTTCGAACTTTGTCCATAGGTCTTTAGGATTACTTGGTGAACAATAAATAAGTAACGTCGTGAATAATTGTCGTAAAGCAAAAAGACATCAAGTATGAGATACTTTCTGCAAGACATTCCTCGCATGTATTATTTTTTTCCATTAATCCAAGCATTTGAGCAGCTTCCCTAAAAGTATTGAGCGTTTGACCTCGAACCGTTTTTAAATGTGCGAAAGAAGTTGGTCATCTATGATGCATTAACAATAACCTTAGGTACCTTTCTCCTTCAGATGGATGACACGTTAATATACGCTCAATTACAGTTTGTTTTCTACGGTCTCCACTCTTTAAGATTAGGGTGCCATGTAAAATATTCTGGGAACTCGACGTATAAACATTTTTTTATTCTTGCATAGTCATCATGCGTACTCATGTAGAAGAACCGGGTTAACATAGTATTTTTTATCGTGGGTTCGTCGAGAAGTGTTTGTAGTTGTTGATCCCCGGAGAAAGATATTGTTTGTTCGTTATCTAGATGGACTGGTAACGATATGACATAAGGATGCACATGGTTAAGCTCAAAGCAAAAATTCTCCACATTGCTTCGGGCGCTGAGACCCATCGTGCACGTTGAAAATTCTTTATTTCATCAAATATTGGTTCATTCTCATTTGTGGTTAATGTAGATAAGATTCTATCATGGCCTTTGTAAATATATTTGTAGATATACTTTATAGCTTGGATGGTTGAGCATATCTCGACGTTGATGTGACGATTAAATTTTGCCAATAAATATGGATTGTATGGTACAACCCAACGATTATCAAGATGTGCCCCTCTTACGTCAACAGAAAGTCCATTCTACCACAATATGTTGGATAACAGTTATCTCCGTACTTGGTCACTTCTGAAAAATCTTTCAGGATATCTAAATTTGCAGCCATTTTCATTCTTCATACATGCGCATTTTGGATTTAAGATTCTACAAGGCCCATGCACCAAGTGTTTCGATACCAGTTGATATAGGTATGAATCCGTATTAGGATCATCAGGCAATTCTGTGCATACTATTGTATCAAAAGCCTGTGGAACAAACATTTTTTAAAATCAGCAAAAAATAGCATGGGGCAACCCCCTTTTTTGAAAGTCCATCACATAAGCATATGCAATAATGGTACCAAAAAATCTTGTTTTTAAACAATTCATTCTTTAAGACTTCCAGCTTCGCACGAAATCTTCTCGCTACAACGTCTGGTCTATTTTGTATTTCATCAGAAGATAAGCAAAGATCTTTTATTTCAGGCCAATTTGGGTTCGTAGTTATGATTAAGAAAATATTCGGTTTTCCATATCTTTGAACCAATGATAGAGCATCCATGTAACTTTTTCGCATGTCTCTAGGCCCACCGATGAACGATGACGGCAATATTATACGTCTTCCTACTTCAGAACCCTTCTGACAACCTTGTGCGACACTATCTAATAGACCCTTGTATGCTTCTTTCTTCAAACGACTCTGCATTTCGTCGTTTCTGTAATAATCTAACATTGATGTTTCTATTTTAATGTACATGTCTATTACGTATTGCTGCAAAAGTCTATCAACGTGTAACAAATGCGAGCAATCACCTTTTCTTACCTGCAACTAATAACAGTAATATTTACGACAGAAAACAGCTCTTTTCCCCGCAACAATCTCCATAGAACTTAGAGAACGAATTGAATTATACATTTTGCAACATAACAAACTACCATGTACTTCGTTGAAAATTCTCATTTGGCGTTGAAAATTCTCATTTCGAAATACCTTGAAGTTCGTTACTCAGATAAGCCTCGACACCTACATTGTCATAACTTCGTTGTCATGTACTTTATGTGAACATTGTTTCTTATTTCGTCGACAAAGTCGCTCTATTCTTCGATGCCACCCGGGTTCCCCATGTGGGAATATAAGGGGATATTGGAGAGGGTCATCACAACCGTAGTAATGTTTAATAACTTGTGGCCGACCATCCTTCTGAAAAACTTGTATGTGAGGGCTTGCATCATGATTCCCACTATATGATTCCAACCATACCCAGCAATTTGAGACGTTGGTCTATTAAAGACGTGTTCACTAACTGTAGGGTCAGTCTGTAAGGTGATTTTGTAGTTGTTTAGATCTGGAAAACTATTGAGGTTTCTAAGTAAGTCTGCTTAAGGATTAATTTGCAAGATGTTTAGTACTCGAAACGTGTAGATGCCATTATTTCTTTGTGCAAGCAATCTATCATAATGTACGCCCAATGATGTAAACGCGAGCATATTATTGTAACCACGTGCATATTGGCGAAAATGTTTAGCTTCTTCAGAATCATCCAAGTACATATTTATTAAGTCGGGCGACATTCTCGTCTCGCATAACTTTACTTCTCTCGACGAACAACAAAGGCCAGGCGTTTCTAAGTAGATGCGTCTAGCATCACAAAATTTACAGTTTTGCACAATAGGAAGTACATCAGGTTCTGCGACTATGCAACTTACGCGATCGAAGTTGAAGTTTGTATTGGTATGTCCCCTATTTTTCTCGTTGCAACGCTCAGTTTTTTTTTCCACGTCTTTCTTCAAGCGAAGCATATTTTCTTTTCTGACCGCGTACCATCGTAGATCCTGCAATGTTAATCAAACCAAGGGTTATTTTGCGACTGATTAGAACCTGGCTCGTGAAAGTAACCATTCAGTTAATTATACTTCATTAAACAAAACGGTTTTATACAACATTTATTTCACGGAATTGACAAATATAAACATACAATACGTTAAGTGGGATAAACATCCCTCTTCAGAGACAAATTGCATAAACCAGCCAAATTTCATGCCTTTATTAAGCTAAGCCATTTATCCCTTCCCTAGTGATGGTTATGCAATAAGATAGCGAAAAATCGCAGAAAGTAGCGGATAATTGCGGAATATGGCGCATGGCGGGCCATGGCGAAAGCAACCGCCACGCCATATCGCCATGGCGGATTTTTAACAACACTGCACCAAGTTAAAAAACAATGTTTGAATCGACGAACGAAAACGAAGCAAATACACAAAACCCCCAAATTTGAAATTAAGGTTCGAAACAGATTGAAATCAATGCTTTAAATCTATCTAAAAAAAATCGATGTGGTACCAATCTATGGAGGCGAACACCTTTTTCGACACATGACATGCCAAACCGTGGGGGCTTCTTTCCTCTTTCAGGGGCACTTGATCTGCCAGTATTAATGAGGCGGAAGAAGGTAGTTGGTAAGGTGTTTGAAGATTTCTCTGAGAAGATCATCAATGAGCAGATTCGAGAGGATTATTATCAACGATGCAATCTATGGCATACGAAGCTTCACAGGATGAAATGTATACACGATGGACCTGGACCTCCAACAATGGACCTAAAAAGGATAAAAATCTTATCTACTGCTAACATCTCAGAATAACTCAGATAACGAACCATCATGACACGGCTCACTATTCATTTGCGAGGACTTCTCTTAGTGTTCACAGATTATGCAAGGAGTCAGCAGTGAGATATAGAGAAAATATATATTTCTTCCAGTTCATCCCAATACAAAATTGGTAAAAGTAAGGAAGCCTGCTACGTTCACTCTGCACACTAAGTTAAAAAATGGTGTTTAAATCGACGAAGACGAATCAAAGACGCAAAGATCCCAATTTTCGAATATTAGGGTTTGAATCACACTGAAATCGCTCTAAGTTGAACTAAAAGGAAGCCCATGGTGCGAACAGTTCATGTCAAATTCAGAGTCAACGGTTAAAGCCATGGAACCAAATATTTAAACAGAAGATCGCCAAATTCGAAAATGATGGTTTAAGATATGAACCGTACCTTTCAAGCTTCATCGATGTTAAAAACTGTGCTTAGTAGATGTTTCCGTGGTGTACAGATGATTGAAGACGACCTGTAACAGGTTGGAGTCGGGCAAGGCATATACGAATGATGAGATGAAGACATGTTCGGTGAAGGTCACTATTTTGACGGGCGAGGCGGTGAAGTGGAAATATGTCAGAAATCCTAACGGTTAGTTTGGTTTCACTTTTGATTTAGAAGAACGTCTGGTAAACGAATTTTTTCGAAATGTAGCTTTTATAAAAGTAAATTTATTTTTTTAAAGTGTTTGATGGGATGAACTTTTACAAAAGTTGCAGGAAGTAATTCTGAAAAGTCATTAAAAGTTGCTTCTCTCAAATGGACTTCTTGAAAAGTAACTTATTTTAAAAGTCCGTCTCAAAATTTTCACCAAAGTTATTTTACTTTTCAAAATGAACTTTTAGGTTATAAGTCCATTTCATAAGTGCTTCCAAACACACACTAAGCAAAATTAAAATATAAGAGCAAAGTGGGTAGAGATAACAAAACATCATCAGTTTGTAAAAATTAAGCTCCAACGCATACTTGCATAATCGGATGCCATGTGTAACGGGTTTTCTTGTTTTGTTACCTACATATATAATATGTAAAATTATACATTTTTTTTTAAATAAACACATATGTTATGTAGTTCTGAAAAGTATTGCAATGAATTTACGTGTATTATTTAATTAGCAAAACTCTAACAGGAAAAACATACTTGTTAGAACCTAATTGTTGTAATTAGAGGTCAAAAGCTAATCCTATTTTAAAGAATCGTCCAAATAGAATAACTGTAGTGCAAATTATGATTGAGAGTTTGCATAAAATAAAAATGGCCAGACACGTTAACTTGGATAAACATATGTATCATTAAACTATGTACATAGCAGACAGAAAGTGGGGTACCGAAATGGCAAAGGTTTCAAAACAACCGACAAAACCAGTGACCAACAAAAGCAGCAACCAACAAGAGTTCAAAACATAGAACACCACCAGGGTGACTTGCCATTGATAGATAACATACAAAGATAAAGGTTCCTAGTTGTGCTTGGCCTTTTTGCTGCTGGCAGTTGAGCATGCTTGGTCTACAGTGGATTCAGCAGCAGGACGACATTTGTTAGCGGGTTGTTCTTGAATACAACGAACAGCCAGTGAGTCCGTTGGAAGCCGAGCCATAACTGTATATCGAACAAACATCTCACCCCTAAACACATAGTTGTACCCTCTAATATGATAAAGGGATTGATTGCTCTTCAGCATGTCGTTAACAGGGGCAGGGTCCATCGCATCCTCCTAACAAATATGAATGAAGTAATATTAGCAAAAAAATAGTAGTAATGAACTATCTCGTAGGGTAGTCGTACCCCTTGTTCGCTTGCACATATCGCATCAGCACTCGTTCCCAACAAACTTTCAGCATCACTCTTATCGATAATCACATCGATGCATCCAGTTCCGTCACTTAGCTCGGCCTCAAAGCGTAATCTGCAACAAGAGACACGATAGACTAAAGATCCATGGTTTATTTCGTGACATCTTATTTTTTAATAACATAGCTCAGGGGGACAACAAGCAGAACCGAGTAATTATGGAAGAACACCCGTTTAAAATTTCTTACATTGGTCGAGGTTTCGGGAAATCGTTTAAAATTTCTTACATTGGTCGAGGTTTCTTACAAGATAGCTTCGCCCACATGTTGGGTGGTGGCCTGAACTTAACAACATCACATTCATCATTTTACTTTAATGTGCGATTTTTCCGTTCAGCAACTTCATTCGATTGAGGCGAATAAGGTGCAATTACTTCATGAATAATTCCATGTTCTGCACAGAAGTTTCCGATCGGAGCTTCTTAACCTCCGCTTCTATCACTTCTTAATCTCTTTATTTTTCTACCGAGTTGATTTTCAACTTCGGTTTTTTAGAGTACGAATTTTTTTAACGCCTCATATTTGCTTTTAAGAAAATACACATAGCAATATTTTATGTTATTGTCAATAAAGGATTTGAAATATTTATTTTCACCTCTAGTTTGAACGTATTTCAAATCACTATGAATTAGTTCAAGCGATTTAGTGCTTCTTTCTACCATTGGAAATGATGAACTTGTCAGTTTTGCTTCAACGCATATTTTGCACTTATGTTTCGAATCAATTTCAAATGTAGGAATGTGGTTCAAGTTAATTAATCGACGTATCGAATCAAATTAACGTAACCTAGTCTATCGTGCCATAAATTAGAACGTTCAATCAAGTAAGCTGAATTAGTACTTTATACATATCGTTGACAATAGTCATTACATTCAGTCTGAACAGCCCTTCGGTAGCATATCTCTTTCCTACGTACATTCTCTATTTTGTCAGGATAACTTTGTCCGCCTCTATTATAATGCGGAACCGATGCTTGTTCAGCAGAAAGCCCAAGACAAGGTTCTTACGAATCTCTGGCACGTACAACACTTCCTTCAGGTTCAGCGTTTTTCCATAGGTCATTTTGAGCAGTACATTTATTTTACCCTCGATGGAGGCAGCTTTCGAGTTTCCCATGTGGATCTTTTTCCCTTGAACTGGTTCAAACGTCGAGAAGTGGTTTTATTCGTACACACGTGCCTTGTGCCCCAATGTCGATCCACCTTTAGGATTTGATATGACCATGTTAATCTCCGAAACCACCGCAGCAAGGCTCATTGCTTCAACGTCCGAGTGATGTCTTTTACCATGTTAGCCTCGAGTTTCTTCTTAGGAAGTCGACATTCGGATTATTTATTGCCGGTTTTGTTGCAATTAAAGCATTTCCCTTGTAATTTTTGTTGTCTTCTTCTATTAGAAGTCTTACAACGATGTCTTCTAAGGATATCTCCTTGCGTTTATATTTGAGATAGTTCTTAAAGTCATTCCAACCCGGAAGCAACTTTTCAATGACCGCAGCCACTTGAAAGGATCCGTTCAACGTCATCTTTTTGGCATTTATGTCATGCCAGATCAAATGAATTTCCTGAACTTGACTGATAATAGTCTTCAAATCAACCATTTTATAATCGAGGAACCGTCCAAAAACAAACTTCTTTGAGCCAGCATCCTCTGATTTATATTTGTGATCTAATGATTCCCATAATTCCTTAGCCGTATTCACACCACAATATATATTATATAATGTATTGTGAATCGCATTAAGAATATAATTACAGCATAGGAAATTTGATTGTTTCCATGCGTCAACCGCAGACTGAATTCGACATTAACATCACCTTCGGGAATTTTTGGGGCAACATCAATGAGGAACCTCGCCAGATTGAGCGTCGTCAGATAGAATTGAATCTTTCATTGCCAGCGTTTGAACGTCGATGTTGTCCAAAATTTTTTTTCTAGCTTCTCCATATGGTTGGCGAGAGGCATGGCAATCGGTTGAACGGGGGTTGTCACCGCAACGACCTTCGAAGCATGAACAATGACAATTTTTTTGTGCGGCAGAGGCATTCGGTCCGGAGTTTAACAAAATTTTATGCATTACCTTTGGTGTTCACCATCGTTAGGATCTGTCTTTAGATCGTTGTATTTTCGGCAAACGTTGCGAACACGTAGATGAAGGAAATTTCGAGTTTGTTTGAGGCACAATTTCCTTAAGACAAATTTCTTCGAATAGGACTGTCTCTCACGATACATCGGAAGAGCGTGACTTCGTCGTGCACTAAAGAAACCATCGAAGAACTTGAATGAGAATGTTGTCTAGGAAATAAAAAATAATTAATATTTTTTCGCAGGGAAAAACATAGACCGGGAGCAAAATGCGGGTTGACCAGGCCAGCCCGTTTTCGGTTCGGCATTCTTGTGCGCGGGTGGCGCGCTTGCACACAAGTCGGATGGATTTGCACCCCCTGCGCCGCGCGCGAGCGACATGTGTCATATAATGATGCCTATTATTTTTAGAATATACAATAACACAACCATAAAAGGTGCTTAAAGGCACTTGTTCCAACCAATATGGGACAATGACTTTTTCCATTTATTTTATATTTTCCCAAGCTAAGCCCAAATCTCATTCAATCCCATAAAAGAAATAAAAGTTCAACAGTTAGGACAAATAGGGAAGATGCTCGGAGGTTGGTAGCTCGGTAGCGATGGACTGGTGGCTGGTGGCTGCTGCTGGCTTGCTGAGCAGTTGCTCGGGGATGACTGCCAGTGGTGGTGGTGGTGGGGTTTGTGCTGCAAAGGCGAGTTTTGGTGGTGGCTGCGAGTGGGGGTACGAGTGTAGTAGTGCAATGGTGATGCGACTGGTGGCTGCGAGATCCGACGGTATTCCGTCGCAGCTTGCGACGACGTGTCCGTCGCTGCTTGCGTCGAGTATCTCTCCGCAGATCGCTACGGGTTTTCGGCTGTATTTTCTTGCAACGGACTTTGTGTAGTTTACCAGACACCTCAATGATCAACAATGGGGGAATAAAAAAGGATTTGCATGAGTTTTAACTTGAGCGTGTGTTTAGTGCGTGTTCTTGGCGAGAGAGCATTGTAGCGGCGCTATATTCAAGGAATATTCTATTTGATTCTCATTCTTTAATGTGTAGAGTTTGGATATTTATACATTTGAATAGGTATAAACCCTTGAGCCTCTACTTGGCCGATTACAACTACTAGCAAATCACTAGAGCCCACATTCTAGACTCTAGTTCACTTAATGAAGAAATTATAAGCTTTAGACTTAATCAATATATTGGACACTTTAATATATTTAACAATCTCCCCCCTAAGTGTCCAAATACAAATAATGACCTATTGTCTAAGTCTCATATTTCTTCTTTTTCTTTCTCGAGCGCGGACGAGGTGGAGGCTCCCTTTGAGCGAAGAACGGCTTCCTGAATCCAAGAGCGATCTCGTAATGTCTTGCGTCGTTTCTGAGGTTCAGTCGCTCTTGGATTGCCTCGATGATCTTGTTGAGAAGGGGCGGTTCTTCCACTTCTTCACCTTCTAGCTTTGCATCGTCAGGAAGTATCTCCATCCTTGTCCTTAGATCATCACGGATTAACTTTAGAGTTCCATCACATAACATGGTTGTTTCTGACACTAGGAGAGCTTGGGTCTGACGACTTCTCTGTTGAAAGTAAGTGACCGCAAGTTCTGGGTGCAGAAAAATGTAGCTCTCTCCGTGACTTTCTAAGGATTCTGTGTTGCTGTTGCGAGGCTCGGTCAGGTTGACCTTCCTCATGTTGCTTACCAAAACCATTTGTAGATCATGAACAACATAGTACTGGACTTGTCTTAGCATGTAGCGTTTGATCCCTTCAACCCTTTTCTTCGCGGGCATATTGAGGGTGAAGTTACGGTACAAGCAAAAAATTTGGTAGACTTCGCCCACTGGAAGGTAGGGGAGGTCGCTTTCTGTGATCTTCTCTACGGTCTTCTTCGTCCTTTCTATTACATAAACGACACTTTCTTATCTTCCGGTTGAGTGCTCTATGTCTACGATCTTGTGTATTGAATTTTGTTTTCTGAGTTGTACCATGTACTGTTCCTTGGTGCGTTTTCCCGTGTTTGGCATCGTCCAGAGAATTATCAGGTGCTGGAGCCCCTCAGTTTTCCCTTTAAGATGTGATAGGCCTCGAAGGCGGAGCTCATCGACTCCCTTTATCCCGTCGTCCTTTCGCCAGATTCTTGGGTAATAGTCTTCAAGGTATGGTGTCTTAATTTTCTTGATGTCCCAATGTGTCAACTTCTACTTGACGCTCGTCGCCTCTTTTTCGGGCGCTGGGTAGTTGAGGAGATATGGCAGCTCTGGGAGGTCGGCTTCAGTGTTTGCTCCTTCCTCCTCTTCTTCGGGCTCGAGGAGGCAGAAGTCAGCGCCACCAACTTAAGGTAGTGTCTGATGTGGTTCATGCGTAGGCTGGCTTCTTCCTCTGTCTCTGTTCTCTCTAGCCACCCCTACTTCAGTATGTATTTGTTTATATAGTGGTATGGGTCGCAGGAGGGCTGTCGAGAGGTATTGGTTGTTTCGACTGTTTGGGATGATTGGGCGGATGTTGTGGTGGTTTGTATTGTGGCTTGGGCTTAGGGTGGTTTGGATGATGATGATGGTGTGGTGTTTGTTAACGAGGCTCCAACTTCCCGGGTTGGAGTCTTTCCTCTTCCTCGTCTGCGACTGCCTCTTGAGGTCTTCTACTTCTCCCCATCAGGACGATCTTGAGTGTCAGGATCGTAATGTCTGCGTTTGAAGCGGGAACGACATGTTATTTATTAAGGCGTTGGGGCCATCCATTAGCCTTTGATATAATTTCTCCCCGGCTGGACTTCGGTTGTTCATGGCTAGAAGACGGGATATAAGTATTTGGTGAAGCAGGTGGATCGGCATTGTATATGGGTTGAGTGGGTGTGAGTCTTGTGGTGGCGAAGGGAGTGGTGGTGGTGTTGTAGGAGTGGGTTCGTCCGTCACAGGAGCTTTGCCTTTGTATTGGACGGCAAATTATATCATCGTACGCACTTTCCAATGATATATTCTTGGAGTTTTGGGACAAGTGCGTCGATGTCCGCTTTGCGCTTTGGGACAAGGCCTCCTTCGTGACGAACGGGGGCGATAACCTACCGAACTCGTCATTAGACGTTCCGTTGTCACCACTTCGGAGAGGTAACCGAATGGTGGCCTGCACTTATTATGGAAGGACTTCCATCCGGTCCTAGCGACTCAATTACGGGAAGTGTCGATACGGCCGTTGTGGAAGGTGCACTGAGACTTGCGGGGGAAACACCATACTGGAGCCGCTAAGGCTTACCGTTGGAATCACACTCGTCGGTGGGTCGAGTGGATGACCCGTTACCGTTGTTGGCTTTGATGATGCAGCGGGGGGACTTCCTTCTAATCCTCGAATCACATCCATAATGGATGCGTCTATAGAAGTTCTTGATAGGCCACTAAGACTTAGGGTGTTCGTTGTTTGTGCCATAAATGGCTGGCAAAATATAGGCATGGTGGACTGAGGACCTAACTTGAGCAATGAAGGGGCGGTGGTCAGGGGCTGTGAACCACCTAAATCTATATCCGCCGCATCATAATGAGGCGGGGATAGTTCACTTGGCTCATCTTGTGGATTTATTGAGACATCCGTATGTTGGGAGACGGATGAGTGGCTTGGTGGGGTAGACTCGTGCACCGTTGAGCTAGATGCGACGACTTCTACTCGGGAGTGAACAAATTGACTCATGTTCATACGGGTGAACCCGACTTGTAGTAAGTGGGGAGGCGGTCGGGGAGGGTACAGACGACGCTGCTCGTTCGTCACTTATCCACTTTTGGCGGTGCTCACGTCATGTGCCCGTCACATCGTAAACGATGTTCTTGACGTCCTCATATTGGGTTGTTTTTGAGGTCCCTGGCTGGTTCATTCTCAGGACCCTCACGGTCACTCGGTGATGCTCATGGGATGGGCTCGGCTAGGTCTACCCTAGCCGTGGGAGCTGGTCTGTTGTTCTCCAGGCGGTACTTAATTACTGCTTGTCCTCCTTGTCCGCCATTTGTAATAGAGCTTTCGGAAGTGGCATCGGCCGGTATTGAGGTCCTCGTGAGGTCTCATATTTTTGTGGAAATATTTAATCACCGGCGCAAGGTAGCTCTTTGCATTTCTGAGGCGGGGGATTTCAGGGTGGTCCTCCATGTATTATTCTATTATTAGTGGCAGTCACCTCAGATATGGGACGACTTGTGCCTTCTTTTCATTTCTTTGATTTGCGAGTTCATCCACGAGGTCGTTCCAGATTAATTGGGCGTGGTCAACCTTCCTATTGTAGATGATGGCATGGTAGATGTTGAGTATGTTGACGTTGCATCTATCGAACCCGCTGTGTTTGGGTGACAGACACTTGTTGACTATCTCGAAGAGTGTCCTCCACGGGTACGGTATGTCTCCTAGGTGATAGCTAGACAAACGCGTGAGGTCAGGTACATGGCCTACTTGTCTTAGGTCTTGGAGGAGTTCGGCATCCGTGGGGAGGTCCTCGTACGCTTGAAGCATTGGGAGTTAGAGGACTCTTCATAGGATCATCTTCGTGAGGAGCACCTTAGTTGTGTTGATGGTGGCCTTAAGTTTAAAGCTTGTCTTGACATTCATCCTCTTGAGTGTGCCCTAGAATGGTTGTAAGTAGACCTCGGGGACTTGAGTATTGAGGGTGAATGTCGGCCACAATGGATGCCCTTTGAGTATGGCCACGACAACTTCATCCTGACACTTGAACGTGTTCATTTCAAGTCCGAAGTTCTTCTCCTTTACTTGTACACTTTTTTCTTGTGGGTAGATTTCGTTTTGGGATGAGGAGGACAAAGCCATTTTGTATCTATAGAAGTTGGACAAAAGTAGAAATGATGAGTCAAGAAAAGAAATCTAGTGTCCAAAAGTCGTGTGGTGTTTTTCGAAAAATTTGTTAAAGTCAAGTGTATCGAGTTTCGAAAATGTGGAGTTCGAAAATGTCCTAAGTGTTAATTTGAAATGTAGTTTCGAAAATTTCTCAGTGTTGTGTCCAAAATGATTTTTGAATGAGCTATGTTCGAGAAAGTTTTGTAAGCTCGAAAATGTTTGATTATTCGAATGAACTGAGTTTGAAATCTTTTCTAACGTGTGATCGAATTCAGCTTGCGAAAAGTTGAATTTTTGAAAGCTATTTAATAAGAAAAAATTTCTCATTGTTTGTTCGAAAACGATTTTCGAAAGCCTGTTTTGCGAAAATGTAATTTTCGAATGCAAATTGTTCGTGCATTTTCTCAGTTTAAAAATGTTTTTCGATGGTCTTTCAGGCTAAGTGTTTGAAAATATTATAAGTTTCGAAAATGTTTTTCAAATATTTGTATGCAAAAATTAGATTTCGAATGTTAGTTTTTCGACGATTGTTTTGCGAAAATTGGATTTTCGGATGATATGATGTTCAAAAAAATATCTAAAATTTCTAAGTGTTGTTCGAAAAACGATTTTCTAAGTATAATTTTCGATAGTCGTTATGCGAAAATCATTTTTCGAACATGTTTTGGATGCGAAAATTTTCTAAGTGTTAAATGCGAATATTATTTGCGAAAGTTACATTTCGAAAGTGAGGTTTTAGAAAGTCTTTTGTGCGAAAATCAATTTCGAAAGATTTAGTTGCGAAAACATATTTTCGAAAGTCTGTTATGCGAAAATGTGATTTTCGAAATACAATGTGAAAATTTTCTTAAGAGTTGGTTTTCCACACTGAAGTTGCGAAAAATGGATTTTCGAAGTCTTCTATGCGAAAATTATTTTCGAAAGGTTTTATTGCAAATCGATTTTCGAGAGGTATAGTTGCGGAGATTTTCTAAGTATAAAACTGATTTTCGATAGTCATAGTTGCGAAAACTGATTATCAAAAGCTGACTTTCGAAAATCAGGATTTTCGCAACAATATTTGAAAAAGATTTTCGAAACAAACCTGAAACCCTAACATCATGCGAATAAAAAATCGATGGATTTTACTGAAATTTTTTACTAATCTAAAGCACATAACTCGATTTTAAGACCAAAATACATCAAATAAACTCGATTAAACACCAAAATAAGCACAAAATCGACGGATTTTCGAAAGCGATAGTAGGTGATTTTCAAATTGGGATCGATTTTTGAATTGGGTTTCGATATTAAGTTGCGAAAGTCAATTATGCAAAAAGCCCATTTGTAAACAGTAGTGCTTTTGCGAAAATTTCTAAGTATTTTTAAGTAAAACATTAACAGTAAAAATTTGAGATATTACTAAAAGTATCAACGTAAAATTTCTACTCCCTCTTAAAAATTCAAAAGATACTCACCCTTTAAAATTCAAAAATAGCTCCCCTTAAAGTAAATAATTTTAGCGAAAGTTATTTTAATCATAAAATCTCTCCCCCTAAATTACGTAAAGTAAGCTCCTCCAAAATATAAGCACATATTACAGATATTTACACTCTATAAAAGACTTGTCAGACACAACCGCTTATGATTCGAGGTTCAGCATGCCTAACTCAAAAACAAGGAAGTGGAAACGTTTTTCATCCAAAACCTTGGTATATAAGTCGGCTAGGTGAAGCTCGGTACTTATAAAGTACATATCGATTGTGTCTTTTTTCATATGATCTTTTCTAAAGTGATACATAAGATCTATGTGCTTTGTGTGTGAATGGTAGACATGATTACAAGTAATAGCTATAGCACTATTCGAGTCGATATAAATAGGTGCATTATTTAAATCAAACCCGTAATCCCGTAGTTGTATTTACAACCACAGGATTTGAGAGAAACAGCTGGTTGCGGCGACGTACTCCGCCTCGGTTGTGGAGATGGACACACAATTCTATTTCTTAAATGAGCAACTTACAAGTTTGTCACCTAAGAATTGTATGCCCCCTGATGTACTTTTCATGTTCATTCTACATCCTGCAAAATCTGCGTCAATATAACCAATTAACTGAAAGCTAGAGTTTTCGGAATACCATAATTCGAGTGCTGGTGTTCCTTTTAGATACTTCATGATTCTCTTCACGGCTAGCATGTGCGACTCCTTTGGATTACTCCCCGTTAGGTAGAGAAGTGAACCGATGACATGATGTCAGGCTTACTCCCAATTAACTGCACATAGGCATGTCGAGAACATGATGTCAGGTCTACTCCCCGTTAGGTAGAGAAGTGAACCGATGATTCCTCGATACGTGGTTAGTAAACCCAAAAATTATGTCATCGACAAAGATCTGAACTAGTAGAACTCCTGATCTATGTTGTTTGATAAAGAGAGTTCTGTCGATCTTCCCTTTTGTGAAGCATGAATTGATGAGAGCACCTCGTACCATGCACAGGGTACTTGTTTGAGCCCGTATAGTGCCTTCTCTAGGACGTACGGGTAGTCAGGGTGAACCTCGCTCACGAACCATTCGGTTTGCGCCGCGTAGACTTCTTCTTTCAAAACAACATTGAGGAAGGTTGTCTTGACATCAATTTTAAAGATAATGAAGTTCTTGTGTGCAGCGTAGGCAAGGAATAGACGAATGACTTCAATTCAAGCTACAGGTGTGAAGGTCTCATCGTAGTCGATTCCTTATTGTTTGATGTAGCCTTTTGCCACTAATCGAGCCTTATTTCTTATCACAATCACATCTTCATCCTTTTTGTTCTTGAAGACCCACTTAGTACCGATTATGGTTTTTCCTAGGGTCTTGGGACTAATCTACAAACCTTCAAGCGCTCAAATTGATGAATTTCCTCCTGCATGGTGTTTATGTAGTCAGGGTCCTCTAAAGCCTCCGCTACCTTGCTTGGTTCATTCTGACTCAGAGCTTGCATAGAAGTTCTCGTTGGTGGTTGAAGACCTTGTGCTTACTTCTTGATTTGGATCTCCAATTATTTGAGACGCTGGGTGAGCTCGTGTCAATTTCCTTTCATGTGGAAGTGATTGATTAGATCCTTCGATATTTGGTTCCTCACCCAGCTCTGTCTCATTCGTTCTAGAAATCTCAATTGGGGCTTCAGCTTCTTCTGAGTTATCTGTTGAGGGTTTTCTTCTTCTTCTTCGATATTTTCTATCTGGGGATTAGTAGTGGCTTGAGGTAGAGTCGTTGTTGTTGCTCTATTGGCTCCAATTTGTTGTCCTACTGGTGGGGAGATGCTTCACTACTTGCATTATCTTGAGGAGGACTTGATTGTTGACAAGAGCGAATGTAGAGATGTTCAAGTAATACGTCCAACTCTTCGTCTTCATTTATTTGGGAAGTAGATGGTCCTTCCTCGGATGTAGGACTGTGTTGATCTTCTGTCAACACTCTTATAAGTTTAGGTTCTGGACTTATTTCTACAAAAACCATTGATTGCAATTTGTCAAACGTCACGTTTGCGGCTTCCATGACGATCCTTTTCTGTTTTAGGTAGACTCTGCATGACTTTGATGTGGATGAATATCCAATGAACACCCCGTCTAATGCCTTTAGATCGAATTTTCCTCGATCTTCTCTATCATTTGCAACGAAGCACTTGGAGCTGAAGACTCGAAGGAATCCAATGTTAGGTATTCTTTTGTTGATGAGCTAGTACGGAGTTTTTTCAAATCTCTAGAGAATGCTCGTCTTTTTCTGAGTGTCGCAGGCTGTGTTGACTGCTTCAGCCTGGAGGAAGTGTGGAAGGCTCGAGTGGATCAGCGTTGTCCGTGCTTCTTCTACTAGAGTATGGTTCCTCTTCTCAACTACTCCATTTTGTTGAGAATTACTGAGAGATTCCACTTGATGAATAAAAATCACTGAGCAATTGATTCTTGAACTCGGTGCCGTTGTTACTACGGATCACTTGGACGTTGCATCTAAGCAGATTTTGAGTCTTCTTCACAAGTGGTATGATCGGGTCTGGTGTCTCGTCCTTCGTCCTTAGAAATCATGTCCATGTGTAGCGAGAGAACTCGTTTATAATCACTAGAACGTACTTTTGTCCGTTGATAATATGTACGCTCATCGGCCCACATAGATCCATGTGTAGTAGTTTTAGAGGCCGAGAGGTCGAGGCTATGTGCTTTGTCTTGTGGGACGCTTTCTTCATCTTCCTCATTTCACAGGCGGGGGAGAGATGCTTCTTGAGATACTTCAATGCTGGCAGTCCAGTGACCAGCTTGGCAGATTGTAGCTTGTTCAGCATCTTGAAGTTGATGTGGGACATTCTTTGGTGCCAAAGGTCACTCTGTTGAAGCGAGACCTTCGTCATCAAGCAGATGGCGGACGAGAGGTGGACGGTCATCAGGTTGATGGTGTAGAGATTGAACTTCCTCGTTCCTGTGAGGAGCTCTCTTCCACTCTCGTTGCTTATACTGCACCCTTCAGCATGGAAATTGACCTTCAGCCTTCTGTCGCAGAATTGGCCAATGCTGAAGAGGTTATGGTTTAGACCATCCATGTATGAGATATCATTGATCGTCAGGTCATCATGAATGAGATCCCATGTCCTAAGATTGGAGATGATTGGTTTTTCCCAAAGCGCACATTTCCACCGAATCTTTCGGTGTAATTGCTCAACAACTCTTTCCTTCCAGCCATGTGTGTGGAGCAACCTGAGTCGAGGTACCACACATGTTGGATGCAAAACAATTAAAGGGTTTTAGGTACCCATTTAAGGATGGGTCCTCCCATATTAATCGTAAAAGCTATGCATGCTCTTTTGTAGATTCATGTCCTAAGTCGGGTTTCGATGTATCTAGGAACCCAAATCTTTTTAATTCCTAACGAATACCATTGTTTAGTGCTAGATGAAAGTTCTTGTTTTATTACCCATATTTTCGTAATTCCTAAAACTTTAGCTTTAGCGTCAGTTTTAGGGTGCTTTGACTTTTTGACTTTAGATGCAAGTTCTTTTTGTCAGGTTTAGACCGTGACGTGTGAGAAGAATGTATTGCTCTCTTTATGTTGTTAGTAATTGCTTGTCTATGACGAGAATTTAAAACAAGTGCATCGTGAATACAATAAAAGAATTAAAAGGCTTAGATGTTCTCACAGGCCCAAAAATAGAAAATAAAGATCAAAATCTAGCAATGCGAGTTTTAACACACGAAATACGCCTATTACAAGGTTTTGAGCTAGACGCTTTTAAAGAAACTAGCTCCTTCTTTCTAGAAGAAGGAGTGACATTTTTTAATGATACGTCGTCTTCTGTGGCTTTCTTCTACACCTTTCGACTTAGATTTGGTCTAGTGGATACATGCAAAGACAAGTTAGTGAGTTTGTTTTTGCTAATGGAAACCTGTTATTTTAATGTTCTAGTCTTAGTGGGGGATTCTATTTATGGTTTGACTAGAGACATATTTCTAGAGGTTGAAGCTATATTAGTGTCGATTTGCTTTTCAAGTGAAGAAATTATACTTAGTAGTATTTCATTCTCAACCTGAAAACAATCCTTTCTGACTATAAGGTTGAGCGCAAATAAGTGATTCTCTGATTATTGTTGGTATAAATGCGCTAGAAGTTCTAGGTTTTTTTATGTCAGTGGATTCTTCTTCGACAACCGTTGCTTCATAAGAGGGTGTACAAATGGGTAGTCATCAGAGAAAGGTATTTCCCTTGTACTCCTGTTCAGTTCAGCATAATCAAGCGACACTTAAGCCCCTACCTTTATATCTCTCTTTGTCTTCTCGAAAGCATTTATTTCTGATGCTCTTGTGAAGGGCATTAGATTACGTGGATTTAAACCTATATATCTAATGTCGTAAAGAGCTGGGGGCTTCTTTTAAACTGGTTGATCAGTTGGTTTGAAACCTAAGCCTTCACGAGGATCGTAAAATCTAGTGTCCCTAGGCTGATTTAAGAAGAACGTTTGGTATGTTTGCCCTCTTTTGGTAAGAATATCCTCTAGACTTTTAATCTTAGAGTATAATTTCCTATGTTCCCCATTCATAAGGTTGTACTCGCTAGTCTTAGTGATTCGCTTGTCTTCACTCGTTTTGAAACTAGTTGTTAACTCACTAACATGTGCTTTCAGTTCTCTAGTTCTAAGTCACGACTTTCGACTCGCAGTTACATAGCTTCCAGCTGGCAATTGACAGTGTCTTTTTCCCTCAAATACTTAAGCAAACACTTGTGATTATTGTCTAAACGAGCTTTCATGTCCTTTATAGTGTTTTCGTGATCTATAAAGGTACTTTTGGCTTGCTCGTAAGTAGAGAGACTATTGGTCAAAGCACTAATCTTTAATTCAGAATTAGCTAGGTTAGCCTAGCCCAGAGGTAGCTAAACTAGTTTCTAATCTGCTAATGTTTTCATGGGCTATTGCTAAGGTGGCTTCAGTCTTAGCTAATTTCTTTTCTGTTGACCTGATATTTTTACGTTCCTTACGAAAGGCTTTATATTTTTCTTTAAGTTCTCAAAATATGCTAAGGTCAAAAGATTCTACCGCCCTTTCAGACGTCGATTCTTCGCCTTCACAGTCACCGACCTCTGGCTCCTTGTCCTCTTCGCCCGACTCAGCTCCCTCCACCAAGGCCCATCAGGGCTACGTTCTCTGGCTTGCTTTGTGAGGTGTCCTCGAGCCAGTGGTCCTGCTCCGCCATCAGTGCTACGCCGATTTTCTTCTGCCTCAAAGTTGAAGCTTTCTAGCGTAGTACTCCTCGTCCTTCTTCTTTGGAAGGAAGCAGCTTTATCCCAGTGTCCGGGCTTTCCACAGTTGTAGCATTTGTTGGGTTCAGCGGCACTCTTAGTCTCCGACTGCTGAGGAGGTTTTGGTGGTTGTCTGGAGCTAGATGAGACTCTCTGTTTGTTTGCAGATGACGACGACTTCTTAAAAAATCTCTTGCCCATCATCTTCGTCATGAGATCCATCTGCTTCTCGGGGTCGGAGTCTGATCCAAGTCTTCACTGCTGACGGACTGGGAGGCTTCACAGACTTGTTCTTTCGAGATTTAGTGCTCCTCTTGAGCGTGTTGTTTGTTACTAAGGCGAGTGGGTCTATCACTGCCTTGCTCCTTTGTTCTCCAATTGCTTCGTTGATATAGTTAGCATGCTGCTCAAGACTCTCATAGATGCTATGAATATCGATCTCATCGTGGTCCTTGTTCTGCTTAAAGTTAGTGGCTATTTTCTTCCATTATGGCAGTAGTGAAGCTAGGAACTTGACATTTAGCTCCATGTTCTTTCTTGTAACATTGATCTTCCTCATTTCCTTCACATGGATCATGATTCGATAAGTTTCACCAAATTTCCCCACGGGCCCAGCCTTAAAGGAGTCGTAAGCAGCGAGGGTGTTGGCTTTCTTAGCTCTCAGTCCGACCTCAGTTCCCTACATCATCTTTGTGTTTCCATCCAACATTTCTATGGCCAATTTAAAGCTATCGACTTGGATAAAAATGTCGTTTGACATGGCTTGTAGAAGGTAGGTCTTTGCTAGGAGGTCGGCTCTGGCTCTCTCTCCACATCGTTATACTCGGTCGGTGTTTTGAGTACTCTAGTTGGGAGAACTGCGGGGGTTGCCTCTGCATCGCCAGGGATGGTCGTCCAAAATCGTGTTGGTCCATCTTCTAGGGAGCGAATGATTTCATCTCCGGTCTTTTTGATCTCAAGGAAATCATGAACCTGCTCCTCCAAATGGTGAATTTCTTCCCATCTCCTCCATTGTTGGTTTTGGGTGTTTGGATCTTTACGTGTGTGATTGGATTGTGTATGTGTATGTATTCGTGTGAGAATTTAGACTTTCGAAGGTTTTTATCGAAAATTTGATTGCGAAAATGTGGTTTCGAAAAGTTTTTTATGGCGAAAATCGAGTTGCAAAAATTGAGTTTCGAAAATTTTAAAGTTTTCAAAATCTAGATTTTCTAAATGAGTTTGAAAAATTTGTCGAAGGGATTTTCTAAATGAGTTTGAAAATTTCTATCTTCCTAATCTCGTTGAGAAGAGTTAGATAACGTTGATAGAGTTCATAAACGTTTTCCTCTGACTTTGCTTTGAATGAGTCATAGGCCGAGAGAATATTGGCTTTCTTGGCTTTGACTCCGACTTCAGTTCATTGCATCATTTTGTGGAGTTCATCCCACATAGCTTTTGCACTTGATAGACTATCTATTTGCATATAGATGTCGTTAGGAATTCCTTGCATTAGGAAAGTTTTGGCTCCTAAATCTGCTTTTGCTCTTACTCGCTCCCCCTCGGTGTATTCACTAGGAATTTTGAGTTTTCCAGAGGCGGGAATGAGAGGATTATTGCAGGCATCGCCTTCTTGGATGAGCCAAAATTGAGCCGGACCTTCTTGAAGAGAAGCTATCAAATTTGTAGCTTGCTATTTTGTTTCCAAGAAGTTCATGAATCGGCTTCTCCATACGGTGTATTCGCCTCTTCGTAGAATTGGAGGGCAGACGTCATTTCCGAGTGAGTAAGCATCCATTTGTAGTTGATTGGTAGGATCTTCGTGAAAGTTTGGAATCGAAATGGTAAAAGTGCTTCACAAGTGACAAATTTCGTTAGTAATGTTTGTGATGTATTTTAAGCAATTTCCCTTTCGGACCTAATTTTTTTTGTTAAAGAGAAATTGTTTTGATTTCGAAAAATATTTGATATGATAATTGATTCTTCAAAATTTTGCTAAAGAATTTTGAATTTAAGATCGAAAAATTTGAGTATCGTAGACGATAATTCGGAGACAAATATTTTTCGTAAGTTTTGAAAATTACGAATTTTGATTTCTTTCAAAATAGTGTAAAATATGTGTGTGTTTGAGCAGTGGTCGAAAAACATTTCGAGCAATAAACTTTTTGATTTAAAAATTTTCGACCCTTTAATCGAAAAAGATTTTCGACCGTATAAGTTTTTCGTTGTATTTATCGAAAATTATTTTTCGAACGTAAGAGTTTTGCAGAGTAAATATCCTGTCGAAAAATAGTTTGTCGAATAATTGTTGATCACAAAAACCTTTATCGAAAAAAATTTGTAATCGAAAAATTAAAAGTGATCGAAAATTTTTTTCGTGAAGTTTGACTCAAATTGTTGACTAAAAGTTTTTCGAGTGTGAATTATTCGATTGAAATATGTTTTCGCTAAATTTTGACTTGAAAATTTAAATGATCGAAAAACTTGTTTTACTATTACATGTTTTTCGTGTCCAAATTAGATATTTATTTAGCGAAAACAGTATCCGTCGAAAAAAAAATACGCTTTATTACGCTCAAAAAAGATATTTATATATGAATCGAAAAACTAATTATTGAAAATAATGTTTGTCGAGTCTTATATTTGAGTAGAACACACGAGAAACAGTGTTTGTCATCGAAAATATTTTTCGTCTGCAAACTTATTCGAAAAATAATTTTTGAGCCAAGTTTTTCGATCGAAGAACACAACCTTCAAGTTCAATGTAACAGTGAAAAATCCAGATTCAACCAAAAGGTTCAAGTTAGGAGCTAAAATTCTGGATAATGACTCGTTTCTTAGTTCTGAATTTGAACAAACACAAGATTAACCACGTTTTACAGCAAAATATATTGATTATGAAGAAAATCAATTCTGAATCAAAACTTACTCGCAAACTCAAATATCGATCTAAATCGAAAATCTGAATTAATATTACGTTCTAAGCGATTGAAATCAGTACATAAATCATTCCTAACATATAATCTATCACTTAAGCATATTGATCAAAATCTATTTCACGTGAGTTTTTCGATCGAAAAATCTGGAAAATTATTTTGATCTTATAATTGCAAATTCAATCCAAAAAGCGATCACGATCTGCTCTGATACCAATTGTTAGGTCCTCATCCATCAACTAACGATCAATCTAAGCATGAATTCTAGATATTCGAAAGATAAATCTTACAAATTACCTTCGGTCGAATATCTTCTTTGAAGATCTTGAGAGAGAGTGTTTTTCGATTGCTTTTCTCTCTCTTAGAATGTGAATTCAATGCTTGTGATTTTTCTGAAAAATGAACTTTTTTTTTCGATAGTGTACATTGTATTTATACCTATTTACATGGTATATTTACTATTTAGTCCTACAATATTAAAACTACTAATTACGCCCATAATTACAAGGATAAGAAAATAACAAAGCACAATCCTAATGTCTTTTCAACACTTTTCGAAAGAAATTTTCGAGAGTTCGAAAATGAGTTTCGAAAACCTATTAACCCAAATTTTGCTAGAAAATCACTCAAACTTGATGAAAAATTCTGGGTTCTTTCACAGAAACTCTCGAAATATCCTATAACACTAGACGAGTTTAAAACTAAGCAAAATAAGCACGACCTCACTCGAAAATGTTGAAGAACAAGATAATATGCGCAAACCACAATAAAACTTGCGAAAATGGAAAACAGCCTTGCGAAAATAAAAAAAACTAAGTCTAATCGATCACGTTTTGGCTCTGATACAACTTGTAGGTTACGAGACACCTCAACAATCAACAATGGGGGAATCAAAAAGGGATTTGCGTAAGTTTTACCTTGAGTGTGTTTAGTGCGTGTTCTTGGTGAGAGAGCACTGTAGCGGCGCTATATTCAAGGAATATTATACTTGATTCACACTCATTAATGTGTAGGGTTTGGGTATTTATACCTTTGAATAAGTATAAATTATTAGGCTCCTACTTGGCCCATTACAACCACTGGCAAATCACTAGAGCCCACATTTTGGACTCTAGTTCAATTAATAAATAAATTACAAGACTTAGACTTAATAAAATATATTGGACACTTTAATATTAAGACAGTCGGATTTATTTTTTCCGACGAGTGTTTTTGCGACGAAACCTTTCGTCGCTTTTTGAAACTTAGTTCAGGGAAGTACTTAGCCCTCAGGATTCTTCCTAGCAAAGAATTATGATTCCTTAAAACCCCTTCCAAGCTTGTTTTGCCAACAAAGCAAAGTTCAACATTTTAAAATCTCGAACCTAGCCCTCCTCTATATTTTTTCATATAGAAACCCCATGAAGCTCAATGGATCTTCTTCTCGCTGCCACTGTTTCAGTAAAACCAAGTTTTCGTTCTCCATATTTCCCCTAAGAGATGCAAAGGTAGTTGACCAATACTCACGGACCGGAGACTATATGGATAAGCTTCTAGACAAGTACACCTCGTAAGAACTCACTACAAAAGCATTTATTGCAACTATGAGTAACTAAAGAATGATAAATAGCTCAAACTATATTCTATCAGAGCTATTCATAGAGAATGCTAAAGGAAATGATCGAAGAAGAGAAAATATTTCTTCGTGGTTTGTTTTTTTAGTTGTGCTTTCACGTGTATTTATTTTTCAAGCTAATCGTGTGTGGACAGACATAAATCTTCAATGTCCTCTTTGAATCTTCAAAAATTAACTCAATTAAATTGTTCAGTCTTATTCTGCTACCGTCCATTGAAAATGAGATTGACTAAGGAATTTTTTACTATTGTTCAAGAACCTCGATTGTGAATGTTTGAACAACTTTTATGGCTTTGAACAAAGGTCATATTCTGCAAATTTTCATCTTGGCCTTTGATACCGAAATTACTCCAACTTGACTTAATAATACATTTGTCTTCCTCCGATCATAGCCACCGTGGACTAGTTCACTTTTTCTGAAATATCGATCAAGTACAACCAATTCTTTAACTTGTATACTAGATGAGCATTTGAGAACATATCCCCGGGATTATCCCTTGTAGTAATCTTCTAGATAAAGAACCTTATTATATGCAATGATATCACGAATAAAATAATATTGTATATCAATTTTATTAGCTTTCATGATACATCTCATCCTTAGTCAAATGAATTTCACTTTGACAATCACAGTAAATAGTCTTGCCGATTAATTCATTGAATAACCACTTCAAACATAAAGTTCTTTGATTTCATCGGTGATGCTATATATATTTTGTTTCATTAGTATATAATGTCACTACATGTTGTAGTGTACCTTTTCAGCTAACTACACAACATCCAATAGAAAACGCATAAGTTCTAACTGATCGTCGTTTATTGAGATCACTGGCTTAATCTGAGTCACCGAAGTCGACAACAGTTCACTGTTTCTACAGAACTATAAACAAGTGTTTAGAGAACCTTTCAATATCCAAGGATCCACTTCATTGCTTTTAAATATATGAACGTGCAGAAACAATTGCATAAATGATAGTGTCGACTGCACTTGAGTAAGAAACTCGTCCATATACTCTTCTTCCTCTTCCAATGACGGAGACTAATTAATAGCCTAAAACGGCTAACGAAAGTATTTGGCGTATTGCGTCAAATCTCTCCAAAACTTTCTTGATATATCCTATTTCAAGTTGAACTTATCAGCTACTTCATCACGTCTAATGTCTATACCAAGAATCTACTTAGCTGCTATGTAATCCTTCATCTCGAATTCAACATTCAATAACCCATTTAACTAGTGAATTTTTGCAAGATGCTTAGCCGTAACGAGCATGTCATCAATAGATAATAATATATAAACGAGTGAACTATTATTCAACTTCCGGAAGTAAACACAACTATCATACTTTCTCGTAAGGGAATTATGATCCGAACATAAATGAATCAAATCGTTCATACTATTTTCTTGGAGAATGCTTTAGTCCATATTGTAATTTCTTCAACAAAGAAACTTGGTCTCCTTTCCTTCAACTATGAAACTGTTAGGTTAATTCATATTAATTTGTTAGCTTAAGTTGCCATATTAGAATGATGCTTTGACTTCAAGTTGTTCTAACTCCAGCTTGTACATGACAAAGAATGAAGTAATGCACAAATAGAGAAGAGCTATGTCTAGCAGCATATGATAAATAACCAACATTGTGTACCTGACTAGAACCTTTTGCGAGCTATCACGCCTTATACCTTGCATCGTCTCATAGGTTCACCACCTTCATGTGCTTCATGTGCCATTGATAAATGATGTTAAACTAAATGTATGTACCTTAAACTAAATTTATGTACCCAATGAAAGTAGAATCTCTCATCTTTGTTTATCTCTACTTAAGGAATATTCCTACTCGAAGCTTTCATCTTCAACGACACTTCCTTGGAATCTTAAAATTGATAGGAGAACATGGTATGTGGTTGACAATATAACATGTTGTTGCAATAGCTTCTATAAAAATAAATATTTTTCACCCCAACAGTAAGCTCTCTAGAACAGAGTATGGTTCATGTTCTTGACAACATCATTTTTGTTGAGCCGTCATTCGAACAATGTAATTACGAGGTATTCCTTCATTCTTAAAGAATTAATTAAACTCGCTTTTGCAACCTCATGACATGTTTTCTTGTCTGTTATTTAATCAAAGTGTTCCATTATTTAAATGTAAAGGAAAGATCGCTTTTCTGTTTAAGAAATACACACAGAGTTTTCTGTAATAGTCGTCAATGAAACTCAACAAATATTTGGCACCACCTTTTGCTGAACACGAGATGGACCCCATAAATTAGAATGCCGGTGGGAAGGTATCGGTGTGAAGCATTAGACAAAGCTTTCTGCGGTGGTGGCTTGTGGTGTAAGATGGGGAGGTATGTCAGCGGAAGGGTCACCACATGAAGGTAATTGTGTGGAGCGTCGACGAAGCTTGGTAGTGGCAGTGGCTTATGTTGTGGGGCGAGGAGGATCACCGAGGGAGGTCTTCAGTGGGTGGGCCGCTGCGAGGGTCACTCGTTGGAGCAGTGGATGGCGGCTGAGATTCAGATTTATAGTTTTCAATGAAGTTGTTCCAAACAGCTACTGTTCGAAATTTATAAATCAAAACCCTAATATTAAGCAATTTTCTCTCCCATACATTTCGCCATTTTTAAACAGTGGGAGAAAATCATCTAGTTTTTTTCTTTGTAATTTCTCTCTCGATTTTTCTTTTTTCTTTTCATGTACCTTCGTGATATTTCCTTTTGTAGGGTAGTTTTCTCCATTTAAGGGAGTGCCCACACCGAAAAAGACGATATTTTGAAACTAAACACACAAACTTATATAACGTGTTTTCCATGTGAACTATCAAATTTATTCAGCATTAGTAAAATGAAAAAAATCGACCAAGGAAAGATTGAATCATATAAAATGACGTTGTTCAAAGCCATAAATTTTGTTCAAACTTTCACACTGCAATTCTTGGAAATGCGAATGGGACAAGCCGAAGTACAAATTCAACTTATTCAACCTCATTTTTAATTGATGGTAGTTTGAATCAGACAAATCTATCTAAGTGGAGTTTTAAGATCTGAGGAAGACTTTGAAGATTTACGTCTATTCACACATGATTAGTTTCGACTCTAAATAGATGTGAAGGCGGATATCTACATAAATATCATCACTTCTCCGATTATTTTATTTAGCTTTCTCGATGAATAGATTCGATAGAATATGGTTCGAGCTATTTATCATTCATTTCTTACTCCTAGTCGCAATAGTTGCTTTTGTGTATTGAGTTCTTACAAGGTGTATCTGTCTATAATAATCTTCACATAGTAAAGATATTCTATCCTCCAGCGCGTGGACATATGTCATCTTGGCCGACCCATGTATATTCATATGTCCACTTTCATATTTATGTTTCCTCTCGCCATTTATTTATTTTATTTTTCAAAAATTATATAATCGGGATTAAAATATGGTATTGGAGCCCACTTTGAGATTTTATTGCCATAATGACGATAACAAAAATGTCGATTGAAAAGATCGATAGAAATGTCAACTTTGCAATGTGGAGTCTTCAGATAGAGGATGTTCTTATTCACGATTGTGGGTCGGTGCTTAACGGAGATGAGGAAAAACCAATGAATATGAAAAAGGAACAACTTGAAGAATTGGATAAAGCCAGGTCGAGAATGATCTTAAATATCTCTTACGAGGTTTTGTAAGAAGTTGCTACGGAGACAATATCCAAATGTGTAGAGATTCCTTGAAGTTGTCTACACAAAGAAGGCTAAGAGAATCAACTATATTTAAAGGGAAGCTACATAATTACGAAAATGACTTCAGTTACTTATATACTCATGTATCTCGACAAGTTCGATACAAATATATTGATTTGGCAAACATAGAAGTCATTGTGAGTGAAGAAGATCATATAATAATATTATTGTGATCTCTTTTGTCAACTCTAAAACATTTTTCGTGATACTATAGTATATTGTAAAAAGACAATCTTCTATAATAGTCTTTAATCTGATTTACAATTGAAAGATAAGATATATAAGGATATAAAGGGAGAATCTATCAGACACAAGGTTTGTTTGCACGCGTGATAGCCACGCGGTGCACTAATAATGTAAAGTATGTGTGCGTGCAAATTGCGACAAGTAATATTTAAAGCGAATATGTTATAACTATCACCATGGGCGACAGACAGTATACCTATCGTTCGTAAAATAGCTCTAGCGAGTATCCGAATATCGATCTCAAGGAATAAACTGAGTATCAGTACTAACCTATCGACTCAATATCCAGCCTAATAAATGTCTTACGAAATTATATATTTTGAAACTAAATTCCGACAACCTAAACTAACACGAGATAAAGGACTAAAAGATATGACTAAGTAAATATTAGTAACTTTAGATAATAAAGATGTGATCTGAATATCGAATCTCGTTAGGTGTCATCGACTAAGCCATAGACTACCGTAACTGCGTGAATACCAATTAAATCGTAGTAATTTCTACTCACTCCCGAATTTGTTGTCGCCCTAGACATTCGTGAGAATCTAATTTAGCAAGTACCTAATACGCGGGTGTTGACGCCCTAAAATCGAGTCATAACGCTCATGAAAGGTCTAATCGTTATTTAGCTATCACCCTAAACGATACCAAATATTGAATCAAAACATAGACATATTGATACGAAGAATAAACTCAACATATAGACATATTGGGTTGAATAGATATATTATAAACAATAAATAATCAAAGATACGCGTTCACGAGTAATCTACGCCAAAACAACGATTCTACCTAGCATTCATCTCATCCCAAACACAAACGAGGATTTACTCATGATAAATGGATAAACAACGAAATAGATAGAGAACAAGGACATAGGATTCATTATTCTTCGCTATACAAATGTAATCTGAGAAGTCTCGAAGAATTCCTTCGATCCTTGTCCGATTACGCGGTGATTCTTCGTGGAATTCCTATTGTGAACCCTTTGAATCATCGAGGTGTTTCCTATGGTTCTTTAGCATTCCTTTAGGTCTTTTAGGTCGTGTGTTTCAATTATGGAAAATCGGATTCGGATTTAGGGCTTTAAAACGACCTTTTATAATGTTTATCACGCGTCACGGGATAATCGTGGGCCGTCACGGCATGGACGAAGCCACGAAGGCCGCTGAGACTCTTTTACTATTAAATATCACGTCATGGACGAGTGTTTAACATGTCTTGACGGATTCCTGAGAGCTGCATTTTGTTTCTACTCGGTCATCACAACATGGATGGGATGTCAAAATGCCGTGACGATTTTTTGGGAGTTTAATCTTGTTTCTGCTTGATCGTCACGGCATGGACGGGATGTTCACATGCCGTGACGATTTTCTGGGAGCTTATTCTTTTTTTTTGCTTGGTCGTCACGACATGGACGGGGTGTCAACATGTCGTGACGGTGCCTGCGGGACGAACTTGAGTCATTTTCCGCTCCGTTTTCGCTCGATTTTATCCCAATTGTTGTTTTATTTTCGTTCAACATAAAATAATTATAAATAACACAAACAGATGCATAAAGGGCTACGATTAACTCAAAATATGACCTATTTATAATCAAGATAAACGTATTGTTTATCAACACGGTAGGCCAGAACTTAGAGATGATGACCGTTGCAGATCTAAGGATAGTTTGGAATCCATATGCTAGGCCAAAATCTATAACTTTTTCAAGAACAGGGTCGCATCAAAGCTCGTTATTATAAATTAAATAATAAAAATAGAAATAATCAGCAAAATAATAAAACCATCTAAGTTAGTGTATCTGTATACGGGATTGTTAGAACTATTATTGTAGCAACTATAAATATGTCCGATCTAATAATGAGTGAGTTTAGATTCGAATTGTTCTTACTGTATAAGACACAATCACGATTGTTTTTCCGTGTATGAAGCTTTCTATGGTAAATATCACTTGATGGAAAATTTCATTCTTTGTGCAGTAGTCAGCAAAAGTACAATTCGTATCAAGATGTTTGATGGAATCAGCGGATCACTCACGGAAGTCAGACACGTTTCAGATATGAAGAGAAATCATATCTCGGTAGGCACACTTGAATCACAAGGGTGCTTGTCTTCTGGTGATGGTGGAGTCTTAAGATTGCTAGAGGTGCTCTTGTCATGATGAAAAATTGGATGTCTAAAATTTATATATTCTGCAGGGAACTAATAGGTTCAATTGCACTGTGGACATCACTCAAGGTTGACACCACGAGATTATGACATTTGAGGCGTGGACACATAGGAGAAAGGCTTAATGATGATGAGCAAGCGGAATCTACTTTGGGGTCAAAGTACTGGTAATTTTGGTGAACACTATCTTTTTGCGAAGCAAAAACAAGTCCGCTTCACTTCATCAAATTTTTGGAATATATTCGCGACCTTCCTCGGCAACCCTCTTCGTCCTACAACACAAATCGTCAATGACCGCGTCGAGCTTCGTCGAGAGAGAGGACGCACATCGAAATACGCTCCCCCCATCCTCGCTATAGTGGAGATGACGGAGCAACGGATGTGTTTTTTTGTTTATTTTTTGCTGTCTTTGGTTGCATTTACGCTGTTGTTCGTTTTTTTGTTCGTTTCTAATCTTCTCTTTTTTGGAGTTTCAGTCTTCGTTATGGAGTGTTCATTTCCTCTTTAGAGGGATTTTCTCACCAAATATTTAAGGTTTTTGTTGAGAAAATTGACAAATATGACATGCTGAGTAGATGTGAATTAATAGTCATCTTGATCATGAAGTTTTAATTTAGATATGCTTATCTTATTAATTTTTTCTTTTCCTTAAATTTCGTATTTGGGGCCTGGTGTAGTTTGGTTGATCTCAGGAGATATTTCTCGCTCCATTTTGGATCAATTAATTTCTCCGTGAGTGTGTCGTCTTTATGAGGTATCTTTTGCTTTGTTAATTGTGTGCGACCAGATGACTGGGATAATTTAAAGAAAGGGAGTGAAAAGGAAGGAAATTAAAAAAGAGGGAGCTTGACTTTTTCAATTCAATAAGAGGGACTCACTTAGTTAAATAAGTAATTAATCAATATATCCATTTAATTAATAATATTTTAATAGTTTAAAATTATATTTTCGTTTTTTAGGTTTTAGAATGCAGATTTCGTCGCTTTTTCTTCGTCATTTCTCTTAAAATCATCTTCAAATTAGCACATATCTTACCCGATTTTCTGAAAAATTAATACAAATTCGCATGGGTCTTGAGTTTTCGTTATGATTAAAGGTAGATTTAGGCGAAATAATTGAAAATATTAAAGATACACTCGAAATCGAATAAGATTGACAGACCTATTCGAATTCGAATAAGTCTTATTCGAGTTCAAATAAGGCTTATTCGGATTCGAATACGCCTTATTCGAGTTCGAATAGGTCCTATTCGAGTTCAAATAAGTCCTATTCGAGTTCGAATAACCCTATTCGAGTTCGAATAAGTCCTATTCGAGTTCAAATAACCCTATTCGAGTTCAAATAACCCTATTCGAGTTCAAATAAACCTTATTAGAACTCGAATAAGTCCATTTGAACTCGAATAAGCGTTATTAGAACCCAAAAGACCATGATTCGAATTCAAATAAGAGTATAATTAATACTTGTAATTTTATGATAATAATATCAAGTCATTAATATCAAATAATAGTCAATGAAATACTATAATTAGTTATGACAATGTTTAATGAAGATGTCTAATGAGTTGGGTAAATGTAATGAAAATTTAAATGAGTTTTGTGTGAGTTGCTATAATGTTACAACTTGTATTTAAGTGAATTACTATAATATGATATCTAAACATGTGCTCTACATGATGACAACTAAAATGAGTTGTGTCAATGTGATATACAAACTTCGATGAACTTATTGAATAATGTTTATTAATTATATTGTGATACACAAAACTTTCATAAGCTTCTTCGTATAATGTTCATCTTGAATCGAGTTTAATCTTTATCTTGAGTTAAAATTGATTATTCGGGTTCGGGTTCAAATAAGCCCTATTCGGGTTCAAATAAGCCCTATTCGGGTTCAAATAAGGTTATTCGGATCCGAATAACAATATTCGATGAACTTATTGAATAATGTTTATTAATTATATTGTGATACACAAAACTTTCATAAGCTTCTTCGTATAATGTTCATCTTGAATCGAGTTTAATCTTTATCTTGAGTTAAAATTGATTATTCGGGTTCGGGTTCAAATAAGCCCTATTCGGGTTCAAATAAGCCTTATTCGGGTTCAAATAAGGTTATTCGGATCCGAATAACAAACTTCGATGAACTTATTGAATAATGTTTATTAATTATATTGTGATACACAAAACTTTCATAAGCTTCTTCGTATAATGTTCATCTTGAATCGAGTTTAATCTTTATCTTGAGTTAAAATTGATTATTCGGGTTCGGGTTCAAATAAGCCCTATTCGGGTTCAAATAAGCCCTATTCGGGTTCAAATAAGGTTATTCAGATCCGAATAAGGGTTATTCGAGTTCGAATAAGCGTATTCGAACTCGAATAAGCGTATTCGAACTCGAATAACCTTTATTCGAACTCGAATAAGCGTATTCGAACTCGAATAACTCTTATTCGGGTTCAAATAACCCAGATTATTCGAACTCGAATAAGGGTTATTCGAAATCGAATATATCTTATTCGAACCCGAATAAAGCTTATTCGAATTCGAATAAGACATAACTGAAACGACAAATTCATTTAAGTGACTAAACTAATATTAATGACTTTTTACTCGAGGGTATTTTTGACTTTTTCTATACAATCCCTCCATCTTAAATAAAATATGTTTCGATCCCTTTTATCAAAATATCCCCCAGATGACTCTGTTACTATTTAGCTCTTTTGTACTGTTGTTTTTTTAATGGCTAGTTATCGATTGAAAAAGAAATCTTGAAACAATTTTATTGGTTTGATTTATTAGATTAGGGTCTCCTAGCCTTGCCTGAGTGACTGGTCTCGGGCCATCTTGGGCCATGCGGCATAATAAACTTGGCCGAACATCATATCATGATGATAACGTACAAGTCCATATTGAGAACGTGTATTGTTGTAGTGTGTGACAAGCGTCCGTTGCCCAACATTAATCAATTGTCAACAAGTCAGATACTGCCACAACATTCATTAATCGACACAGTTCAACAATCACATAGTTACAAACATTCATTAATTCTCAATTTTGAAGGCGTAAACCAAATTGATGAGTAATTGTAAAATTATATAAAAAATAATGGCAAAGAAAATGTGGCTGGCGTGGCCCTTTTGAAGGCGCGACTTGTCAATCTTGCACCAGCAGCTTATGTTGACTTTGCAACATTCAATCTTTTCCACACCAACCCTTTCGGCTCGTTAGTACAACCATATAACATAGTCCGCATGTATAATTATAGAGAAATAGTTCTTTTGCCTTCGACTTTGGTACATATTTGTTAAATTTAATGGCCAAAGAAACTGGCATTAGGTAAACTATTCTAGTTAATTTATGGTCGACTCAGGTTAATTCAACCTCCCGACGTGGGACGAGTGATCTCAAAACGCAAAACAAATGTTATGTTACGCGTTAAAACTAATTGGTAATAATAATAGATAGAGCGATCTCCTTCAACCTAATTTAGAAAAGTCAACTAAATATGTCCGAAAGGTAGGAACGAAGCAATGAAGCTAATAGCAGTTGTGAATGGTATTTGTACTTGGGCATTAAAGTCTGGTTGAAGTACATTTCAATCTAAGTAAGGAGTAAATTAGCCGTCTCAACTGCCAACGACTTCTTCTATTGAATTTTCTTGGTCAACTGTCTTGTGGCGTTTGTCTGTTCTTACCGTCTATGATAAGTCATTAGAAAGCGATGTCATTTCCCTATATTTGTATTTCTTTTATACAATCGTTTCAACGAGAGACTCAATGCATACCATTCAGAATGTGATATTTTTGAAATTTTGCGATGTCATCAACTACGAAAACGATAATTAGTTTGACTACAATTCTATGAATGATTCAATTTTGTCTAGTAGTGTGTATCAGAGAGAGATTACAGTTCATACTTAGGACGGATACAAAGTCAAAAAAGAAGACTATGGAATAGAATCCTATGAGGGAAAAGACAAATCACTATTTTAGCATATTCATAAATTTTTTTTACTCCGAAAAAAAATATTCATAAATTTTTAATTACTGACAAGGGATATGTCTAAGACTCAAGTGGCTGGGCACTTAATCTCCTTGTGATAGTGTGAACTTGATTTGATGAATGACACATTAAAGAGGAATTTTTATTTTAAAGTTGGAATCGTCACATACGACACTAATGATACTTATATGAATTCAATTAGCGGGGTGTTGGTAACAAAAAAGAAGTTAAATATTTAATTACCTATATGTTTTTTCCTTTAGAAATATGCTACCCTCACACCCACACCCACACACATACAAAACACCCAACCAAATCCAACACCTTTTACTTTTCCATCTAATAGCACAGCATACATTTAAATAGTCACAATAGTAATAGGAAAAAGAACCAAAAGGAGAACAAAAGAATACACATTGGTACAAAGGAGTAATAGTAAACTAGCTCGTCAAAGCTACTCATCTCCTTCGAGATAGATAGAAAACACTGTTGCACATTGGACCCAATTTTCAAAGTCTAAGACTCCTAATTCAACATGTTGGAATATTACCACAAACGCATCATTGACGAAATTATCACCAAAAGATATATTATCTAGGAAGAATTCAAAATCATGGTGCTTGGCGTTTCTTGAATAGAAAGCGCGTGATTGTGCTCGCCTTCGTAGGTCACAATTAGCATAGTTCGATCATCCAAAGCTCTCTCTACGTGCTTTCGAGCTGGGCAACCTCTTACACTGCTGCACTTGTAATAACCCCTGCATCACCAATTTGAATAATATTATCTAGATTCCAATTTAATTTGTGATCAATAGATAGTAGGTGTTTATCACATAATAATTATATCTAACGCAGACATTCCTATTGGTTCCACCGCCGTTTTATTTAATTTTTCCAATCTTTTTCGTGGATCCGGTTTGGAGCCGAATCCATAGGAACCGGTTCCGGGATTACCCGACCCATCAAGAATGCTAACAAAATAATACCTTGGATGTGGCGAACCCTTAATAGGTTTCTGTCCGTACTTCCTCCACGAGTAGTCATCCGGTGGGATATCGGCCATCTTCATGCTTATCGCCGGAACCCTAACGACCCTCTTCAACCTCAACTTCCTATTTATTATCATTTTCACAAAAAAAAAAACATATCATAAATGGTAAGATTCCACAAAAGATAATCAAATAAGGGAAAAAAAATATATAAATGTACCTTTTCTTAGAACAATGGCACCTGCTCGACGATTCACTGCACTTTCCAGACACAGTAGCGGTGTTACCACCCGTTGTTGACGACGCACAAGGCTTCCTCTTGAAAGATGACGAAGTCGACAGAGGAGGTTTACCCGAAGAATTCGAAACTTGGGATGCATTGTTGCCATTAATGAGCTGAAACCCAGATGGATTTAAGCAGGTTTTACTATTATTATTGTTGCTGTTAGCGATTATCTGATCGTCACCGACACCGCCGCCGCTGCCAGTCAGCGAAGAGACGAACGAGCTGGTCCTCGAGAAGCTGATCGTCTTTATCAGATTCTGCTTCTGCTGCTGCTGCAAGAAATAATCCGCCGGAGGGATCTGCTGAATGGGTGTTGGGCTGTAGATTTTACCACCGCCGCTTCCGCCGGCGAAGAAATCGTGGGATGCCACGGCGACGTCGTTGCCAAGCGGCGTGCCCTGTATCACGGAGTTGGGGGACGACGAAGAGGAATCCGGAGATGCTGAAGGTAATGCTTTACCCACTGGGCCGCGCCTGAAGCGCGCGTGTCCCGTACGCGTGGCGCCGCCTGTGCGGTCGAGGAGGCTAATGACCCTCTTGAACCTGTCCACGGCCGTGTCGGCCACGGAGACGTAGTCCTCGGCGACGACGTCGTTTGGGCTCCGCTTTTGGGAGAATAGCCTGATGAGCTTCTCCACGCTTTGGAACCCAGAAGCTGCTTCCTGCGCCACGGCGAGCTTTTCGTCTTCTTCTCCTTCTTCGAGAAACCTGCCGTTGTTTCTGCTCATCAAGAGCTCCACGGCCATGGCCGATGAATCTATTTGATAATTTTCTTTCTTAGAAATTGTAATTACTTGGTGAAAATGTGAGGAAGGGAGGAGACTAAAGGAAAGAGTCAAAGAGGTTGTAATGCTGGCGGTGGCGCTGTTAAATAAAGAGATTGATGACAAAAAAAATTAAAAAAAGAAAAAGGAAAAAAGAGAAAGTGAGGTGTGTTTGTTTTCGTGGGATGGTAAAGTAAAAAAGAAAAACAAACCGTCACAGTAGGTAGGCGACTGACCTGTCACTTTAATCTAACCCAACGTCGTCTTTTGAGCGTTACGCTTCTGCCCTTGGTCAAAATTTAGGTGCGAAGATTATATTAGATTACATTGGTCCAAACCAAACTCAACTCTAAACTATTGGAATTGATTACCTAATTACACGATATACTTGATACATTCAATTTTCAGATATTGTAATCAGGGTTTTTAAGACTGGACCGGCCGGTTTGGCACGGAAAACCATAGACCGGTCAAAATTCGGTCCCGGTCCGGTTTTAAGTTTAGTATAAATTGAAAATGAATATTTAATTTATCTTAAAGGGTGAATGTTAAATAAAACTAATGTGGTGTAGGGCTAGAGCTTGAGTATATATTCTGACAATCAGTGATTAAACCTCTAGAAATTATAAACGGTAGTTTTTTATCTACTATTTTTATCTTACTTTTGGTACTTTATGGGCTAACAATTCAACCCAACTCAAATATTCTTTATCTTTTTTTACAATCATTGTAGCCCAATATCATTCATATTATTATTTTTCCGGTTTAATTTCGATTTTATACCGGTTAAACCACTAAACCTTAAACCACTAAATTTTCCGGTCCGGTTCAAAAATCCGGTTTTAATACCATGATTGTAATACAACACCTTATACCTCTAATGCTACGAGATTTATGTCGTGTTTAAATTTAATTTGCTTTCGTACCGTTCTTTGAAATCGAGTTAGAAATCGATGTCTCCATCCTAAAATCAATTGGTGATAGGTGGAGTTGCCTCTCGAATATATATATATAGAGTAGATTTAAGAGCTTGATTTATTCAACGTGAGACAACACTCACTTAATTAGAATCTCAACACGCCCCTTATGAGAGATCGAGAATGGAAAATATAATTGAGATTTTTATTAAGATGAAAAGTAAAAATTACGGTATGATAATCTGCTACTTATACAAAAATGGTCAAGGGTAAAAGACAATAACACCCTTTAAAGATATGATTAAAATTAATAAGCGCACTAAAGAAGTGTTTATGTAATATCACGCAGACTCCTCAAGTTGTAATCTCTTTCTTGCAACATAGAATACCTCCTTGATTCCTCTTTAGTTTAATCATCAGCTTTGGCTGGACATCTTGGACATAATGCTACGGAGTGCAGCAGCATGTAAGGCCTTCGTGAAGATGTCTTCAAGTTGCAAATGAGTTCGAACATGGAGAACTTTGATAATACCTTTCGATATGTGATGAAAGATGAAGTGACAGTCGATTTCAATGTGCTTGATGCGTCAACGAAGAGAACAGCTCGCGTCGCTTTAGGTTTGTGAGAGAGGTGTGTGGAGGTTACCCTTCGTTGTTTAAAATGGAGAAGATAATGCATTCATATCGATTATATGGTTATGGTTAAAGAGGGAGATGAACTCATGTTCAGTTACTGCAACTGTACGGCCATATTTTTGTTTTTTTTTTTTAAATTTTAATGAATTAAGTAATGAATTAAGTATGAGAATTAGTTAATATGGTTAACGTTTAAACAAAGTGAGGGCGATTGACAAAAAAATCGTCAACGAGGTCTTTTTTATAAAATTAGGCCATTTTTTTAAAAATCCAAAATCCACTTTCATCTATTCCTCCTTATTTTTGTTTTTGTTTTCTTCGGTTTGTTTTCTATAATAATCATAAAATAAGGGTAAAATTGTCCTTTTTCGAAATATGTTTACTCAACTATAAAATTGTTTTAAACTAGTACCTTTACATAAAAAAATAGGGAGCTAATCGTATGGAAAAACATTGCCCTAATAATAAAATAGAAAAAAAATTATTTATTTCTTTGTTTAATTACTTACCGTAATGTTGACGATCCAAAGGCAAGGAGAACAAATCTTAAAGACAAGTCACGACTTTTGTCGGATTCCGACCATAAGTCAATACAAGTAACGTAATTCACATCAATAAATCTTCCGAGAGAGGTCTTGATAAAATCAAAGAGGCAATTATTCTTTAATTATTAATTAAAAGCATGCTATGCTTTTTTTTTCCTCATCTGATGAAAACTTTGATTACCGTTGAGTTATACGAAATTCCAATTTATAATATTGTTATTCAACTAGGCATTATCCTAATCTACGCTCTAAGCTCACCGAGAGTTCAATAAACCGACCCACCAAACCCAGCCCAAACAAAAACTTGACGGGTGTTGTAATATATCTCTTATATTATCGAAGTGTAGGTTGAAGCGTGAAGAATCTTCACTGCCCTAAAAAGCTATTTCAAGAACTCTCTCTTGTAGCTCAAAGGTTCAACAACCTCTTCCAAGTTCCCAAACAAAAACTTGATGGATGTTGTAATATATCTCTTATATTATCGAAGTGTAGGTTGAAGCGTGAAGAATCTTCACTGCCCTAAAAAGCTATTTCAAGAACTCTCTTTTGTAGCTCAAAGGTTCAACAACCTCTTCCAAGTTACCTATGTGTTTGGGAGCAAGACAAATGAAGTATTTATAGAGTGATCAATCAACTCAAGAGACTCCTCATTGAAGAGCCATGTTCATGGTCATTCAAGAGCCATATTCATGCTCATTCATGAGCCATAATCATGCTCTATTATGACTCATATTTATGCTAGTTTAAGAGTCATGTTTATTCTCATTTAAGAGAAATTGAACCCAAGATTCATGTGTCTCTACACTTTATTTGATAAGAATCCAATGACATTATATTAATATAAATTGTTATATATATATAATAATCCCCCACTCATTGGGCTCTTGTCAAATTTCCCTATCACCCTGGAAAAAGTACACTTAAGTTATGGTGTTCTCAACAAACTATGAACCATAACCTTAAACAATTGATACTTGATTCACTAGGAAAGTGGTGAAAATAATTTTCTATGAACCACCAACCATATTGTAAAACAGAGGTCACAAAATCAGGATGTTTTTCCTATCTCCATTTTATACGCGGTTGGGCGCCTCTCTAACCATGCGCATTCCTTTAAATTTCGAGAAATGCTTTAGGAAACGTAGCCTTGTTTCCATAGAGGCGGCCACACCTCTCTTTTCTTATAGGTGGACGAACATTTAAGGAACTCATTTCCTTAAGTCATCAACATATGACTTTGTTCATTAAGAGCCGAACTCAACCTTACACATAAAATTTCGAGCTTCTCTACAACACAGGTATGGAATTTTAGGGAATAAGATCCAGCATTAACATGTGCTTCGTTCTTACCTATATGAATCTTTTTCATGGGATCTCCATTCATCAAGGTTAGGTATCCACACACACTAATGATGAAGTTGCACAAGTCCCATACCCCTTGTTGTTTTCTCAATTAAGAGTCTCCCTAAGGGCTTAGTTAGAGGATCGGCCAAATTTACCTCTGACCTCACGTAATCAATGGAAATTATCCCATTTGTCAACAATTGCTTAATCACATTGTGTCTTAAGCGAATATGTCTATTTTTTTCATTGTGCGTCTTATTTTTCGCTATAGCAATTGCTGCTTGACAATCACAATGCATAGATATAGAGGTGATCAGTCCCTTATCAATTGCAATGTCACTAATAAAATTTTTAAGCCACTCGGCTTCCACACAAGCAAGTTCTAATGCACTGAACTATGAATCCACTGTAGAACGTGCAATTAAAGTTTGTCTAGAAGATCTCCAAGCCACGGCTCCTCCTCCCAAAGTGAACACATATCCACTTGTGGATTTTGTATCTTCAGAATCTGAAATCCAATTTGCGTCACTGAAGCCTTCAATTAATTACTTCAGGAAAACCACTATAAAAAAATACCAAAGTGCCTCTAATATAGCTCAATAATCTTAGCATGGCTTTCCAATGCGTTTCACCAGGATTTTTAGTATATCTTCCTAGCCGTGAAACTGCATAAGCCAATCGGGCCTTGTGAAATTTGCTAAATGCAACAGACTTCCGATCAATTGAACATTAGTATTTTGTGCCTATGGAGCACCTCGATTTTTCTCAAGATGCACACTTGCATCAAAAGGAATCGATAATGGTTTAAGATCAAAATATCCAAATCTTTTCAATACTTTTTCTGCATAGTGATATTGTACCAATAAAATACCCTTTTCTTTTCTTATAATTTTAACACCAAGAATGACTTTGGTTTCTCCCAAGTCTTTCATATCGAATTTCTTTGATAAGAATTCTTTTGTAGCCTTGACTACACTCAAACAAGTGCCAAAAATCAGCATGTAATCAACATAAAGAGCAATGATTATACAATGAGCATTCTCTCTTTTTAGATACACACATCGATCAACTATCGAAGCTGAGAAACCTTCATTCTCTAGTGTGTTATCTAATTTCTCATGCCATTGCTTTGGCGCTTGTTTTAAACCATATAATGATTTTCTCAATTTACACACTTTACGTTCATGTCCTTTCACAATGCAACCATCAGGTTGCCACATATAAATTTTTACAGCCATTTGATGCACAAATAGATTGTAAGTGGCAGCCATTGCAATCAATACACGGATTGATGCTATTCTCGTGACAGGAGAAAATGTATCAAAATAATCAACATTTTCCTTTTGTGTAAATCCTCTAGCAACTAATCTTGCTTTATATTTTTCAACACTCCCATCAGGTAGATATTTCTTTTTAAATATCCACTTGCTACTAATTGGTTTTGTACCAGGCGGTAATCAACCAATTCCCAAGTGTTGTTACTCAAGATAGAATGCAACTCCGACTTTATGCTATCTTTCCATTTCTTGGAATATGACGATAATATTACCTCATTATATGTTTTTGGTTCACTATCTATCATGGACATGTAGTAGTCTCCACCAAAAGTATTCGGAATTTTCCTTCTCTTACCTATCCTCTCAATAGGATTAGGATTTTGGAAAAATTCCTCATCATCATCAGTCTTTCCCATTTTCTCTTTCGATGGAAATATATGTTCAAAGAACTCAGCATTTTTGGACTCAATAATTGTATCTTCAGCAACTTCTTCACTTTTGATTACTAAGAATCGATAAGTTGCCGAATTTTGAGAATAACCAATGAACATGCAATCACAAGTTCTTGGTCCAATTTTTATCTTTGGCTCGGTTAGTAACACATTTGCCAAGCATCCCCATATTTTTAAATATTTGATATTTGATGCATGTCCTTTCCATAATTCATATGGAGTTTTCCCAATTTTCTTGTGCGGAATTTTATTTTGCAAAACACAAGTAGTCAGAATCGCTTTACCCCACAAGTTCTCGTGAGCACTTGACTCAATCATCATGGCATTCATCATTTCTTTGAGAGTTCTATTTTTCCTCTCAGCTATGCCATTTGATTGAGGTGAATAAGGTGGTGTTCTCTCATGAATAATGCCATGATTTTCACAAAAATCATCTAAGGCAATATATTCACCACCTCTATCGGTTTTTAACCTTTTAATTTTCATCCCAAGTTGATTTTCTACCTCATTTTTGTAGACAATAAACTTGTCACGAGCTTCATTTTTATTTTTAAGAAGATATACTTTTGCATATCTAGAGTAATCATCAATAAAGGTGATATAATATTTAATTCCACCTCTAGATTCGCAAGAATGCATATCTCCTATGTCACTATGAATTAACTCAAGGGGTTGAGTTTTTCTCTCAATATTGTTACATGTCTTCTTAATTAGTTTGGATTCTACACAAACTTAACATTTGTTTGTGTCTTCAATCCGAAATTATTAAGGATTCCCAAAGTTATCATCTTCTTCATGTAACCATTATTTACATGGCCCAATCTTGAATGCCAAAGATTGAAAGAGTCAGGCAAATAAAAGGAAGAAGGATTCTCATTATATGAAGCAACATTGAGTACATAAAGCCCATTGGACTTATAGCCCTTTCCAATAAATACATTATTCTTAGTAAGAATAAGCTTTCCACTCTCAAAGGAGACTTTGACTCCGGCCTCATCAAGCAAGGAAATAGACACCAAATTTACTCTAATGCTCGGGACATGAAGTACCTCTCTTAAAGAGATTGTCTTCCCGGAAGTCATTTTGAGTTCCACCTTTCCTTTGCCTCTATTGGTGTGGTGCTAGAGTCGCCCAAGGAAACTTCTCCTTGAGTCTCTTTATACTCAATGAAGGATTCCTTGTTTGCTCAAATGTGCTTTGTTGTACCCGAGTCCACAATCCACGTGTTTTGTGATAAAGGAGAAACCATGTTTACCTCCGAAACCATGGCTACTATCACATGATCATCTCCTTGAATAAGATTAACATTGTTCTTAGTAGGAGGATTCTTCTCATTCTCAATAGTTGCCCTGTTTCGGCATTGTGCGGCAAATTGCCCATGTTTCCCATAAACAAAACATGCTCCCTTCTTCTTTTTGATAGAAGAAGGTCCTGGTTTGAGTGAACTCTCACCCTTCGAAACTTTCGAGAAGTTTTTCTTAGGAAATTTGGATCTCTTATCCTTTTCCTCCACAAGACTTGCTTTCGTTTGAAAGTCTTTCGAAACCCCACGGATTTGAATCCGATGTTTATTCTCAATGATGATTTGTTTCATCAGCTCATTCAAATCCATCTTATTTTTGTGCTTCAATTGTTGCTTATAATCATTCCAAGAAGGAGGTAATTTCCCAAGAAGCAACTCGGTCACAAACGCCTCAGGAAGAATGATATTCTCCATTTTGAGACCTTCAATAAGTTGAAGATACTCATTTATTTGCTCATGAACATCACGAGTTTCCACATCGCCCACCGATAGAAGCCGGAACAAGCAAACTTTTGTTTTACGGCATCCTCGGCTGTGTATTTCTCCAACATAGACTCCCATACTGCTTTCGCATCTGTGTAACTCACATACACGTCCAAAAGAGAGTTAGAAAGCGTAGAGATTATAGTATGCCACAAATCTTATTCCTTGCTCCCATTTTATCAAGTTGGTGGCTTCGTTGAGCAGAGTCGTGAGCACCCATGCCACACCATGCATGTCGAGGAAGGAGAACACCCTCTCCTTCCACCTCTTGTAATTTGCACCATGGAACTCTTCGATTCTTGAGATATCCGGGGTACTTCACCATGGTGGCCATCGGGTTGAAATCGGTATTTTGGTTCACCGAGAATGGATTTGATGGAGTCTCCGTGGTATCATGAGAACCAAAAACATCCTCATCGCCGTTGAGAAAGTCGTCCAGATTCTCGAACTCATCATTGTTCCCCATAGCTTTTTAGATTATTGTAATATATCTCTTATATTATCGAAGTGTAGGTTGAGGCGTGAAGAATCTTCACTGCCCTAAAAAGCTATTTCAAGAACTATCTCTTGTAGCTCAAAGGGTTCAACAAACTCTTCCAAGTTACCTCATGTGTTTTGGGAGCAAGACAAATGAAGTATTTATAGAGTATCAATTCAAGAGACGCCTCATTGAAGAGCCATGTTCATGGTCATTCAAGACTCATATTCATGCTCATTCATGAGCCATATTCATGCTCTATTATGACTCATATTTATGCTAGTTTAAGAGTCATGTTTATTCTCATTTAAGAGAAATAGAATCCAAGAGTCATGTGTCTCTACACATTATTTGATAAGAATCAAATGCATTATATTAATATAAATTGTTATATATATATAACAACGGGTGCATGATTTTGAATATAACGCACATCAAGCTGGAAAAAGTTGAGCTTAGATAGCCACATAAGCCCAAACCTTAACACGGATTGTTTTATCACCTTTTCTGCAGGACCAAATCATTGAATTGAATGATAGCTACATTATCTTGTCTCACCGTTAAGATTCCTGTTATATCAACTGGATAATCTGCTATCGCCTCGCTTGGGTTGACAAACTCGTCGAGTCGTGGTCTACAGCACAAAGCTTGACCAAAGCTTCAATTGCATCTTCACACAAATACCGTCTCACAATCATCGACTTTTTACGATATTTGTGATCAACAAACAATAAAGTAAGAGAGATTTATGCATACAGAGTTATAAACTAGTTGAGTGATACATTTGAAAAAAGGATTGTTATTTTTTCTTTGAAACCGACATAAAGAGCCTTTTCGGCCGGAAAACACATGAAGACCGAACAATTTGCTTAAATGATGGGAAAAACTTTCGGCAAGTAAGATGAAATAATAAAGCATAGCAATCATAACAACTTGTGATGCCACCATTTGGTGAGAAGGAATCACCAACATGACGCTACAAAGTATGATCTAAAGTAATACACACACCAGTTTCATTATATGTGTGTGTGTTTATATGCATATTTTATAACATGTTCAACACCAGTTTCATTTCAAGAGAAGTCTTCGTGAATTCATCAACATGATTCTCATGACATTGCATAAGTTTTTTGGGAATTTGCACGGATATACATTAGAATGTTTGAAGAAATTTGTATTTTGTCATCTCAGGTCTTGTTACTAATAAAAGTGGATCTACTAATCCGTGGAATAGGTCTAAGGATTGAACCAAACCATGCAAGTCTTGGTCTTGTTTGTCATTCTTCGTTTCCAGTTTTTTCATGGAGAACAGTTCAAGAACGAATTCAAATTAATCGGTAACTTCAAGATTCTTAGAAGTAGCGGAAGTATGAATTAATAACATGGCAAGATGCAAATTATCTATCCGTTGATGGGTGACTAGATTAGGGTCTGCAGTAAAGGAAGGCACTTATTATCATTTGCGGAAGCATGAAAACTATGGGGAATTATTCTGAAAACAAAGGCTGACACGTTTGAGAAGGTGGTGGAGCTATAGCATGGAAAACGGGCTTGAAAACAAAGTATGACACGTTTGACAAGTTTGAAAAAAACGAGCTTGAATTATTGAAGGAGTATCAGACTCGCACGATTAATTTGGCTTCATAAACATTTGCTATGTACAGCTGTACTCTTATATTCTTATATTCTGTTTGTAGATATTTTCTGTATTTTTCACTCTGTATATAGCCACTGTACTCGGCAATTCTGAGTAATAAAATACCGTCATTTTTATTTCATTTCCTCAAAATCAATCGCGCACACCATATTCTCTCAAGCTCACATTGAACTACTCGTTCAATTATGCTCAAACGAATTCAATGAGTTCTGCAAGGAAACTTTGATCAAGAGACAAATAACAATCTTATATACTCCTCAACATGTTGTTTTGTGTCGGTATGTCTACATAAAGCATTATGGGGTGAAGAGTTAACCACATCTGCTTAATTCATCAACCGATGCCTGCCCATCAACTGCTATCGAACATGTTCGAAAGATTTCAATTGTGTTTTATATCCTGACATTGAGCATGGTGAACTCGAATCGAGGGCTATAAAGTGTGTTTCATAGGCTACCCTGAAGGAGTAAATGTGTCTTATATCTTGAGTAAAGATGTGACATTTAAAAAGAAAAAAAAAAGAAAAAACAGATATGCCTGGTTTTCGAAAGGAAAGAGAGAAACTGCAATCCAATTCGTAGGATGGTGAGAATAACAGTTTCTTGGGGACTGAGAAATCTCACATTGAGGTTGAGTTTGATACAATTGAAATAATCTCAACACAAATAATAATCAAAATGAAACTCTGCAAAGTCCTAAAGATGATCATTTGAGTTTTTACTCACATGAGAACTATAAGAGCTCACTCTCGATATGTCTAAGGAAACTATTATGGCGTTCACATTGTACCTTGCTGAGGAAGAAGGGCATGAACCAAGAATGTCCGCATAAGCAATGCAATAGAAAGAGAGAGAAAAAGTGGAAATATGCCACGATCGATGAGATTAATTCACTGATGAATTTAAATGGACAAAAAATGGTGTCGTTTAAATAGTTATACTAGCAACAGCACGATAGTTCAACAGAAAACTATTGACCTTTTTGTCTATATGCTCTGAAGAGTTTTGAGGATCTACATAATTAGGGCTATAACTTGAGCAATTCGATTCAAATGTATTAAAATGTCTAAGTATATATTCGACTAATGCATGTTATATAGGCTACATCGTTGAAGAATGTCGAATATTTGATCTACATGTGGTTATGTGCTTAACGGGTAAAACTATGCGAGCACATGTTATAGATGTCTCACATGCTATGGAATATCTAATTGCAGATACACTGTGCTATTTATGGTAAAAACGGGAGAGATATCATTCTAAGCTATACTTGAAAAGTATGTTATCTAAATATAGAATGTGTTATATCCGTTTGAATTTGTCTATCTTGGGGAGAAATCTTGTTGATAATCTTTTCATGCATCCTACTTTGTCATTAGGATTTATTATTGCTGAAATTAAGGAACCATAAAAGGAAAAGATCCTGATTGATTGATTTTATAGGATGCTAGCTGGATATCACATATGGAAAGTGCTGTTATGGAAAATCTCATCCCGAATACAAGTATATGGTTTGATTTCGATCTATGCTTTTAAATGGAATAAAATCATGTTATTATGAGTTTGTGGCCGTTGTGATATTATATGAATGACATGTTTCGTTTGACATATTAATTGCTCGATTATTACATGGATTGTGTGTTACTTTGAGTATTAATCTTGTGATTGACTTTCCATGTAATTGTTGATAGAAAAGGCTTATACATATGAGCAACACTTAGAGGATCGAGCTAACGAGTACTTGTAAAAAGTACGCACACGAAAGATATTGAGCAGAAGAAAACAATTGAGAGACTTTGAACGTTAACTTACGAATAGTCTTCTGTCGCCGAGCGATCAATTGCGAATTTGAGCGTACTGTGTGATTACATCCTCCACGCCATACAGTCACTCTTCGGATGTGTTGTCTTCGGACGTGATCAATATACAAAGGAGGCAAGGTCAACGTTTTAGCGCACGTGAAGGGAAGGACTGTGTTCGGGGGGCCCTTTGGTAGGAAGCTGTTTCCGATCGAGAATTGGAGATTCCATGGAGCAAAACTCGACGTGCAGTAACCTAATGTGTCTAGTGTTCGACTTGTTTCGCTTTGTGTATTGGGCATAATCAATAAGTTTTGTAACCGACTAAGGTAACATTATAGTGATTGATTAAATCTTGAGGAACAAACCTCAAGGAGAGAACTAAACCCTGGTTGGGGATATAACCTCTATAAAAATCATGTCTCACGTTACTTACATTTCTTTTTATTTTTCGTGAGATATATGTGATTCACTACGCAACTAGGAGATAACCAACGAAATATTCTTTGAAAAGTAATCACTTAGAAAGAAACATTTCTAGGCTATCACATAAAAAGTTATTGAAAAAGAAGAAGCTATATTTGATAAATCTAATCCCCCCTCTTAGGCGTATTTTTTTTTGACGTTATTTGGTATCAGAGCCAGATTACTCAAATGACAGGCCTAACACACATGAGTAAAAGATCTAATGGCTTCTTCGATTTTTGATGTATTTGCAGAGGGATTTTCCCATTGTAGGCCACCACTCTTCGATGGAACGAACTACGCTATATGGAATAACCGCATGGAGGAATTTCTTCTGGCTGTTGACTATGATATATGCGATATCATTACGACCGGCCATATATTCTCGTAAAGAAAGATTCCAGGAAAGCCATTGAATACGATGTAACAGACAAGCATGGAATCTCGTTAAACCATAAGGCTAAAAATATGATCGCTTGTACACTGACGTGGGAAGAATATAATCGCGTGACTTCATGTGTATCCGCTAAAGACATGTGTGAGTTGCTGCAAGTCACTCATAAAGGAACCGCTGGAATTGTTCAAGAAAGAACAACACTCCTAACTCATCAATACGAGTTGTTCACAATGAAAGCTGATGAAATTATAAGTCAAATGCATGCAACATTTATGACCATCATCAATAAGATGTTTTCTCTTGACAAGATCATTCCCGATAATGAGAAGGTTGGAAAAATCTTAAGATCACTTCCGAGAGAATGGAATCCAAAAGTTACCGTTATCTACGAATCCAAGGATTTAGATGCGTTATTTGTCTCCGAGTTAATCGAATCTTTAACCTCATATGAGATTACTCAAATATCCATGAAAGAAAAGCCGCGAACTAGGAATCAACAAATCATTGGTTTTATCGCTGAACAAGAAAGTGATTCCGATGAAGACATCGAAGAAAGAAGATGATATGATGAAGCAATTAGCCATGCTGACCCAAAGATTTGAAAAGTTCTGGCAAAGAAGAAGATTCAAAGCGAACTCCAAATTCCAGCATAAGAACGAGGGAATATCATCATCCGGGAATAATGCCCAGAAATGCTTCACGTGTAAGAAGCCAGGTCACTTTGCTTCAAACTGCCCATTACCAAGCAATGATAAAAAGACAAAGAAGCAGAAGACCATGGTGACAAACTGGGAAGATTCCGATAATGAACAAACAAATGAGAAATTGCTTATGTGGCTGATGATGATCATGTATCTTCTTCATCTACTATAAAAAAATTAATATTCTTAATGAGTTATATGCAAGTATAGAAGAATCTCCTGATAACGCCTCTTAAGTTTTTGAAATAGATGAAAGTAAGGAAGAGGTATGTGAAATAATTCAAAATGCTCATGAAAAGATCAAGTCGCTCAAGTCACTAACGAAAAAGTTGGCTAAAAAGCGAGATGACTTAGCGAGAGAAAACATCATGCTGATCTAGAAATCTCACGCTTGAAAGCAGAGATTGATTCTTCTAAGAAAGAAAAAGTTCAATGCAATTGCAGGGAACTTGAAAAGACAAACAACGATATATCTAGAGATATCATTGTTCCTTACAGGAAAAAGAGCGTATCATTGATAAACTTCACGAAGGGAAGCAAAACCTAGATATGTTACTGAATATGCCTAAGATACTCGAAAATCAGGGATAGGATATTCCATGGTAGAAGAACATGTTGCACCAGTTGTACGAAAACCAAAATGTTTTTCATGTGGTCGTCATGATTACTATTCATACAACAGTTTTCTGAAGAAAGTTGAGAAGTCGAAATATGTTTGGAGGCCAAAGAAATTACTTGATAACCATGCTCTTAAAGGTGGTCTACCTAAGTTCGTGAGATCACAACCTGGGATAAATGATATATCACATGTCAACATGAGTTACTTTTTTACTAACATGTTAGGACCCAACCAACATTGGGTAAGACATCCTTTTATGGTAAAAATGTGATCTACTTCCAGACCTCTGGAACTACTTCATCTCGACCTTTTGGTCCGGTTCAGACAATGTCTCTGCAAGGTAAAAGATAAGCATTTGTACACATGGGTGATATTTCTTGAAAATGAAAAAAGAATTGAGCATATGCAAGATACGCAGTGATAACGGCATAAAATGTAATAGTAAATCATTTGCATCTTTATGTGATCAGTAAGGGTATATTCATAACTTCTCTGTTCCTATAACCCCAACAGAACGGCGTAGTTGAGCAGAAAAATAGAGTCTTACAGGAGATGTCTAGATCAATGCTACCTGAGTATGATATTCTCAAACAATTCTGGGCGGAAGTTGTAAGTACAGCCTGCTATGTGTCTAATCGTGTTTTCCTTATGTCAATATTAAAGAAGACCTCCTATGAAATTTGGAACAGTAGAACTCCAAATATATGATATTTTCATGTGTTTCGCAGTAAGTGTTTTATTTTGAATGATAGAGATAAAAGAGGAAAATTTGACTCTAAGGTAGATGAAGGGATATTCCTTGGTTACAGTCTTCATTCCAGAGCTTATCGCGTCTATAATAAAAGGAAAAAGACTGTTCAGGAGTCTATACATGTAACTTTTGAGGAGATTCTTACCGCAGATGCTACTAATGAGCAGAGATACATGTTTCTGAAGGAACGAAGGAGGATATTCCAAAAGACGAAAACACTGATACATTGGAACCAGAAGCTTCAGATGAACATCATCGCCGAAAGTTCAAGCATGCAAGTCATCCAACATATCAAGTTATAGGGAATATCACCTCTGGAATGAAAACACGGACAACTGCACGAAATCAAGATACAAAGGAATCTCATGACGTGTTTCTTTCAATTGTAGAACCAAGGAACATTCATGAAACACTATATGACAAATCATGGATTACCGCTATGGAGGACGAATTATCACAATTCGAAAAGAGCCAAGTATGGACGCTTGTAGAAAGGTCGGACGAAAAATCCGTTATATGAACAAGATGGATGTTTCGCAACAACCTCGATAAACACAGTAAAGTGACGAGAAATAAAGCGAGGTTAGTTGCAAAAGGTTATTCCCAGGAGGAAGTTATAGATTTCGAATATTTCTTTGCTCTCATAACTAAATTAGAATCTATACGTGTTTTACTTGCATATGCATGTTTTAAAAGATTTGAACATTTTCAAATGGACGTAAAAAGGCTTTTTTTAAATGGTTTTATATATGAGGAAGTTTACGTCGAACAACATCCCGATTTTGTTAAAGAAGGATTTTCAAATCATGTTTTCAATCTAGTGTATGGTTTAGAGCACGCCCCTAGGGCATGCTATGAAAGATTGAGCAAATTTTTTATTGACATTAGATTTCCTACTGGAACTATTGATAACACCATGTTTATTAAGTATGAATGTTATCACATGCTATTAGTACATATTTACGATGAAGATATACTTTTTGGAAGTACTAGCAACCTTCTTTGTGATGAATTTTCAAATTCCATGCAGAAGGAATTCGAAATGAATCTAATAGGTGAGCTGAACTACTTCCTTGGGTTGCAAATTAAGTAACTTGACTCGAGAACCTTCATAGCACAGACGAAATACAGCAAGGAACTACTGCTAATCAAATTTGGAATGAGTGATTCCAATGAGCTTTCCGCTCTTATGCATCAAACCACCAAAATCGATAGCGATGAATCAGGTACTCAGGTTGATCAAACTCAATATCGAGGTATGATCGGAAGTCTCCTTTATTTAACTGCAAGTAGACTTGATATAATGTTTGTTGTTGGCGTGTGCTCAAGATATCAATCGAATCCTTAGGAATTTCACTTGACAGCAGTCAAGCGAATACTTAAATATATAAAATGCACTGTTAATTTTGGTCTTTTTTATTCCAATACCAATAAATTCCCATTAGTGGGATATTCTGATGCCGACTATGCTGGCTGTAGGGAAGATAGGAAAAATACTAGTGGTACATGTCAGTTACTTGAGAATTCCCTAGTAACTTGGTCTACTAGAAAGCAAAATGTTGTCGCCCTTTCCACAACCAAAGCTGAATATGCGGCTTTATGAAATTGTTGTCAACGAGTTCTTTGGATGAAACCAACCCTTAGTGATTTTTGGTTTAGGTTACGATAAAATTCTTATTCTTTGCGATAGTACTAGCACCATAAGTACTACTAAAAATCCGGTGCATCATTCTCGTACTAAGCATATAGAGGTTAAACACCATTTTATACGAGATCATGCTCAGAAATGGAATATCAGCGTGGAATTCGTAGGAACAAATGACCAGATTCTGCGACATCCGTGATCGACTGGGAATCACCGAGCTAACTACGGTTAGATAACTTGTCAAAATTCTGCCATTTGTTCTAAAAATCCTAAGCTTCCAAGTCTAGATTTATTTTTACTAGAAATTCATATTAATTTCAGTTTTTAGAATTATTCCTAAGATCTCATCCTTATTTCAACATTTAGAATTATTTAAGGAAAATAAGGTCTTTCGGATTTTCTTTCTATCAGCTTTAATAAACTTTCTTTATTTAAAGAGATCACATCAAATCATTTCTGAGATCTTTGATTCCTTGATTGATTGTGTATTCTATTTTTGTAATTTAAATTTCGAATTTGATTCCTATCCTTATCTTTTCTTTGTTTACAACCGTTTCCTCTTCTATAAATGCCAAAAGGAGAAACTATCTTCTCACTTCATTTCGATTACAATAACCATATCATTCAACTTTCCCAAATCCCTAAAGTGGTGATGACTGCTGGAACAAAAGGTGCCTCCATCGAGCCAAGCTCAAGCAGCAAACGTAAAGAACTCATGTCCGACGAGTCAAACTCCGATCTTGTTCCTAAATCTCCTAAAACCGCCTCACATCCACCCTCTTCTGCTCGAACCACTCGCTTCAAAACTCAAGCTTCAAGCAAAGTCCCTTCCAATGTTATGCCGAAGCTTGTGAAAAAGGAGAAGGCTACGAAAAACAAGAACGCGACTCCGACTGATGACCCTATTTTGATTCGTGAGCCCACTCCATCTCTTAAGCCAACGCCTTTGCCTCAACCTAAGGAACCATCTGTCGAATCGCCTAGAAAATCCTCTTCATCCCCGGTTAAAGAATCCTCGTCGATCGAAGAAATGGCAAAATCCATGGAGGAGGATGCAGAAGAAATCGAGAAGGAGGAGAAGGAATCAAGTGTGCCCACTTTTGATTTAAACAAACCGAGAGAGATTCTTGAAGAGGTGATGTTTCTGAACCATGTCTCGAAAGAAAATTTCAAAGGCTTTGCGAAGAGAGATATCGCAAGAGGGCGAGGGGTTGCATTCAATTGGTTGCCTGAGAGTCGTGTGGTCACGTGGCTTATAGAGTACGGTTGGGAGAAGTTCCTTAGTATCAATTGGACTTGTTACCCTGAAGCGATCAAGCTATTATATGTTAACTTTGATTATGAGAAAAAGGGATATGAGATCACCATTTCCTTGTATGTGCTCAGAAAGCCTAGGTTTTTCGATAGGGGAAGCATTGCAGCAGTTGCACATTGACCACTTCTTTCTCCATAAAGTGCTTAACATGACCCTCTGAAGTGCTAAGATAGGAAGAGGAGGCCATTCCACTACCATGACCTTCATGAGCACTTTGGCCATGTACATGGTCTCTCGGAAAAAGAAGTTCAATCTCAGGTACATTATCATGACATTTATGATCCTCACCTTTGAGAGCAATGATAAACCACTCCCATATGGAAGGTTGTTGATCCACCTATTTGAGTGTGAGAGAATAACACTGCCCCTTCTTGAGAAGATGATGCAAAGCACGTTGTGGACGTGATTACCCTGAAAAGAACGGGTATTCATCATAGCAGAGAGGTCTGGTTCAAGGCAAAGGAGAAGAAGTCGGTTGCTAAGGGAAAGGCAAAGGTTGTTGAGCTGAGTAGATCTGATGAGGAAGCTGCTGAGGAACACGGTGTCGATGAGGATGTGATAATTGCGATACGACATGATATCGCCGATATCAAGGCTGACAGCCAGAAGCGTTCAAAAAATAGAGGAGCAGAACTCCGATATCTTGCTTAAGTTGTCCAAGATCAAGAAGGCGCTGAAGAAATCCATCCTAAAATCTACCGAGTCCGAAAGTGATACCAGCTTTTAGGATACCTTTATTTATGATATCCCGCTCTTAGCTCTTTACTTAGGTTGTGCTCGTTTTAGGTCCGCTTGCTTGTGTGGTTGGTCACTCCCTCTTTTTTATGTTGAAGGGAAAAAATATGGTAATTAATGTGTGGTATCGTTTGGAGTCTAGTATGATCTTTGGATGTTTGATAGGTCAGTACTCTTGGAACCCTTTTTATATTGATGATATATCTATGATGCCTATTATGATATATATTCATGCTTACTGATTGTTATGTCTTAATAAGTATATGTTGCCTAAACCATGTTTGGAAAATGCGCACTTAGGCAGGGGGAGCACACAAACTGGTAAATTCGAAACTCATCTATGATATATCAATGCATGTTACATGTGATATCTTCAATGAGACAGGGGGAGTAAAATCCATCTATGATATATCTTTGCATATCACATGAGATATCTGCATTTAGGCAGGGGGCATACATACTTTGATGTTTGAGATTTTGAAATATAATGTGCTCTGATTGGGATCATGAGATACTTAGACATATACGTTAGGAATTGTATGATCGAATGTAGACATTTTTTTGTCTATATGCTTTGAAGAGTTTTGATGATCTATATAATTAGGGCTATAACTTGAGCAATCCGATTCGGATGTATTAAAATGTCTAAGTATATGATAATATTCGACTATGCATGTTTTATAGGCTACATCATTGAATAATGTCGAATATTTAATCTACATGTGATTATGTGCTTAATTGGTAAAACTATGCGATCACATGTTATAGATGTCTCACATGCTAGGGAATATGTGATTGCAGATACATAGTATTATTTATGGTAAAAACGTTTGAGATATCATTCTGAGATATATATGGAAAGTATGCTATCTAAATATGGAATTTGTTATATCCGTTTGAATTTGTCTATTCTGGGAAGAAATCATGTTTATAATCTTTGCATGCATCCTACTTGATCTTATATGAAAAATCAATTAGAATTTATTATTGCTGAAATTAATTAACATAAAAGGAAAAGATCATGATTAATTGATTTTTTATATGATGTTAGCTGGATATCTCATATGAAAAGTGTTGTTATGGAAAATATCATCTCGAATATAAGTATATGCTTCGATATTTAATCTGTGCTTTTAAATGGAATAAAATCATGTTATTATGAGCTTGTAACAGTTGTGATATTATATGAATGACATGATTCGTTTGACATATTAATTGCTCGAATATTACATGAATTATGTGCTATTTTGAGTATTAATCTTGTGATTGACTTTCCATGTAAATGTTTATTGAAAAGGCTTATATATATGAGCAACACGTAGGATCGAGCTAACAAGAAATTGTGAAAGTACGCATACAAAAGATATTGAGGGGAAGGAAACAATTGAGAGACTTTGAGTGTTAACTTGCGAATAGTCTTCTGTTGTCGAGCGATCACTTGTGAATTTGAGCGTAATGTGTGATTACATCCTCCACGCCATACATTATGTGTTCGGACGTGATTTGTATACAAAGGAGGCAAGGTCGACGTTTACGGGCACGTGAGGGGAATGAATGTGTTCGGGGGCCCTTCGGTAGCAAGCTGTTTCCGGTCGGAAATTGGAGATTCACTGGAGTGAAACTCGGCGTGCAATAACGTAATGTGTCTAGTGTTCGACTTGTTTCGATTTGTGTATTGGGCATAATCAATCAGTTTTGTAACCGACTAAGGTAACATTATAGTGATTGATTAACTCTGGAGGAACCAACCTCAAGGAGAGGACTAAACCCCGGTTGGTGATATAACCTCTATAAAAAACATGTCTCACGTTACTTACAGTTCTTTTTATTTTTCGTGAGATATATCTGATACACATCCGACGCAACTAGGAGATAGCCGACGAAACATTCTTTGAAAAGTAATCACTTAGAAAAGAAACGTTCTAGGATATCACATCAAAAGTGATTGAAAAAGAAGCTAAATTTGATAAGCCTACTTCACCCTCCTCTCTTAGGCGCATTTTTTACTTCAAAAAGCCAATAAGGTTTAGATCTCATTGAGTTTTACTCGCCTTTAGCAAAGCACAAATCTATAAGGTTTATGCGTAGCATTGATGGCTCAATACAACCTAGAACTGGAACAACTAGATGTAAAACCCCCCTTCTTGTATGGAGAACTCGAAGAAACTATCTACATGTCACAGAATGAAGGTCTCAAAGGGCATAACAGGAAATATCAGGTCCATTTACGAAAGAAATCGCTTTACGGTCTCAAACAATGGAGTAAAAGGTTTGGTTCATCCGTGAGGAGGATCGAATTCAGAAGAACCTGCTACGATAACTACGTATACTTCAGAAAGTGTGTCAAAAATAGGAAATCATCTTCATATTACTCAACGTGGATGATATGCACATTGTAAGTAGTATCCATGTTTCGCATTCTTCGTTTAGTGTCTTTCATCGAGGATATTTCAAGAACGAATTCTAATCAGATATGTAACTTCAAGATTCTTACATATGGTGAAAGTAAAGTAATTTACTTCAAGTATTAGTTGGTAAGAAATTAATTAACAAATACTCCAAAGTTACAGGACTTTATGAGTAAACGATTTCATAAATGCAAATAATGACTTACCATCACCTATGAAAGCAGTACATGAAAACATCATCAAAACACTACAATATAGATGATGGTTAGACTTGATCAAAAGCCCACATACTTCGACACTCACGGAAGCTTGTCTTCGAGTAATAATAGTTATCTAATCCAGAAACCATCTTTAAGCAGAAAAATGTACTCAAACTAGGATTTCCGAACTCTTGCACCTATTCGGTTACATAAGATAGGATTACTTAAACAAGGTCTCATTCAACATCATTATGAAATCAAACCCTCTGCTAACGTCAAAAACTTAAAAGTTTAGCTCATTTTTTATTCATAATGATGCTGAATGATACTTTTTTTTTAAGTAACAATATCATTTAACAGAATAGGTGCAAGAGTTTAGAAATTCTAGTTTGAGTGTTTTTTTCTGCTTAAAGATGGTTTTTCGATAAGATAATTGATATTACTCGCAGCCCGCTGCTAACATAAAGAACTTAAAAGTTTAGCTTGTTTTTTACAAAGTCGTACATTTTACCTGCGAAAATTGAGCCCAAGTACAAGGAGAAAGGACGAAAAAATATTGATTTGCTTGATGTTAGTGAGTTGTGTGTGGAAGAAGGGTTTTAGGGTCGGTTTTGATTTCTGCCAATTCAGATATACTTTTTCATCTAGAGATAGTTGAGGCGCGAAATAAATGGAGATGGTTAACTCAATTGAACTTCTTGTCAAAAGGAATGGTGATCAATGGTTAACAAAGGAGGAGAGCTTCAGAAATCTCAAATTACTACCATCACCACTTCTCCACTTCGTCCCACGCTTTTCATCATTCAAGCTTAAATGGGATCTCCTAGTCCATCACAAAAGCCATTAACGTTCAACTAATCTGTCGGATCAAAGATACATAGATCAAGAAGGCCTCTTCAACATGCTCCCCAACAAAGCCCCGGGACCCGATGGTATGACACTTTTTTAAACATTTCTGGTATGTCCTAAAAAAATGATTTGTTCTCCGCAGTTCAAACATTTTTCAGATGTCGTTATGCATCATGGACTCGAGGCTAGCAACTCTCCTTGCGCCAAGCAGTTGTTAATAGACGAACTAAGGGAGTTTTACGCGTATGCTCTTCTCTTTCCGACGATGGTGGTGTCATACTACGAGGCCGTCGTATCGAAATAATGAAGGATTGGTTCATCTCCATCTTCGAGCTCCCCACTGAAGGACCGCCAAGGCTAAGGGATGGTGTCCAACTTGTCATGGACGATCTTAAAGCTCACATGTCTTTATCCGGAGATGGGTTTAGGCACTCTGACTAGAAAATGGTCCTGAAGCCTGCCTATTGTCTCCTCCACGATATTCTTGCGAAGGGGGTACTAGGCAAGGCCAACTCTTTTGACATGCTCACGGCGGAGGAAATCGATGTCATGGTAGCAGTCATGACCCCACACTGCCGTTGATTGGGCCACAATCATCATTGATGCCTTGAAGAGTGTGGTCACGTGCAAGCCTCGGGTCTAAAAGAATTTCGGTCCTCGGTTAGCCCATATGCTGAGATTGAAGTTTCCCTAAGACAAGTTCGAAGCGATGGCTAAGAAGGAAGCCATGTCTGCCGAACGAATAATATGACTGCACTCAGTCCCCACAGCAATTGTCCTCCCTTCACCGGCGAAAGGGACAAAGCGGTAGGCCCAGTAGTCCCTGACGCAGGGTGTGAGGACGAGCATCCTCAGGAAAAGAAGAAGGATGCCGCTCCCGCCGCCCCTTCCTAAGACCCTCAGTAGTTGAAAAGGAGAAGAGTGAGGAGAAGAAGCCCAAGGTCTTGTCCCAACCCTTGGAAATGGTCCTTGAGACAGGAGTTATCTCGGCAAGGACCGATTCTTCAAGCCAGCATTCCCCACCACCACCTCCACCACCATCGAAGAAAAAGATAAGGGTATGTGACAGGATTGCTGCCACTGACGGCGAGGTCGCATAAAGTAATAAAAGGAAACCCCCCGGTCTTGAGAGACTCACAGACCAATATAATTCTATATCTGGACGAAGTCCCCATGCTCAAGAATGGAAACAAAGAAGAAACGGGGACTACTCCTGAAATCAAAAGCGAACTGGTTCCAGAGGTTCCCGATGCGGGCACTGCTTACGATGAAGCCATTGTTGACGTCCATGGACAACCCATTACGGCTCACGACCAACAACGAATGCCACTCAGGATAGTTCTTCCTGGCATTGTGATTCGGGAACTGCCGAAGTCCCATCCCCAAAAGAAGCGACAACAGACAAAGGGAAAGGGAAGAGGTAATCCAGTCCTCAGCACGCCTCTTGCTGCGAGAGCCCGTGCAAGCAACCTTGAGCATATCAAAGAGACTACCGCCGGGTCCATTCAAGATTTTGAGGACTGGTTGGCAGTTCGTATGGGGACACCGTTGGCATCTATCTCCAAGAAGACAATTCTCGTAAGGCCATGGAGACGGAATCCCGGCTACTGCAACAAATGTATTTTGAGACTCTAATTCAGTCTCGACAGCTGATGAGTGTGCACTTGACACTTGTGGAGTTGGCCAAAAATTCTTCAAGAAAGAGAGGCCAACTTTGACGCCAACTCCAAGGAAGCTCATCGAGAAGAAAAAGTCCTCAAGAGACTTAATCTAGAGAATGCGAGATTGGAGTCAAGGATGGAAACAATAAGGTCGAAGCTGACACTTCAAGGGCCGGTTAGCTCCAACATCCTCAGCACGTTCAGGAAGAGACAAGTTGGATCATCCCGTTCCCCACAACTCAGTCCCGAGAATCAGGCTCTGGTCGTATTTACGCCTCGTTTGGTCCCCGCAACTCCTGGAGCACAGCCACCGAGATCTCCAACACTTGCCGATGAAGCGGAGCAATGTTTAAACTCCACTGGAGACCAGTGAGCAACATCAATCCCGACGGAGGACTTCTTCTAAGTCGCACTAGCATATAGTCCTCTCTGCTGCTGCACAAGAAACAAACCCTCCTTTCCAATCGCTGCACGAAGCTCCCTTTCCTCTCCTCAAACAGAGTATTGCCTTCTATCGTCAGAGTCTCTTATTCGAGTAGAGTTGGCTGAAGTGATATCGTCAGATTATTGCCTTCCTCTCGTTGACGCTATTTAATTATATCAAGTAGAGTTGGCTGAAGTGATAAAGCAATCAATTTCACGGTTAACTCGCTTGGTTGTACAATCTCAATGTTCCCCTTGTGCATATCATCTTTTTTTTTTTTGTCTTTTGAAGAGATTTTCGGCTTAATGTATATGCTACGACATTGGCCCATGCAAGGTGATGGTTGATAGTACTGTCATAATCTTTCATGAGTTGTAACCATCTTCTTTGCGGCATATTTAACTCTTTCTATGTAAATATGTATTTCATGCTCTTGTAATTTGTGTAGATATCACAAATCACTACGTACAAGTAATGTCTCCAAATCTTCATTGCGAAAACAATAACAACAAGCTATATATAATGCGTCGAATAATTCTTCTCGTACTCTTTTAACTGTCTCGACGCGTATGCAATCCCCTTACCATTCTGCATAAGAACACAACTGATTGACTCCAAAAAGTTCTATTCTTATGATTAAGAGAACTTGAACTAAAGTTGTCTGAAATATCTCCTGACATTCTCTTCAACACTGATTTCTCAATGTTGGAGCAAATGTTGGATGGTTTTTCAGTCAACATTTGCCTTTTGGAAATCGCATCTTTCAGTTTCCAACAATAAGGTTTGATATGTCCAGGTTTAAGACAAACATGACACTTAAAACTTCTAGACCTGGATTTAGATGAAGGATGCTTAGATTTTTTATCAAGAATAGGATGTGATATGAATTCTAGACCATGTTTAGAAGTATTAACGAACGAAAGTACCTCGACAAGTGTTGACTTGCCTTTATTCATTTTTGAAAACGTATCTGAAGCATTGTTGACTTGCATTTGCAGCTTGTCAATTTCTTTGTCCTTTCTGCTCAATAAAGTTTCCATCTTGCTCATCCCATCAAGCAAGCTATTGATTACCTATTCGTTTTAAGATTTTCCTCAGTCAGCACTTGAACGGTATTCTTCAGTTTCGAGATTTGACTTCTCTGATTTGACCACTATATGTATAGTTGTTTGTACATTTCTTCTAGTGATTCACCATCCTCGGCACGTTCTGAAATATCTCCAGAATCATCTAACAACAAAGATTCATCAAAACTGTTTGGTTCATCATAATCAAAGAAAATATAGTTGTCAGATGTTGAATCTAATGTTGGATCAACATCTGTTACCGCATTAAACCCGATATGATGTTCTTCATCTTCGTTGTCAGAGAAGGTTGGATTTTGAACTTTAGTCCATTGGGCAACCTGATGCGTATTTCTGAATGGCGCGTCTTCTTCATCATCAGATAAGCTAACCCAATATCCTACATGCGAAGAGTATTAGCACATTCATTTGCACAATGACCCAGCCTTTACAAGCATGACATTGAACATAGTCTCTGTCAAGCTTGTCAACTTTCGCTTTCTCAGCAGAATTTCTTCTGTTGATAGGGCGATTAGGCGAGGATGAAGACTCTTTAGCGTTGAGAATATTCTTCAATGTTGGACCAACATCCAACTCCCTTTTATTTTCAGTAACTTTTTGAACTTCCTAACTATCATAGCCATATCCTCATCATTGTTAGGATCAACCTCAGATTCAACACCTGAAGGTTGCAAGACTAGAGCAAGACTCTTACCCCTTGACGCATTTTTCTGAACTTCGGGATTAGTCTCGTAGTTCTTCATAATGTTCATTAGGGTATTGAAGTCGAGTGTGGCTAGATTGTGAGCTTCCTCTAGAGCTGCCACCTTTACATTAAACTTCTCAGATAGTGTCCGAATAGCCTTAGAATTTAAAACTTTGTTTGAAATCGGTTCACCAAGACTATGACACTCGCTAGAAATATTCAAAAGTTTTCCAAAATAGGTAGTGATGTCTTCATCGTCCATCATACGAAGGTTTTCAAATTGGCTATTTAAAAGTCGCAACTTAGTGTCTCTCACACTAGCATCACCCTCACAATACCTTTGCAACATGTCTCATGCATGTTTTGCATTGGTACAATTTTGAATAATTTTGAACATAAAAATATCGACCTACAAAAAAATGGCATGTAAGGTTTTTTCATTAAATCGGCTGCTGCTCTTTCAACAGCAGTCCATTCGGCAATATGTTTCTCAAACACTTCTCCATCAGTATCATGAGGTATTTTAGGAGGGGTATAACCATTGAGAACCGAATCACAAGCACGCGAGTCAATAGACTTTATGCTATCGCATTCGGATTTTCCAATATGCATAATTTGATCCGTCTAAGAGGGGAACATTGCTAAAATAGTTTGAGCTTAGGGCACCCATATCAATAGGATAAAAACGCTTAGTGTATCAAGCGGTCGCTCTGATACCAATTTGATGGGGGTGGTCCCGTAAAATGATATGGAAATAGCTAAGTTAAAAGTAAAATATAAATGTTGACCCTAATGTTGAAACAATACTTGGGATCAGAAAGTTTTAGCACAACGGAAAATTTAAACTTAGCAGTAAAAACGACGGATACACAGTTTTAAATACGCAACAAGTTAAATAACTTGATACGTGCCTTCAGGGCAAAATTCCACTACTAAGAATGGATTACAAGAATACGAACTATGAAAAGATAGTAAAACCAGCCTAGTAAAGAATCTAGCGATTCTTCTAATCTTCACACAGAAACTCTACGACCTATGTAAAGGTAAAAATACTAGGCAAAAAACTGTTTGACGAAAATATGTTGAGAGCTCTCGATTTTTCTTTCTACTCGTTCGCCACCCGCTATGTGATCGGAAATGAAGTCTTCTATTTATACTCTTGATTGCTTCGACTCCAATCATCTTCACGTTCTCCATGATGCCCACGACTCAATGACTGATAAAGTGTCTCGACTTATTCAGCCATGAACTCCATCACTTCTATTTTTAGTAAGCACTTGTATCCGTTCGATCATGCTCCTATTTTTAGTATCCACTTCAGTTCACTTCCTTTGAACAAGTCCAGCTCGTAACCAACTTCTACACACACGTAAATAAAGCCACAATAATAGGGTAAACGGTTTTTTGGTTTGAAAGACCAATTTAAGGTTGGACCAAGTATGAGACAAACGATGTTGACTCAAATAATGTGTCCAGATTGTCAATGTCAACATTAACATATATGTATATATATATATTTACAAATATTATAATTGATTTATCGTTCGACTAATCGATGCGACCGATGAATTGGCATATAGGTGTGGTTTCGCCACCGTGGCTGCTCGACTAGTGCTCTGGCGACGTCTAGGCATTTTTTCAATAATGAATAAAAATATGAGTTGAATAACCTGTGCATTTGGGGTTGCATATTTTATTCATTGAATTAACTAACTTAAGTTTTATTAGATATGACATCAATAAAACAAAAAATGAATACTGAGATTGAAAATAATTTAGAAGTCCCTTAAGTTCAATTAGTTGAGTTAGTTTTATGATAAGATGCGCGTCGATCGCCAAATACTAGTAACATGTGCTTAGCTAGTACGGAGAGCCAATTCTGAAAATCAAATACATTGCTAGCTATTTAAAAGTTCTACTAAAATCACATTACAATTATTTACCTAATAGGTATAGAAACAATTTCACGACCCTAATTGTAACTATCATTACTTCATAAGTGAGGAATGAAAGTTCTTTTATTCCGTTAGTTGGGAAGACAAAAATAAAGGGAGGGCATAATAACTTAAAAACTGAACATCACGAAAACAGAAAAATAAAATAGAAAAAAGTGAAGACAGACCAGAAGTTGAAATTGATTTTTTGAAAAAGCAAGGTTGGTTTTCCTATAGCTAAGCATATTACATATATTGAGCACGTCTAGGTAATATCAATTTCTAGACACAATGATTGGGTTTAGTCATGGCCGTTTTTTGGGCAAAACAGGTAAAGCAAGGCTTTAAACCCCGAGCTTTTTAGGGCACCAATTTTAATAATGCTTTATATATATATCTATATATATATATAGATATATAATTTTTTTTAAAAAATCAATTATCTTGAGGCCTTCAATTTAGTAATACTAACATATAAATAAAATTTAGTTAGTTAAAAAAAATCTCAATCTCTTAAGGCCCTCAATTTAGTAATGTTATTATATAAATAAAATTTAATTAGTTAAAAGGTAAATTATCTTGAGGCCCCCAGTTTAGTAATACAATTATATTAATAAAATATAATTAGTAACAAAGGCCCAAAAATTAAAAATAAAAAACTAAATTTAACGTAAACCGATAGCTAGACTCAGTTGATATAAGATTATGTTGACGATTTCCGTGATTGTTGCTTCCGAAAAAGAAGTTTTACCAAATTATAACTTATAAAAAAACTACTTCAGATTCACAATATCTCAAGAAAGATAGAATAAATTAGTTATTTTATCAATAGAAAATTAATTGGCCTAAAAGATTAATTATGAAAATTTTATAATAGAATTTGCGTCAAAGAAAGTTAGAGGAAAAAATTTCATGTAAAAAATGTATTAGGTTTTTGTTTTGAAAAATTGCACGAAAACATTTTGTTTTTATTTTTTTTGCCTGCGCCTTCTATAAATAATAAACTGCTAGTTGATGGTCCCAAACTCGAATAAAGGACGAGGGTTGTGCTGGTCGGCACGCAACAAAGGCCTCATTTTAATGTCCGCATTAGGCCCCTTCATTAGGATGTCTGTTTTTAATGTCCGCTTTAGGCCCCTTTAGTTATCAAGATAAGAAAACGATGTACATCTTTAGTCTTGAGATAATAATCATGCCTGATCTTTGTATTTTTTTTTCCCAACATGATCATTCAGTATCCACTTTTTATAGCATGCATCTTATTTGGTTACGAAGATACCAAAAACGTTATCTCATGTCAAACTTATGAACTTACAAATCTAACCCTAATATAGAAAAGGCTGCACACCACCTCCTCATCAATCGACCTGTCCGGCCAACATTTCCGGCTCCCTCCAAACAGATCTCTCCCGCATGTCTTCTCTCTAGAGACTAAGGGTGTGTTTGGTTTGTGGACTTTCATGGAGAAAAGAAAACAAAATGATGGAGAAAATTATATTTGATGTTTGGTTAGAAAGGAAAACGAGATGGAAAAGAAAAGGAAAGAAAAGAAATAATTTGAAATTACAACTAAAACTAATTTCCCTACCAAATAGTGAGGAAAACCACGAAAACATCTCATCTCTCAATTTTTCCACGTATAATCGATGTGGTCGTCAACATTGGTTTCTAAACAAAGACGAAAGTTACGCTCGAATCGAAAAAAGTACTCGTCAAAATCCGATATGCTAATACATTGGATTTAACAAGGCATTGATTGTGTTCTATGTTTGAAAAAATTCGATGAATTGCCCCAATGAAATATTTTGTAAACCGTCATGTTCTTATGATAGTACCGACTAGTTTCCGAGAAAATAAATTTCCTTTCCTACACCAAACACCAACAAGGAATTAATCTTTCTTAGATTTTAGTTTTTTTGTTCTTAGATTTTCTTTTCCGCATCAAAATCCACAAACCAAACACACCATATGGTGTGTTTGGTTAGTGAAAATTAGTAGGGAAAGGAAAATGAAATGGAAAGGAAAATCTAGTTTTTATGTTAAGTTGATTGAAGAAATATATAAGGAAAAGAAAAGAAAAGAAAATCTAGCTTGAAGTTATACTTAAAATTAAGGAAAACTAATTTCTTCACCAAATGGTGAGAAAAACGAAAGAAAAACTTATGAAAATTATTTTCTCTCCAATTTTCTTTTTCACACTAATTTCTTTAAACCAAACACAGCCTAAAAGTGTCGGAAATCTATTCTGGCGGAACAATTGATCCCGATCCATGAGTGCTTGTTGTGAAGAGTAAACAAAATCAGCAATTTCAACCACCGTAGTTGATTGCAGTTTATTCAATTGTTAGTCGTGTTTCTACATTACGTTTCTTTAAGTTAAATCGTTTTTTTTACTATGTATATAATGTTGCAATTGAGAGAACGCAGGAGAGTCGTATAACAAAATTTAATTTTCTCTCTCATAAACACTCTTCCTCCGATAATAGGCGATTCATCGATTTCTTCTCTAAATCTGCTGAATTGACATAATCCTCATGGTATCAGAGGGGGAAATTAATCAAAATTAAGTTTGTGCTTGCTTTTCATTTTGATCGAACCTGAAATCAACTGCAATGGATTCGCAGCAGACGATTGACGTAGAAATCAACCAGACTCCCGCTGAAATTGAGGAAAATTTCCAACTTCATGGCTCGGATAATCCCGGTATGATGATCGTTTCTGCTCCTTTGAATTCGAATAAATATTTGATTTGGAAGAGCTCTATGATGGGTGCTCTTGAAGCCAAGATGAAACTTGGATTCGTTGATGGAACCTATAAAAGGCCTGCAGTTATTGCACCTGATTTTAGACGATGGAAAAAGGTTAATAGCATGGTTACGGGATGGATTAAGAGTTCTATATCCAGGGAAATTGTCAACAGCTTCATGTCATACATGACGCTGAAGAACTTTGGAATGAAATCGGAGAACGATATGGAACCTCGAACTTATCGCTGGTGTTTGAGATTAAGCGTAAAATAGCTCTGCTCAAGCAAGGGACTATGACTGTTGTTGATTACTACAATAAAATCAGAAATCTTTGGGACCAATTAGAGCAGCTACGACCTGCAATTGAAGCTCAAGAAACGGTTAAAATCAAGAGTGAGGAGCGAAAAATAGAAGATAAATCAATGCAGTTTCTGATGGGACTTAATGACGTGTTTGATTCTGAGCATAATCAGCTGCTTTTTCAGGATAAATTGCCTCCAGTGAATAAAGTGTATTCGATGATTGCCAAAGCTGAGAAGAATAAAGAAGTTTCGATCAATATGAGCCTTTCAGGAGAAAATGCAGCAATGATGATACACAATCAAAATTCTACCAAGAACTGTGTTGCCAAGAATATTATGAAGCCAAGCTTAAATGGCAAAGGAGCATTGAAACCTGACAAGAGTCACTTATTCTACAATTACTACAAAAAGAATGGTCATACTAAAGAGGAATGCTTCAAGCTGATAGGATTTCCCGAATGGTATCCTGCCCTTTCTAAGAAGAAAAACCCGAATGAAGGATTTCAAAGGTGGAATCAACAAACCTTCAAGGCAAACTCAGCTGTTGAAGTAATTCTGATGGTGAAACTTGTGAAGACATAACCATGAAGTCCTTGCAATCGATGATACTGAGCATGATGCAGAATGAAATGACCAGGATGTTGAAAGGAAAGGGGCCCGAGGGTACGAGCAAAACATGGTGAACTTTGCTCACATGGAAGACTTCGCAGGTAGCACTATCCTCCCGAATTTTAATTCTATTATTCCTGGTTTTTTGAGTGAGAGTTGTTGGTTTGTGGATACTGGAGCCACGGGTCACATGTGCCAAATTTTCAACCTGCTACACAACCCAAAGCCAGTTAAAAAGCTCACCCCAGTTTGCCTCCCATATGGAACAATCAAGCATGTTACTCACATAGGAGATGTGCTTTTGCCTAAGAATATGATGCTAACTAACTGTTTGCATCTTCCTTGCTTCAAATACAATCTACTATCAGTCAGAAAATTCACAAAAGATCACCCAATTATCTTTAAATTCTATGCTGAATTCTGCCTATTACTTGAGTTGCAGAATGATCAAGTAATAGCAGCTGGAAGCATTCAAAAGGATCTCTACTTCCTTGATATAAATTCCTTCACTGATGAAGCTATTAAGAAAACTCAGAATAAATATGCTTCTCATATTCTTCATCTTCGAGCTACGCCTCTTTCTTATATTACTGAACATGCTTTGTCTGTTATACCTCTCAATGTATGGCATTCAAGGCTAGGACATCCTTCATTACATGTTATGAAACACCTACCAAATTCAGTTGTGAGCAGCTTTCATGATACAACTGTTTCAGATTCCATTGTTTGTCCTCTTGCAAAACAACAAAAAGTTCCTTTCTCTACTAGTATTAAAACTGTTTCATGCTTTGATATGCTATTGGATATTTGGGGTCCATATAAGCATCCTACCCTTAGTGGATGTCATTTATTCTTAACCATAGTTGATGATCACAGTCGATTCACCTGGATTTTTCTACTCAAACACAAAAGTCGAGTTCCTGAAACCATAAAACAGTACCTTGCCTATGTTAGAACTCAATATGATAGTCATGTCAAGATCATTAGGACAGACATAGGCACTGAGTTCCTTAGTTCAACCAGCGAAAATATCTTTCTATCTCAAGGCATTGTTCATCAAAGATCATGCCCTTACACTCCGCAACAAAACGGAGTGGTTGAGAGAAAACACACATTTTACAAGTTGCGCGAGCTCTCTTGCTCCAATCAAAGCTGCCCAAATTCTTTTAGGGAAAGCTGTTTTAACCTCAGTCCATATTATAAATAGACTACCTTCAAAGATCCTTGACTGGAAAACACCTTTTGATCCATCTATTACCACTATTGATATCATACAGAACCCTTCACATAATTCTACCAGACACAGCACCAGACTTAGACATGAACCGAATTGGATGAAAGATTTCGTTCGCATTAAAAGCTGCTCACAACAAACCTCTCATTTACCTGTTTATAATTCTGACCCGGCACATGAGACTTTCATGGCGAATCAATCCGCATATCAGGAACCTCAATCCTATAATCAGGCTAGAACTAATGAAAGGTGGATTGAAGCTATGCAAGAAGAATTAAAAGCTCTTGAGGATAATGATACATGGGAGCTTACTTCTTTACTTAAGGGTAAGAAGCTTGTTGGGTGCAAGTGGGTGTTAAATCAAATATAATGCAGATGGGTCCATAAACAAGTATAAAGCACGTCTAGTTGCGAAGGGATTTACATGGGTAGAGGGAGAGGATTATTGCGAAGTGTTTTCTCCGGTTGCGAAAGTTGTCACCGTGCGGGTGATATTTATAATTGCAGCAGTTAAAGGCTGGTCTTTGCACCAGTTAGATGTTAACAATGTCTTTTTGCATGGATTCCTTGACGAGGATGTGTACATGAAGCCACCTCCGAGCTACACCAAGGCACAACCACATCAAGTCTGCAAATTGAAGAAATCGCTCTATGGCTTGAAGCAAGCATCACGGCAATGGAACGTGGAGTTTACCACAAAACTGCAGGATTTTTGTTTCACAGTCTCATCAGGATCCATGTTTGTTTATGCTGATAAATCCTGTTTTTCAGATATTTTTGCTGGTCTACGTTGATGATGTCTTGATCACTGGCTCATATGACAAGCAAATTCAGCATGTGAAAGATTTTCTTCACAAGGCCTTCACTATCAAGGACTTGGGGCCTGCAAAGTATTTTCTTGGCATGGAAATTGGGAGATCAGAAGAAGGAATTTGTATTACTCAACAAAAGTACATCAATGATATCCTTAGAGACACGCATATGCTTGACAGCACCTACGCTTCTACTCCTCTGCAAGGAAATTTGGTATTCACCTCAGAAGATATGGATTCTACTCCATTATTTCATGACCCTTCTCAATTTCGCAGGTTAATAGGAAGATTGTTGTACTTGAGTTTCACAAGGCCTGATCTTACACACGCAGGGCAGCAGCTGAGCCAATTCGTACACAACCCTCATGTGTGACATTGGAAGGCTGCACAGCACGTTCTTCACTACCTAAATGCCACTCGTTCTTTGGGACTTTTCTACTCCAGCAAATCATCTTTGGATCTCCATGCATATAGTGATGCGGATTAGGGCGCTTGCAAATCCTCAAGGCATTCACTAACCGGGTACTGCGTGTTCCTTGGAACAAGTTAGTGTCATGGAAATAAAAAAACAGAGCACTATTTCCTGCTCTATAGCAGAATCGGAATATCCATCAATGGCATCTACTGTGCGGGAATTACTTTGGCTTTCATATATTCTGAAAAATCTTCAGGTACCCCTTTGTACTCCTATAGTTCTTCAATGTGATAACCAAACTGCTCTCCACATCACATCTAATCCCGTTTTTCACGAACGCACGAAACACATTGAGATCGATTGTCATGTGGTTCGTGCTCAATACAAAAACGGGTTCCTTCTTCCGCAACATGTATCTTCCGCTCACAACCTTGCTGATCTTTTTAACAAATCGCTGCCATCTCATGTTTTTCATACACTGTTGTCCAAGATGAGCTTATGGAAAGGACAAGCTCATCTTTTTTTTCATAAACAAAAAAAGCAATTTCAACCACCGTAGTTGATAGCAGTTTCTTCAATTGTTAGTCGTGTTTCTGCTTATTACGTTTCTTTAAGTTAAATCGTTTGTTTTTGTATATAATGTTGCAATTGAGAGAACGCGGGAGAGTCGTATAACAGAATTTGATTTTCTCTCTCATAAACACTTTTTCTCCGATAGTAGGCGATTCATCGATTTCTTCTTTGAATCTGCTGAATTGACAAAATCCTCATGTTGTATTCAAGAAAATCATCTTTGTGATCATCTCGGAGAGGCCCCAACTCCATAGCCATATCCAATCGATGAACATCCAAGCCCTTCATCCCATAAACTAACAGCAAAAATAAACATTTCGTGTAAAGAAATTGAAAAGGGAAAAAAGAAAAAAGATGGGAAGATCAAGAATGAAGATAAACTAGTTAAAAAAAAAAAAAACTGTTTTTATAGTTTGCCTACCTCCATTGAGCGTAATAAGGGCTTGTCTGCTGGTTTAGATTGAGCATCGTAGAAGCAACAGAAAAGGCCCCTTCCATGGGCTTCATTAATTAAGATGCACCCATAGAAGTGTGTGCGGACAACGATTACAAATAGATCTCGATTGAGGGCTTACAACGAAGATGACGACCGAACGAGGGTTTTTAATTTTTTTTTACTGTCCTGAGGTATTCCCACTCGACCTGGCTATGGACTAGCCCCTAAATACCTGCGTGGGCTTGCACTACAGACATGACGAAAGCTTAATTACGCCACACACTCTAGAGGTGGGACAAATCCTCGGGGCCAGATGAATACCCCAAACTCATTTGACAACGATAGTCATAACCATAAAGTCATGGGAACTACTCAAGGAAATTTTGGGAGAGGAGATTCGATCCCATGACCTATAACCCTCAAATCCTTATGGCCTCCTCCTTGACCACTAGTCCAAGACATCATTGGCACGAGGGTTTTTAATTTTCGGGGTCTTTTTGTCATTTCAAAATTAATAGCATGGACTGGATAAATTATTCGGGCCCGATGATTTGTTGTAGTGGGCTTTAACTTTATCTCAGGCTTTATCCAAGTCTACATTTTAAAATGTGAACAAGATTATATTGTATAAAATAAGGGGTCTTTTTGTCATTTCAAAATTAATAGCATGGATTGGATAAATTATTCGGGCTGATGATTTGTTGTAGTGTGCCTTTGTCTCGAGCTTTATCCAAGTGTACACAAGATTATATTGTATAAAATGGCTTTATCTTGCTTTATCCAGATAAATAATTTAGAGTTGTAATTGGCCCCGTATAATTTTTTTTTATTAGAAGTCCAATATAAATTATCTCCGCCTCTTATATTACTTTATTTGTAGCGAGCTTTATGATTAATATCGAGCTCATGAATTAATATCGATTTGGTATATACATAACCAAACACTCTATAGTTGTTATTATTTATACTATCATGCCTTTTATAGGAAACCAAACGGCCTAAATATATATAAACACTAATAGGGGAATGAACAATGTTTATCGTCGCACTCTATTTCCGTTGTAGTGTACTATTACACGGAATGATTGTCCTATCAGCCTACAATTTCTAGTGATCGCAAAGAAATTTCTTCAACCATAATAATTGTGTTATCTCGTGGGGCTAATTAGGTTTCAGGCCCGATTAGCATTTGATTAGAATTCTGGCCCCAACAAGTTTTAAAATAGAAATATGGACACATTTTAAGTTTTTCTTAGAGTTGAAGACTTATTTGCGAGGAAAAGACTCATTTGCCCCTCCTTGTTGCGAAATTACTTATATTTATCATCATCTCTCTCAAACGACAACCAAAATCATGTTCGATTCAAAACCAAAAATTGTATTCGAAAGGCGGCTCAATCTCGACGTTGATGACCGAATAAAATTAAATCGATGACAATTTCTCATAGGTGTTAATAATCAACAAAAAAATCTGAAGTTTAGAATGGAATAATTTGTTAAAATGCAATTCGAAAATCTCGTTGAAAAAGGAGAAAATATGGACTTTAATGTCAAAATAATGTGAAATTGATCATGAGTTTTAATAATCAACGAGAATTATTACTGTTAATCGTGGAAAAGAACAATTTTTGAAGTGAGCTATGATTAAAGCGTTTGAACGCTCGTTGGGTAACACGTCATCCATTCTGGATATCACTTCATGCCTTCTGGATAACACTTCCTGGGTAACAAGCAAGAGACTAAGAGGAATGTATCGAAAACCACCTACGACACCCAAAAATCAATGAAGCCGCTCGTATCTCCGAAGTCAGTGGCCGAATAATGTTAAGTCGGCCACAATTTCTCATAAATGTTTATAATCAACGAAATTTTTTGAAATTTATAATGGAACATTATTTCAAACTCAATTCGTAGGTGAAATCTCTACTTTAATGGCAGAATAATGTGAAATCGACTCAATTTATTCATCGGTCTTAGTAATCGTCGATAATTATTGATGTTAATCATGGAATAACGAAGAAATCAGATAAGACTGAAGATTAAAATGTTTGCTAATTAACGCGCTACATGTGTAACCTTTCCTATAACAATTATAACACAAGTGTTATAGTACATAACTAATATTGCCGCTAACATAACAAATCATTCAGAAAAAGTAACTCTTCATTTATTGTCAATAACAAATTTTGTACACAAGCAATGGACCGCGACGAATATTACAAAAACAGCGAACGACACTCAAAAATAGTCGAAAACCACAGAAATCTCGACGTTATTTGCCGAATAAGGTTAAATCGACATCAATTTTTCATGGGTCTTAATAATAAAAGAAAATTGTTGACGTTAATACTTCAAAAAAATTTGAATGGGGTGAAATCTCAACTTTAATGCTCGCAACATTGTGAAATAGACTCAATTAGATAATTAGTCTTAATAATGAACGAAAATTATTGATATTAATTATGGAATAATGCAAAAATTGGATTTCCCCCAAATTTAAACATTTTTAGATGATTCACACTTTCTGTTAGAATTATAACACATGTACATGTAAAAGAAGACACTTCATGAAGAATATTCTAGAAGGTTCTGGAATTTCATAAAATATTAACTTACCACATGTCTGACAAAATTAACAATATGAACCCAATTTATAACACGTTTGTAGATACTGGTACTTACCACGGTGCTGCAAACGAAAGACTTGTGAGGCTCATTGAAGCCTGAAATCTAATCGAAAAACATGCGAGAAATGGCTTCATGCAAGGCAACACAAGAATGAGGGCGCCTGGAATGTTCGAAGTGAGCAACGATACGACGATGAATGATAAGTTTGATGTTCCTCAACAGCAAGTGGCCACGATACAAACTAAACTTCCAATGGTGTTAAATGCTTTTTTACCAAAGGTCGCTTAACCGTAAGCCGTCAATGCAGTGATAACACCGATACCCGCCGCATCACCACAAAAACTATCGTATATACCTCACTGCGATAATTGTGGTGCAGCTCACGAAACTTCGGAATGTCAAGCAATATCACTTGTAGAGCATGTTGACTACATGGACAATTACCAGGGCTAAAGGAGTTTTCAACCTCAAGCACACTCGAACATATCCTACGGAAGGCCAACAGATGCAAAGGCAATCTAGATTCCAACAAGGCCACCACCAGAATTTCGATCTGGAGGATCAGGCAATCTTCAGAATACAGCTCAAGCGTCAGGATCAAATGACATGAAGGAGATGAACGGTATGATGGAGATTCTCCTCTCGAACTTCAACAAGACTACTCAATCCCGCGAGAGCCAATTAACGAAGATGGAAGAAAAATTCCTAACCATCGATCTATGATCTCAAAATATGGATGCTTCAGTACGGAAATTTGAGCAGCAAGTTGGCCAAATAACAAAGCAATTGGCAGAATGACCTCAAGGATCGCTCCTGATCTATACCGAGATGAATCCAAGATAATATTGAGCGAGGAGAAAATGCAAGAGCAAAAACCGCCCACAAGGAAGCAATCTACTGAAAAGTTTGATGCCGAGGTTCATAAAGAATGAAAGGTTGTAGACACCGATGGAGGAGGAATTGAAAAAGCGGAAGCTGAAAAGAAAACAGAGAAGATCACTCCTCCACTTGTGAAGCTATATAAGCCGAAGATTTCATATCCGGCTAGGTTAAAGAAGGATCGAGACGAGGAACTATTTGGTAAATTTATGGGTATGTATAAACAAATGCATATCAACTCACCGTTTGTTGAAGCTATTATGCAGATGCCTCGTTTCACGAAGTTCCTCAAACGACTTGCTCACCAACCAAAGGAAGCGCGAAGACATTCTACTGTGTGCCTACGAGGAGAGTGTTCGACCATCTTACAAAGCAAGATGCTCCCTTTTTGTTATTACTGTAGTTATAATTTATACCCCTAGGTGGTTTCCCAACCAACTTATAGCACCTTTCTATTGAGTGTCCCTTGATGCCGCAGTGCTTACAAATCATTATACTATTACTAGTGTTACTATTGTTGTTGTTATTATTTGGATATCCTATAATTTTGAAACATCTGTCAACTGAATGACCTTTGTTTCCACAGAACTTACAAACTATACTATCCTGATTATTACTGGGCTTGTTAAAAGTTTTATTAAGAAAGATTGAGGTATTGTTTTCTGTTAGCTGAATAATACCTCTATGTGATTCTTCCCTACTTATTAAATTGTAGGCATGAAGCACATTTGGTAAGGGATGATAAAGGAGAATGTTACTTCTAATGAAGTTAAAACTTTCATTCAGTCCCATAAGAAATTGCATTAACTTCAGCTCTTCATTACAGTTTTGCTGATGTTCATTTGCATTACAGGTACAAACATGTCCAATGGTTAGAGCTTCAAGCTCATCCCACAAGTGTTGCAGTTTAGAGAAATAAACTAAAACACTGTCAGTGTCCTGTTTTAGGTTGTGTATAGATTGTTGTAGGCTAAATTTCTTTGAGCCATCAACATTTTTGAAAGTTTTCTCTAAGGACTCCCAAACTTTAGATGCAAACTTGGCATAAGTGTATCTAATTCTTAACTCATTACTTAAGGAATTCAGCAACCATGATAAAACAATAGCATTGCATCTATTCCAATCACTGGCCATTTCATGTTGCTCTGGTATTACCACAGTCCCATGAACAAACCCAATTTTATTTTTCGCAGTGAGAACTAACATGATAGAATTACTCCAATACGAGTAATTCTCAGATCCAGTCAGTGTAACATTTGTAATGTTAGTCACAGATAGATCTGACTGAGATATGTAAAGAGGACTCTATGATTCAGAACTAGTTGCAGACTATTATTATTATTATTTTGATTATCAAGTTCTTCGTTATCCATAGCTAAGTTACGTTAGCAATGAATATGAAAAACAGATTTATATAGCACGTAGGTTTTAACAGGTAGACACGTATATAACGACAAATAAAAAAGGAACAAAGTCACCGGATGCAGCGGAATTTTGGTTTGGACTTGATGTCAAGGTCGCGATTCTTCACACGAGGAAATAATCACGCGAAGCTTCAGTATCTACAATTTCAAAACAGAGAAACAACGATTACAAGATGTAAAGAAAAGAAAAGGAACTGTTCACAACCGATTTGCGATATTCATATCTAGTACACAGAATAACACAAGATTCAAGATCCGTGCTCTGATACCATGACAAAAATACACTATGACATCAAAAAAATCAGAAACACAATATAGAACAATACGAACATCAATCAAACATATCAGTCAAGATACTCAACTAAGAACTCCAAAAATAACAAAGAGATTGACTTATCTAGTCCAGAAGAGTCGTAAAATGTTGCTGCGAGAACTTCGACCTTTAACTGGGGTTTTCTAACACTTAAAGTCGATTAGAGATCGACTTTAAGCTTGAAGGAAGGAGATAGAGAGGTTAGAGATCAATATGGGAGGATATCAGCTGTCCAAGAAGAAGGCATAGACCACAGATCGGAGAAAGAGAGGAGAGGCGATTTAGAGAGACGATGATTAGGGTCAGAGAGAGTGAGAGAGATGATAAAAAAAATGAAAATTATCGGGGGTAGCGTGATGCGTAAGGGTTTTAGGGTAAGTTTTGGATATTGCAGAATGGCCCCGGTTAAATTACAACAGGCTTTACTAAATTCTCGCAGCATTTTGATTTTGCCCATGAATTTCAGGAATCAAAGCATTTCGTCCCAGCTATTAATTAACTTGCCGAAAATACTTTATTGGGCCCGGAAAACATGTTTGGCCCAAGATCGTGATAACCCAAAAAGGGTTATTTTTAACATTTCCGGCAACACAATTCGGCAAATTCTTGATTTGGAGATATTTGAAATACAAAACAAAATATTTTATTATACACATTCAAAATAGCACAGAAAGTCGCAGGACCAGTAACTATTAATATATAAGGCCTTTTTCAGACCACCTCGTTAATTGGCAATTTACTTATCATAACTAATACAACTACGTAATTTCCTTGCACCATTGGCGAGTGATAGGCACGCGATAGAAGAGGGGAGTGGAAGAATGAGAGTCGAATGCGGGCAAAATCGTTGACCAAAAATCATGAGTTTGTCTTGTTTGGGCTTCTTAAAAAGATTAACGCAGATAAAACGAAGAGATGTTTGAGCTTTTAAGAAGCTAAAACTAAACTAAATATTTGTTGCGGAATAATGATCCGTATCACATAGATATTTTACCACTATTATTAGGCTTAATTGAATTCTAAGACGAAAAGCCACATTTTTATATAATGAGAGTATATCAAAGATATAATATAATACATGAACATCATTTTCAAGAAGATGATTATTGACTCATCTTGTTGGATTTAATATAACTCAAATATTTGAAAATTTATATAATTTCAATAAAACTAAGATATACTTTATATTTCCAAGTCTTAATTGTCAATGCCGTAACGATTCCGTGTTTACAAAACCCCGAAGACGACTGTAATCAAATACACATAGACAGACAAACATATATTTTTATATATATATATATATATACATATATATATATATAGAATTTATATATATATATGTATATATATAGAATATATATATATATATGTATATATATAGAATATATATATATATATATATATGTATAGATCCATCCCCATCACATGACTTACATATTATATTAGTAATTACAACACATATGCATTACAACATTTTAATTTGGTTTGTGAAGGCTCTCTGCACATCACATTGGAATTGAGAAACTTCGTCACGTTAGTTCCACGGGAGTCTTTATAATATATTTATATATATGATCTCGATTATAGCACGGTTTTAAATAGAGTGCACTCACTTATCAGTCATAACACTTTTCCTGTTAGTTTTGAGGGGCACATGACTGCAATTGTTAAAATTTCCGTCAAGTGGGGCCGCGTATATACGCCACACGAATGAGGGGTAACCGTACAAGCTTGATGGAGTTCGTTCTAAAACCAATTGGTGACATGAGAAGTGACCCATCAAGCTTATATACCGGTTATTTTTTCTCGTTCTAATTGATATGTGACATTTGACCACATTTGATATTCTTCACACTCCCCCTCACATGTGACCATGTTCATTTAGTCGGACAAGAACGCTGTTAGGATTGTGGACCGGTGTTTTAAAATAAGACTTCGAAAATATCTTTTGTTTAAACACTTAAACATACTTGAGTTGCAATAATTCGGGTTCTTGAAAATAATTTAGCACCGACAGATTATTCGAATTTCAGTTTTAAACCAAATGGAAAATACTCGACCTAATCATCTTAAAATTTGTTTTATGAGCTTATGAAAATACTCAAAAATCTATGCATAAGTTAAGGACCGGTTTTGTTTGAAGCATTTTATCGAACACTTAAAAAGCTTCAACTATGCATGCATAATATGAATGTAATGCGGTGAACACATGATTTTTTATGGAAGTTCGGAGCTTAATCTCTTACGTCTCCGCTTCTTCCCCGCAAGGTAGGTACCGGTGGAAGAGTCACTTTACACACTACGATGTACAACCTCCTTAGCTAGACTAACGACGTAAAACCTCCCTAGCTATACTCCGCTAACTAAACTCCTAGCACTCAACCATAGCACCCCGCAAGGTCACTATCTTTGGTAGCGTTTTACAGTCCACGGGTAATGTTATCTCTACCGAAAGCCATCGGTTCGAGTTTCGCTCTACGGTTCGTAGGCCACGACCCTACGAGAGACACTCTTCTTTAACATCTCCGTGCGAAGACTACATGCACTTCTTTATCGTCTTTGTGATAAGACTCTCATTAACCTATTCTACTTGAGCTCATCTCTCTAATGTGTCAGTGAGGTGTGTGGTTTGAACATGGTAGATCTATATCTTTTGTAACCTACACACAAGGAGGAAGAACTCTTTTGATTTTTTTCCTGGCTCTTGTTCTTATATCTTGGATCTCTCTTTTGATGTGTTCTTGTTTGCTCTTGGATCCTAAGGGATCTTGTGATGTTCCCTTGTGTATTTATAGGCTTCCAACCTTGATGTAGCCGTTGGACTCATTTAAAAAGTCGTTGGAAGCTTTTGTCTTGATTTAGTTAATGCTGTCATCGTTATTGGCTTGTACATGTTGCTTGTTGTAAAGACAATGTACATAAATCCTGGTGCTGGTTGACCAGTACTGTCAAGTACTTAGTCGGTCAGTACTGTCCAATACTTAGTCGACCAGTATTGTGAGTACTTAGTCGACCAGTACTGTCCACTCCAGGACCGAACAAGTCATGTCCAAACAAGTCCCCAATGCAGCGCATTGAGCAAACCACTCCCCAATGCAACACATTTACCTACCCAATTTTTAGCACTGAGATCATATTTAGTATCTGTTTTTCGAACTGAGCTCATCTACACACTTAGTAAATATGTTAGTAACACAATAATAAGTTTTGTGTTCATTAAACCGGATTGCTAGATATTTAAATCCAACAATCTCCCCCTTTTGATTAAGACAAAACTTTAATATTAAATAACATATACACTAACATATATCTCCCTCTTTTTGTGATAATCAAGGAAAGAATTTTCTCATAAAAAAACAAATAGCGCTCCCCTAAAATTTAACAGCGATTTGAAACTTATAAACTCGAGGGCACAAATTAAAAAGATTGGCAGAAAATAAGAGCACTTATATGTTTAGTGAGTCAAACCGGGCAGCACAATAGACTGGAATTCGGAGAACTCACTACTTTCATTGGAGCATAAATGGAAAGTGAATCTTCAACTGGTGCGTTATTCTACGAGTCTAGCTTGCTGCAAAATTTACTGATTTGCATGTGGATATCTGAGCGTAAAGTTATGCCATCTCTACGATGTAGAGCAATCTACGAAAAAATAAAAAATTTAACCTTGCATATATGTGTCAGACGTGCATCAGGAAATAATTTTTCGAACCGAAACCGATTTAAATGCTTTTTCAAAAACAACCCGCTCTGATACCCGTTGTTAGGATCGCGGACCGGTGTTTTAAAATAAAGCTTCAAAAATATCTTTTGTTTTGAACACTTGAAACATACTTGAGTTGCAATAACTCGGGTTGTTGTAAATTATTTAGCAGCGAGAGATTAAGCGAGGGATCACAGGCGTGTCCTTTAATATATAGTGTAGAGATTCGTGCAAATACGTCAAGTAATAATTAAAATAAATGCGTTAAACTAGCACCACGCGCGATAGACATTGTACCTATCGTTTATAGAATAACGCAGCGAGTATCCGAGTATCGAACACGAGGAATAAACTTGATTACTAGTAACAACTTATCAATTCGATATATATCCTAACAAATAGTATGTGGTTTTCATATTTGAATTTCGAGACAACTTAAAATAACACGATAAAAGAACTTAAGACACGTCTGAAGATTTAAGAGTAACTCTCAAATAAAAGAATGTGCTCGATATTTTGAATCCCGTTAGGTGTCGTTGACAAGGCCGTAAACTACCGTTAGCTCACAAACAATGACTAAATCACAGTAATTACTATTGAATCCTGAATTTTTTGTCGCCCTTAACGGTCGTGATGATTTATATTGGTTTACCTATAGCGAGGGTAAAATATTTGCTTTCGCCCTATAGTTAACTCTTAACGTTTACGAAGAAACTAACCGGTCCACCAAACGTCACACCAATACATAGATATATCAAATGTGACATTAACAATACATAGACATATTGAATAGAAGAAATAGTGTCATATACGATAAATAACCAATGCAAGTGTTCACGAGTGTTTTACGACCAAACGATAACTCTACCTAGCGTTCATAGCCTCTCAGGCACAAAAGAAGCTTAACTACTTATTCTAGATGAAGATACCACGAAATATACGTAAAACAAGGTTGAGAAATACATAGATCCTTCCCTTTTTGACGAGACCACGCTTATCCTGCGTCCTTTGTTAAGATCTTCAAAGAAATGAGCTTTGGATCTTCACTTTAGCACCTAACAATCATTTTAGATTAATTCCTCGGGGTCTTGAGTCATCCCTTAGATGTTTCTTATGATTGGAGGTGAGTTGTGTCGGTTCAGATTTAGATTGGAGTTGAGAAGGCTTATATAAAAAGTAATATCCAACACGGCTTACGCAAATGTCCCGCACGGCCGTGTAAGACGCGCGGGCCCCCCTTGGAGATAAACACGGCCGTGTGTATGCTTGCTTGAAGTCGTGTAAATGTTGCGAGTTGACACTGATGACACGAACACGGCCGTGCAAAACGTGCTCGATGCGGAGCAGACACTAACACGGCCGTGGAAGCATCGGTGAAAGCCGTGTAAGACCTGCAAAGCTCATATATGTTGCGCTCTATTCCGCACGGCCGTGTAGATTTCTACCTTAAGCCGTGTAAAGTCTGAACTTGGTCATTTTTGCTCCATTTTCCCTCGATTTGTCTTAATTGTTATCTTATGTTCCTTCAATATCGAACCATGTGTAAAACCATGAATAAAAGTACAAAACAACTCAAATAAACCAAGTTACGACCTAAATCAAACCTTCACACGCTTAAGGTTTTGCTTGTCCTCAAGCAAATTAGAACTAAGAAATGGCACAAAGATGTACACAACTTCTTTGCAGCTCATATTTTGAGATAGAAAGCATGAAATGGAATAAAGTAAGAAATTTTGAAACACTACACTAATGATTAACTCATAAGAACATTTCCCCTAACAACATTACTCAAGACTCGTACCTCGCTGGGATTCACTCAAATCACTCAGTGTATAGGCTAACATGTCGGTGAATTCACTCAATTCATGCTATAGTCTAGTCCTTACCAAAAGCTTGCAAGTGGATTGTAAATCTACCACTCTCGGTATTTTCTAGGTTTCATTCAGGTTCAACTGACACAAGTGAGAAGTAAAATTTTATTAGATAAATCATAGAGGTCGTGTTGTTCTTGTGCCGTTGTACGATGGCGTGTCACATAACATTTTGGTTAGCTCTTGCCACCTCGAAATCTTTTCATTTTTTTCGTATCTAAGATCCTCTTTCTCGCGCCGTTAAGATATTCTTCTCTTAGTCTCTTTGCGGGATAGAGATTATCGATGGAGGAGTGCATAACGAGAGATAATTGCTAAGGAGACTCTCGTTTTTTTATGGTCGGACTACGCTTTTCCACGGCACACAACCTAAAACATTCTTAGGTTAGTGGTTTATGATTCTGGCTTTTTACAAATACATGTTCAAGCTTAAAGTGGCTAACTACAGTGATCTGTCTTGGTTAGAAACTTTGGCTATGAACTTATTCCTTTGCCGTCCTTATTTCACACAACACCTTAGCAGTATCAACACGAATCACACAAGAAAGTTCAAGGTAGAAATAAATTATGCACTACTCTCACAAACAAAGAAGTTAACAAAAAGCTCATCAGCTCAAAAATCTCACAAATGGGTCATGCGTAAAAATCTTTCATAATATCAATAAAGTCATTCGTGTCGAAAGAAATCAACCATTCGTGCATGTCTTAATTACTCACAAAATTCCTTAACATGCAAACCATCTATAAGATAAGAAGCTAATAATCATGTCAAGAATTTAAAGAACATACATTTCTCAACGAGTCATGCACACTAAAACCAAAAATTTATTCACGCAACTTTCAAATAAATTCACACTTGAGAATGACGTTGTCCCCAACGTCAAAGAAAAAGAAAAGGGAAGACGAATTTATGGAAAACGTTAATTCCCCTGATTAGACAATGCATGCATGACCATAGTGTGTTGTGGAAGTTGAAACGGCAACGCCAATTCCCTTTCCCACACCGAAGATTGAGTAGGAACGTCAATTTCGCTATGAGCAAAAGTATGATTGGGACGTTCATTCGTGATTTGTACTGACATATAGACAAAAAGGAAATTAAGAGACATTAAAACAAATAATAGCAAACCGTAGTAGAAATAGCAAAAGTCGTAGTAGGTATTACGAAGAAATACATAAAAGCATCAAAAGTCTACAAAATGAATAGTTTAATGATAAAATAAAACAAGAACGCAGGTTTCAGCGAGGATTCGTGGGATGGTCAGCGCTGGAGGATGATTTATCTCCTTGGTCAACTAATTTACGAGACTCCCCGAGTAATTTCAAGCCGTTCAACATTTTCTCTCTTGCCCTTATTCGAGCCTCCTCGGTCCCGGTTTCGTGCCTCCGCGTGGTACTGTCGATCATGAGCTCGTTGTTGGGCTATATTTTGGCGTAGGGTATTGAAATGGTCGTCGAATCTGCAGCTTTCAAGTAGGAGTCGACGTTAGATGATCCTCCGGGAGAGAACGTAGAAGAACCATCATAATGCGAAGGTCCGACAAATGTTGGTCAATGGGAGTCAGTATCAGACCTTCGATGGCAATGTGTTGTGGGATGTCGGTGTATTCGTGATAGTCCTCGTGCCATTGATAGTAGTAGTTTTTCTTGACTCACCCGGTATCTTGGAGATTATCTTCATCCTACAGAACATCGCGACGTTTCATTCTTCCACCCGCAAACTTTCGTCATTTTCGGCGCCTTCGCCGGGCAATACCCCAAGCCTTTTACCACCTTAGTGATGAACGGAGCCACGACAATCTTTTTATGCTCGTATTCCTCAGACTGCTTTCTAAAGCCATGGGCCATGGCGATCTCGAGGTGGACCTGATGCCCATTGAACATTTGGGAGAGGTAGAAGAGATCTCGAAGGGTGACGACGCCGTTAGACTCGCCTCGTGGGGTGACCGAGGTAGAGAAGAGTCGATGAATGTACCTCATTCCCGGGGCCTGCAACGAGGAGGCCTTCGATAGCGTACTTTTATATGTGATACTTTTTCATTTGGTCCCCATGGGTGTATCAGCGCGTGCCAACGCACATTTCTCTTGGCTTTCTTGTCAAGAACGTATTTGTAGTGATCTCGGGTATTGGGGTCATTGACTTTCTCAATACTTGGAACTTGAAGTCTCAGGGCCTCACAAAGAGAATCGACCCCTGTCACTCTCTCTTTATTGAATGCGCAGAATTTGATTTTGCTTCTATGTGCGTGCTCATTAAAGGAGAAGGTGGTGAGGAACTCCAGAGTGAGCACCTCGTAGGCATGTTCGTCGATGCTGAAAAGGCCGTACCACTTATTCTTAGAGAGGTAGTGATCACTTGCTGGATGATATGCAGTTGTTTAAGCATCTCTCAGTGAAGTCGATAGGTGCGCATGAATGCCATGCCCTTCACCTTCTCGTAATGTTATCGGGGGTCACCTACGAAATTGATCATGACCACAAGAAAATCAGTTCGGTCTGTATCCGTTCGTCGCTGAGTGCATGCCGGTGGACTAGTGTGCGTGTTACGATATGAGCTAGCAGGAGAGGAATTTCTAGGAGACATTGTACGTGCCTAAGGAAAAATGAGTCTCCAGAAATAACATAGAAGACCAAGCTGCTCAACTCGACCAGACTTTCGAACGTGCAATTTCACTGAATATATAAAATCAAGTTCATATGAGCACATCAAGCATTTATGTGGAATTAGGCAAGTCCAAGTAAAAAATCAGCACCATTCGTGAAATAATAAATTCGTGAATTAAACATCATGCATTTTATATCATATCAACATTGAAACTCGGTTGAGACATTTTATTGAACACCTTCAACGCACAACTCGTGCAAATTTTATAGCTCAAGGTGTTTACAACGTAGCGTTAATCCAAACAATCATTTATCAAGGCACAACTCGTGCAAATTCAAAAAATCCCAAATTTTGAAAAGTTAGGCATTATGAGAGAATCATACCTTTTCAACTTAGATTTATGTTGGAAAAGAAATAAGGGGGCGAATGCGCGATCTCGTTGTTGTTGTCGAAGCTCAGGTGATTGGAATCGTCGGTACTCGTGTTCGATGTGTCTGGTGTGCGTTTGGTTGTGTGTAAATGAGGTCAATCGATTTTGTTTTATTTTTTTACAAGGGATTCACATTTAACACGGTCGTGTTGTGTCATGGGAGGCCGTGCTAAACGTGCGAGGTGGAATAATATTTTTGTTTTTTCGAACATCACACGACCGTGTTCTGGTGTTACCAAATCGTGCAACATTGCCGAAGCATGAATGTTTTCAGTCGATTATAGCACCTGTGTGACAGTACAAATAGGCCGTTTCTGAGATGTTTGAACGCTCTAAAGCTTATAAAAGCATACACTTTCGTGCTATATCCTAAGGGGGCCGTGCGAGATGCTTTAAATTTAACCAGAAAGGTCGTTCTTGAGTTTAATCGTGCCATGCGTTGTTGGTGTCAACGTTTAGCCAAGGTTTAAAGCCGTGCATGTCAGTACTGACATCAACGTTAGTGCAACTATTCTCATATTGTGTCATAACGCATGGGAGATCAAAATCTTTCATAAGGATCATCGAATATGAATTCGTGGGGAAAAAGCCATTTTTTTTCGTTTTCAAATGGCGCAGGATTTAAGAAATAAGAGACGACGTTTTCAAGAAAAAATCGGATTACGAAATTAATGATGCCTTATGTTTCATTGCATTCATGCCTATAAATAGGTAGTGCTCGATGAAGGCTATATTGCACCACAACACAAAACTTCTCCGACTATATCATTTAGCTTTCGCAATCTGTAATTTTGAAGAAGATGCGGAACTTGAGAACATCCCCCAATAAACCTTCATATGGAAAGTCTCGAAAGGCTCAAGCTTGAGTTGCTCATTTTGGGTATGCTCGGAGTGGCAATAGTCGCTTTTGTTACATGAGTCTTTACACACTGTACTTGCATATAAATTTATGTAATCGTGTCCACTAAGGAAGGAAGTTAATCTTCCAAGCTCTTATGTATCAGGTTGTTATAGGATGTGCTTTCATGTAATCGTTATGTACCGTGCCAACTAAATAAATAGATTCCATTTTTCCTCACCTCTTTTTTTAGTTAATTATTTTTTATATATGCATTGCTTTTTTTATACGATGAATAGCGTGAAATGCAACTAATCTTAAGATATAAACTGAATTAAACGTGAATGCAAATACATGGATTGCCTCCCAAGATGCGCTTCTTTAACATCGTAAGCCGGACGTACCATTTCATGTTCTAGGATAGCATGAAGGCGAGGTGCATGACCTAGTTCTCACTTGCTTCCTTCTCGCCTATGAAATAAAGCTTCAAACGTTGGCCATTAACCTGGAAAATTCCATGTTCATCATTATAAATCTCAACAATACCGTAAGGGAAAACACGAGTAAAAATGAATGGTCCCGACCAATGCGATCTTAGATTTCCGGGAAAGAGCCTAAGTCGAGAATTGAAGAGTATGACTTGATCCCCTTCTTGGAATTCTCTTCGTTGTATAATCTTCTTATCGTGATACATCTTTGAGCATCTTTGTACATGCTAGCATTGTCATATGCCGACAAGCACCACTCATCAAGCTCATTGACTTGAAGCTTATGTTTTTCACCGGGTTGCTCCAAAACAAGATTCACAGAGACACAAACTTAATTGCCACATATGTTTTATGTTCTAATTCGACGGGAAGGTGACATGTCTTTCCGAAACTAGACTATATGATGTAGTATCTATGGGTGTCTTATACGCCATCCTATAAGATCAATGAGTGTCGTTCAACTTATTCGCCAAATTTCGTCGGTTCCCATCTGTAGTCTTCTTTGCGTTTCAGTTCACGATTCACAACCTCTACTTGGCCACTAGCTTGAGGATGGTTAGGGACAAAAACACTAGGCTTAACACCATTTTTTTTCTATGGTTCGTTCAAATCGGGTGTTACAAAATGGGTACCCATATCACTAATCATGCATTTAGGTGCCCCGAGAACAATGCTCGTAAAAATCTAACAACGACTCTCGCATCGTTAGTGGGTAAGGCTTAGGCCTCGACCCACTTAGACATGCAATCAACAACCACAATAATGTACTTATTGTTGTACGAGCTAGGAAAAGGGCCCAAAAAGATCGTTGACATTGATCACACGTGTCAACGTACCTATGCGCATCCTTAAAGATCGTCGGCCAGTAAAATCCGCTATCTAACATTTTCTGAGCTATGCTGTTGGCTGATAGTGTCCTCCGGCAGGTCAGTTGTGGCTAGAGCTGTCAAACGGGCCCGCAGGTCGACCCGCCCCGGCCCACCAAATGGGCGGGTTGGGCTTGGAAATTTCAGGCCCGCCAGGGGGTGGGCCTCGGTGAGCAAGCCCGTGCGGGCCGCGGCCTGCCCACCCTTTTTTTAAAAAATAAATAAATAAATATGTTTTAAATATATATAATATATATGATAAATTATATAAATATGACATTGGTCTAGTGGTAAGAGAGTAGTATTCTACACGTAAGATGGTGGGTTCGAACCCCAAGTTCACCTTTTATTTTAATATTTTTTATCTTTTAATTGTTTTTAAAAAAAATAGGACGGGTTACGGGCCGGCCCGCCTCGCCGACCCGTTTTGAAAGTTTTAGTTGTGGCAATGCTCAATAACTTTCATTATTTCAGGGAAAGAAACACATCGCTGAATCACTTAGTCTTGCAATCTCCTGAAATGAAAAGGGTCTTCCCAAAAGTAGTACTTCAAGTCGGAAAAGAATTTTCTTTTGTTGACTTTGTGTACTCTTTTGGTAGGATCCGCACAACAAGGTAAGTAGCAAAATCTGCAAACCACAATTTATTCATTTACAACTTTAATGTCGTATAGATGTTCGTTTGGGAACGTGTCATGGATCAATTTGTTGTCGGGGTTCAGTATCTTTGACTCCTCTAGTTGAGAGGGGTGATCCGCCACCACGTTCTCTTCACCTTTCTTGTCGTGGATCTCAATGTAAACCTCTTGAAGCAGCAAGATCCATCGAATAAGACGAGCCTTTGCATCTGGCTTCTCTAGCAAATACTTCAATGCAGAGTGATAAGTGAAAACAATAACTTTTTCTAATATAAGATATGGCCTGAATTTGTCGAAGGCAAATACGACAGCGAGAAGCTCGTTTTCTGTAGTTTACTAGTTGGATTGGGCTGAGTCCAACTTCTTACTCGCATAGTAGATCAGCCAAAAATGATTATCTTTCTGCGGCCCCTATGCAGCTCCCATTGCGTAGTCACTACCATTGCACGTAAGTTCAAAGGGCAACCCTCGATTGGGAGCAACCATAATAGATGCAGAGACTAGTTTTTGTTTAAGAAAATTAAAAGCATTAATGCATTTATCGTTAAAATTAAATGGAGCATCTTTTTCTAACAACTTAGACATAAGTCGTATAATTTTTGAAAAGTCTTTAATGAATCTACGATAGGATCCTGCATGACCTAGGAAGCTCCTGACAGATTTCACGTTCGATGGTACGAACAACTTTTCTAAGCCCGGTACACTCGATTCATTTAAGAGAAATCTTGAGTCCCAAGTTTATGCCCTCCCGAACCATGAAATGACATTGTCCCCAATTAAGCGCTATGTTAGTTTCTTCACAACATGATAGCACACATTTAAGATTAATTAAATAATCATCGAAAGAGGTACAAAAATTTGAGAAATCGTCCATGAACACCTCCATGATATTGCCTAACAATTCGTCAAAGACCGCCATCATGCATCGCTGAAACGTGGTTGGGGCATCACCCTGACAAAATGGCATTCGTCGATAAGCAAACATACCGAACGGACAGGTGTATGTTGTCTTCTCTTGGTCCTCCGGGGCTAATGGAATCTGCAAGTAACCTGACAGACCATCAAGAAAGCAGTAAAATGCATGTCCCGATAACCTTTCATGCATTTGTTCAATAAAAGGTAGAGGAAAATGATCTTTTCTCGTCGAATCGTTCAAAATTTTCTGTACTCGATGCACATTTGCCACCCAGTTACTGTCCTCTTCGGAATCAACTTGTTCTTTTCATTGGGGACGACTGTCATTCCTCCCTTCTTTGGAACGACCTGGACGTGACTCGCCCATGCACTATCTGAGATCGGGTGGATCACTCCGACATCAAATAGTAAAATGACCTCCTTCATGACAAACTTCATGTTTGGATTTAACCTCCTTTGACGTTGGACGACATGTTTGAAATCGTCCTCCATGAGAACTATGTGCACAAAAGCTCGGGCTAATCCCCCGAATGTCGGATATCTTCCACGCTAAGGCATTATTGTGCTCTCGCAACACCATAGTTGATCTTTTTGTTCACCGTCGAGGCTTGAGGATATAATCATGGGTAGCTTTTACTCGCCTTCTAGGAATGCATGTTCGGGAAATTGTTTAAACTCTGGGACAGGTGGCACTTCGATCGAGCTTTTTTCTTTGTCCTCTTCACTTTCGTGGACTGTCAGAGGCTCGTCATCATATTCTTCGCACTCATCGGCGGTCACCATAATGGATGATCGTATATTGACTCCGCCAAAGACTTGCGATAGACCTTGCACTGAAAAGATAAAATCATGCTAAAAAAACATCCAAGTAATAACACTTATCGTCAAGTGAGCTAGGACTTCTCATAGAAACTGCCATAATGAAAATCACTTTCTCGCCATCAATCATCCAGGTCAAAGTACCATTTCTAACATCCATCATGGTTTCACTGGTGGCTAAGAATGGTCGACCTAATAGAAGAGGAATATTTTCATCTTCCTTCATACCTAATAGAAGAGGAATATTATGAACACCCTCAATAACACCTCGAGGATATTTTAATAATCTATCAACCTATTGGAGGCTCATCCTAGTGGGTCTTGGCTCGTCTAAACCTAGTCTCTTAAACATAGAATATGGCATCAAATGTACACTAGCTCCTAGGTCGGCTAATGCACATTCAGCAGCAACATCTCCTATAAGATAGGGGATAGTAAAACTCCCTGGATCCTTAAGCTTCTTCACAACTATTATAATGCAAATAAAACAGCAAACATGACAGAAGCTACCAATCCGAGCATTGACTCCATAACTCCTAACCTTTCAGTGCTTCAATACAGTCAATTGCTTGAACTGCTTGAAAAGGAAAATCAAGAAACCAATCAAGATCTTATGGCAGGTGCCTTTATTAATATAATGTCATCTGCATTCAATAATGGTTGGATAATAGACTCAGGAGCAACTGATCATGTTGTCAGTTCCCCTGAAAACTTGATAAACCTCAAAAGTGTTAAATCAGAGAACATATTAATCAAGTTGTCGAATGACACTTGTGTATCTGTTGAAATTGCTGGTGACTTTCAGCTAAATGAAAGAATCATGCTTAAAAATGTATTAGTAGTACCTGATTTCCTGTGCAATCTGCTTTCAGTATCTAAAATTGTAAACGATAATAAATGTATTGTAAATTTCAAGAACAATACATGCCTTTTTCAGGACCCACTCTCCCTAGATATACTGGGGACTGGTGAACTGAAAAAAGGACTGTACTACTTCAGTCCTGATATGACTGGTAATTCAAATGAATCTGCATGTATTAATCATGCAGCTTCATATGAAATCTGGCATAAAATATTATGAAATCCATCTCCAATAGTATTAGATATGTTAAAACCAGTTTTAAACCGTAAAGGGACTCAAACAGCTCAATCTTGTGATGTATGTCACAAGGCTAAGCAAACTAGAGATCCATTCCCACTGGGTGACCACAAAAGTTTATCTGTACTTGAACTTGTGCATGGTGATTTGTGGGGACCTTTTAAAACTGCTAGTTATAATAACTGCAGATATTTTTTGACTTTAGTATATGATTTCTCTAGATCAACTTGGGTATTTTTAATTACACATAAGACTGAAGCACTTCAATGTTTTAAAACCTTTGCTAATATGATGAAGAATCAGTTTGATAAGAAATTAAAAATACTTAGGACTGACAATGGTACAGAATTTATAAATACCCAATTCTTGGAATACACTAGGTTAGAAGGAATACTACATCAAACCAGTGTAGTTCATACCCCTTCAACAAAATGGAATAGCAGAGAGAAAACATAGACACCTGTTGAATATAGCTCGAGCGCTATTATTTCAGTCAAGATTACCCTTGATCTACTGGTCTGACTGTATTCTCAGTGCAGTATATCTGATTAATAGAACTCCCTCCTCTGTCCTGAAAGGAAAATCACCATATGAAGTATTATTTGGAAAGAGAGTAAAATATGATAACTTGAAAGTTTTTGGATGTCTCTGTTATGCAACTGTTCTGAATACTAAATCTAAATTTGACTGTCGTGCTAGACAATGTGTTATGTTAGGATACTATGAAAACAAAAAGGCGTACAAACTACTTGATTTAGAAAATAAGGATATTTTTGCATCTAGGGATGTCAAATTCTATGAAACTGTGTTTCCTTTTAGAACTAAAGTTGTAGATTCTGAAAATCAGAGTGAAGATGTGCATATACTGTTTGATGACTTGTTGAGAAGTGATGTTCCATGTCATGAGAATTTTGAGTCTATTTCTGAAAATGTGCATGATGACACTGTGACAAATACCAATGCTCAAAGTGATACATCTAATACTGATGATAATGACAGCCATTATATGGGTCATGATAATCCTGCTATGTCTACTGAATTGTATGAGACTCAAATTGATTGCGATAGTAATGATGTTCTAGATAGTCTTAGTGATGAAAATCAAACTAGACCCAAACGTGCAGCTAGGAAGCCTGGGTACTTGAATGACTACGTGTGTAATCTTAACAAGATGAAAGTTTTATACCCCCTATCAACTGTTATGAATTTTTCTAGACTTAATGTAGATGATATAAGTTACTGCAATAACATTGATAAAGTTTTAGTACCTAGAACCGTTAGTGAGGCAATGGAAATACCTGAGTGGAGAGAGGCAATGAATTTAGAGATGAAAGCCCTCATACAGAATGACACATGGGACTTAGTTGAGTTGCCCAAGAATAGAAAAGCCATAGGTTGTAAGTGGATCTATAAGATTAAGTATAATTCTAGTGGAGAAATAGACAGATATAAAGGTAGGTTATTAGCTAAGGGTTATAGTCAAAAGGAAGGTATAGATTACAATGAAATATTTGCTCCGGTAGTAAAGATGGTTACTGTCCGAATTCTGCTTACTGTTTCTGTTACTATGCTTACTGTTTCTGTTACTAATAATTGGACTGTGTATCAACTTGATATCAATAATGCATTCTTGCATGGTGAACTTGATGAAGAAGTGTTTATGTGTTTACCTGAGGGATTTTATGATGATAAGTATAAGGTGTGTAAACTAAAAAAGTCACTTTATGGGCTGAAACAAGCGCCTAGAAAGTGGAATGAAAAGCTCACTCAAGTTTTGAAAAATAATGGGTATATACAAAGTCTGAATGATTACTCATTGTTTTTCAAGAGTGAAGCAAATATGCATGTTTTCTTACTTATATATGTCGATGATATTTTGATTTCTGGTAACAATTACTCTGAAATAGATAGAATAAAGCATGTGTTTGATGAAATGTTTGGTATAAAGGATTTAGGCGAATTAAGATATTTTCTAGGAATAGAAATAATAAAAGGCGATAGTGGATTGATACTTAACCAGAGAAAATATACGTTAGATCTGTTAGATGAATTTGGAGTGTTAGGGAGTAAACCAAAAGCCACTCCTATGCAGCAGAATTTAAAATTCTCAGCTGTTAATGATTCAGATACCGCAAATGCGAATTTCTTTCAGCGTTTGATGGGTTGATTAATTTACCTATGCAACACTAGACCTGATATTACATTTGCTGTTCAAAATCTTAGTCAATATATGCACTGTCCTAATAAAGCACATGTTCAAGCTGCTTTCAGAGTGTTACGATATCTGAAAACTGCACCTGGATATGGGGTGCTTGTTTCATGAAACAAAAACTCTTAACTATCTGCTTTTTGTGACTCGGACTGGGCTTCGTGTGCTGTTACAGGAAGATCAGTTACGGGATTTTGTGTGTTCCTAGGAGAACATTAGTTTCGTGGAAGAGCAAAAAGCAAAAGACAATTGCTAGATCTTCAGCAGAAGCTGAATATAGAGCAATAGCTCAAACAACTTGTGAATTGATTTGGATAATAAGTTTATTATCGGACTTTAAGATCTTAAATCTTAGTCCAACAAATATGTATTGCGATAATAGCGTAGCTATTCAAATAGCTAACAACCCCGTGTTTCACGAGAGAACTAAACATATAGAAATAGACTGTTACTTTATTCGGGAATACATATCGAAACGTATCATTCAAACTGTGTTTGTAAAATCACAGGATCAGGTGGCGGACATTCTAACCAAACCACTCGGGAAGGAGAGCCACGTCAAGCTGCGAGGTAAGTTGCGTATTAAAAACATCTTTTGTCCATCATCGTGAGGGGGGATGTTAAAAATAACCCTTTTTGGGTTATCACGATCTTGGGCCAAACATGTTTTCCGGGCCCAATAAAGTATTTTCGTCAAGTTAATTAATAGCTGGGACGAAATGCTTTGATTCCTGAAATTCATGGGCAAAATCAAAATGCTGCGAAAATTTAGTGAAGCCTGTTGTAATTTAATCGGGGCCATTCTGCAATATCCAAAACTTACCCTAAAACCCTTACGCATCACGCTACCCCCGATAATTTTCATTTTGTTTATCATCTCTCTCACTCTCTCTGTAACCCTAATCATCGTCTCTCTAAATCGCCTCTCCTCTCTTTCTCCGATCTGTGGTCTATGCCTTCTTCTTTGACAGCTGATATCCTCCCATATTGATCTCTAACCTCTCTATCTCCTTCCTTCAAGCTTAAAGTCGATCTATAATCGACTTTAAGTGTCAGAAAACCCCGGTTAAAGGTCGAAGTTCTCGCATCAACATTTTACGACTCTTCTGGACTAGATAAGTCAATCTCTTTGTTATTTTTGGAGTTCTTAGTTGAGTATCTTGACTGATATGTTCGATTGATGTTCGTATCGTTCTATATTGTGTTTCTAATGTTTTTTTGATGTCATAGTGTATTTTTATCAGGAAATATTGACATTATCAAATTCACAATACCATTACGGGCGTCTACAATATTTTTCCCTATTTTATATGGGTAACATGTAAGTATTAATACCACAACGGGCGTCTCAAATCTTTTTCCCTATTTTATATAGGTAACATATAAGTTATTTCCCTTTTGTGATATATATTCGAAATAAAATAAATGTCACACAAAAATACAAAAACGTATACTATAATAAATAGTACCTGCGAGAAAGGTCTCTCGGGGAAACATCATACCCTTCTCCGTTCAATCGTTTCAGTACCGGAAAAATTAAAGACAGAAAAAGAAAATTAATAAAGTAATTTCCGTATAACAAGTTTAGGAATGATTACGAGTTCCAGCCTCAATCTTTGTATCCTCTGATAATGAGCAAGGGCTTTGGTGGCTTCTTCTTGAATGAAGAAGATGGTTTCTTCTTTCCGATTCCAAGCAAAACAACAATCCCATCTTCAAAATCCTATCTTTGATGCTCTCTACTGCGACGAAGAGCATTTCGAAGACGCCGATTCGTGCTCGGACAACCCAGAAATCGCCGAGGCTGTAACACAAGAAACACCGATTTCTATTTCCGAGCTCGACCTTTTGTGGGACGGCGATGAACTCGGTACCCTCTTATCGAAGGAGGTAAACGAAGCCCTTCAGTGCTGCGATGAAGAGATAGGCGTTGATGGGTCCTTGAGATTCGTGAGGGACGAGGCCGTTAAGTGGATGCTGAAGGTGATTTCACATCACGGGTTCAATCCCATCACGGCTACGTTGGCCGTGAACTACTACGATAGATTCGTTACCAGCGCTTGTTTTCAGAGAGATAAGCCTTGGATGAGTCAATTAGCTGCCGTGGCTTGTGTTTCTATTGCTGCCAAAGTTGAGGAAACCCAAGTGCCTCTGTTATTGGATCTTCAAGTATGTTATGTTGACCCTCTTTCGTACACTCTTTATTTTGCAGAATGGGCGTATGTTTTAATGCTTCGGATGTTATTTCTTGCTGATGATATCTCTCTGGATGTGTCTTTAAGGTTGAAGAATCGAAATACTTATTCGAAGCTAAGACAATTCAGAGAATGGAGCTCTTGGTCCTCTCAACTCTTCAATGGAAAGTGAATCTAGCTACTCCAATCTCATTCGTCGACCACATTGCGAGGAGATTCAAGTTTGTAAACAACCTCCATTTGCAGTTCTTGAGTAAATGTGAGGCTTTACTTCTCTCCATAATCACCGGTATGTCAATCACTTGCCGAATCTATGTGATTGTTAAAGTAATAACTGAGATGTGATTTGATAAATTCTGTCAATATTTTGCCAATGAGCTGTGAATTCGCGTATGGTAACAGATTGTAGGCTCGTGGGCTATCTTCCTTCTGTTATTGCTGCTGCAACTACGATACGTGTGATTAAAGATAAAGAAACAGAGGCCCGAGTTCTTTCTGAAGACTATCAGAAGCAGATTATGCTTGTGCTCAGGGCTAGCAAGGTTTGCCTTGTTTCCAGTTACTTTCTTTAGCATTTGCATCATCAAATCTCAGACCAGATTTGGAATATATTACGCAAGAGTTTGTGGGATATTTTCATAACCTAACGCTGTTGTTCTGCATAAAAACTAATACAGGAAAAGGTGGATGACTGCCTTAAACTCATCGAGGATATAACGAGTGATCTTAGTCTTCTTAAGCCCCTTAGTAAGCGTAAGCACAACTCCGTACCGAGCAGTCCAATTGGGGTTATCGATGCATGTTTCAACTCGGATAGCTCGGTTGATTCTTGGGCTGTGGAGCCATTGTTGAAGAGAAGCAGAGTTCAAGAACCTTAAACACCACATTAGCCCGCTGAGCATTGCCAACAATTGTTTGATATTGTGTATGGTACATTTGATAATTTATTGCCATTTCTGCTATATTTTTCTGTCGTAACTTGAGTGATCGTGATGCGTCCTTTTCGGTGATTTTGATGTTCTTTGTCGGAGTTGATTGTCTCGTGGCAGCAAGTCAGAGCATTTGCCCTACTAGACATTGTTGAGCTTGAATGAAAGACAATGTTATGTTTCTTTTATTTCGCATCAAATGTTGCCCGTGTCATTCGTTTATTATCGAAATAAACCTATGCATGATCAAGAATCAGAGAGACATGATATATTTGGCTTTTCTCAAAGGAGGAAATTATCATTATGATTTAAGGAAGCTTTGCACCATAGTAGGGACATGTTGGTCATGGCTAAGTGTTTTCTTATTTGTAGAAATGGGATTCTGTCAATTCCAAGTTTTTCTTGCTTATTCTTTGACTCAATGCCTTTCTGAGGAAAGTCATATGTAATATGTTCTGTACGACATAAAGTTTCGATCTTTACAATAAAACACTCTATAATTGTCATCAAAAGTAAATATGCTATTATGGTTAGTTAGGATTAATTTGTATATTTTCAATCAGAATTATGGTGTGTCTGAACTAATTTGAACTATAAGAGTTGTGGCATTATTTAGTGATGTATTTATTAAATGTAGGGTGTTTGATATTTTGAAGACGTGGCATGGCATTATCTTCACTCTCCCAGGAGTTGTGTGATGGTCCTTATTGTTTTCACGGGTTTGAATTTTAATCTCGAACAACCATTGATACTGTTGGATCAATTTGCACATGGGAAAACTATACGTTAGGTATTGCACGAAAATGGTTGGGACAAATGGGACCATAATGTAGTAGCGTACAAGCAAATGTTCAGTTCGGGGACCAGTTGTCATTACAAAGGAGGAAAGAAATGAGTGACAATTTCTTGACGAAGGGAGGTGGTGGTCAATGGTATAATATATATATATATATATGGTATAATATACTTATATAAAGGTTTAGATTGTGACCAACAAGAGATATGCTTTTGAATTTCTATATCACACATTAATCTTACGGTAAAATGATCATCAATGTCATATTAGATTTGAATTCTAACGTGAAATCGTTATTAGTAGGTCGATATTTATAGCATCAAAGGCCGGAGATAAATATGTTATCGGGTTATATGAAACGGAGCAACCTCTTTTATATATACTACAGTAGTCGATGTGTGTAATCTGATATATATATATATATATATATTATATATATATATATAATGTTATTTTATTTGTAATTTAAAATATACTAGGTTAAATTATAATATAAAATTTAAGTATGTTTTATTTCGAGGCACATGAAATGGAACTACTAACTTGTGATAATATAACTTCGTTTCTCTCTACCCTCTTTTCCTCCTCCCAAAAAAACCAAACCCTAACCTAAAAAACTTCTTTCTCCTCCTTCCTCCATTAATGGAGGTTGGAAAAGCTTCTCTTTAAGTTTATAGTTCTATTTACTCGTCCTTTTTTCCTTGTCGTGTCTTGTAGTCTCCCCCGAGTGGAAGTGTTAGTCTCCCACCTTTGGGAGTATTTTACCCTCTATGAGTCTTCTTTCCCTTCACGGGGTATTCTTTCCCATTTTGTGGGGGGTGTCTCCTATTGTGGGGGCTTTTCATCTTCCTCTACAGGAATTTGATTTGAGGATGCTCTTAAATCGGCCAAAGAAAACACTACCTCAATCAAGAAATGACTACTCATTGTACGTACTTGTCATCCGTAGGAAAAATGTGTTGTCTAATACAAATATGGATTTGCTCGCTCTATTCGCTATGGAGTTGTATGCTCATTTTTGGTAGTGGAAGCTCATGTTTTGAATATTAATGTTAGTTTTATTTTTTGTGTTTATTTCGTCAGTGGTTTCGATCGTGGCTTGCTTGTTTGCTCTTTATGAGAGTCTTTGTTTTTACTGGTACGATCATTGTTCAGGAAAACCTTTTGGGTTGTTTAATCTTTGTAATTATCTTTGTTAAATGAGATAGCAAGTTATCGTTCGGAAAAAAAAAAAACTTGTGATAATATAATATAATAAATCAAATATGAAGGGTAAAATGCGAAAATTAAAATAAATAAATAAAAATAGAAGGTAAAAGAGTGATTACAATTGACATACCAAATTAAATTGACACACGTACTATACACCATCACATTTTATAAATTCTATGTGTATATATATATATATATACATATATATCAACATCTGATTGATCTAGTTTTTATAATGTCAACTCGCTCACTCAAACCCAAGCATGGTTATATATCGTTTTAAATTATATCCATCGGATGATTGATAATATTATTATATTAAATGTTGGAAATGTTAGTTGGATGATTGATGATATATTGTTATATAAGATGTTGATAAGACGAGTTAAACAATTGACTAGATTGTATTGAGATTGGTGGTGATATAGAAATTTATACAGCATAAATAGATTATAATTGAAATATTGATAAGTTTTTATACTTTATCGGTCTAATATTTCACTTAAATAGTATAAGCTTTATAATATCATATTAGTTTGATAAAATTAGTTGATACTACGGAAATTTTCCGCGATAGTTAGTTCGGCGGAACTATCCATCGGAATCTCTCAAAGACCAACTTGTAAAGCTCGCTGGACTTTAGACCTCCAAAAGTACGACGAACAAGACACAAAGGAACATTGGCTCGACTCGACACCGGCCGGCCGAGGCCATCATCACGGTCGAGCAGGCCGAGGCCAGCCTCAAGATCATGCCTAAGGCCGCAGTGGCCGAGCAGGCTGAGGCCGTCCGCAGAGTCATGCTCAAGGCCGCAACATCCAAGCGTCCGAGGCCGAGGAGGCCCAACAACCAAGGCCAGGTTGCCCGAGGCCGAGGTGGCCAATAGGTCGAGGCTGACAAGATATGGCGGAAGCACCTGTCGAGGCCGACATGCCCTAAGCGCCCAAGGCCGAGGGCGAAGCACTTAAGACCGAGGACGCGGCACTCAAGGCCGAAACTAAAGTGCTCAAGGCCGAGGCCGAGGAACTGAAGGCTGAAGGCCCATGCACCCAACGCTGAAGGCCGAAACACCCAAGGCTAAGGCTGAAGCGTTCAAGGCCAAGGCTGAAGCACTCCAGGCCGAGGGCGAATCAGTCAAGGCTGAGGCCAAGAGACTCCATACGCAAAGCCGAAGTACTCATGGCCGAGGCCAAGACAATCTCCTCAAAGTCATGACCCGATCAAGGTTCGATATTTTCGGGATTATTCAAATTTGAAGGCGAAGGATATATTTCAAGGAAAGATTCAAATCTCAACCGAATGAGATATTCTCGGAGGTTGATTCAAACGTCCGAAGGAAGAGCTCGAATTCATGTGGCTCAACAAAGTAGGTCGGCTCCTCCTATAAATACCTCCACTCATTCTTCATTCAAGGTATGTTTTCTACACTCAATCTATATCCGACATCTCTCTCAACTCCCATCTTTCCGTAGAACCTCGGAGAGAGAAATACCCTCCTGACTTAGGCAGGATGGAACCCCCCTAACCTCCACAATCCAAGCATCGACCCCCGAAGATTAAGAGACGTTAAAAAAAGACCAACGAAAGACGGCGGAGGAACGAACGAATTTTTTATGGCATCATCATTGACGCCATATGTGAAAAATGCTAAATAAATATATATGATGAGTATTAGATCAAATTCGAGTTCGCACGAAGAAGAAGAACGAGAAAAGAAGGATGAAGAAGATGAACGAAAAGTATTAGGAGAAGAAGAAGGAGAACGATGATGAATAAGGATAAAGAATGAAGAGGAAGTCATCATCCAGAGCGTCACGAGGAAAGTCGTCGCCCAGAAATTCATTATCAAAAAAGTAATCACTCAGGAAGTTTTTTGCCCAGAAAGTCTTTACCCATGAAGTCTTTACCCAGGAAGTCATGTGTGAAGTCGTCATACATGAAGTCATTATCCAGGAAGTCTTTATCTAGGAAGCATAGGGGAAGTCGCCATCAGGGAAGTCATTCTTATGAAGTCATGAGAAGTCGCCATCCAAGAAGTCAACACCCAGGACGTATTTACCTAATAAGTCTTTATCTGACCTGCCAAGGCCCTCATGGCTGAGGCCAGGCCCAAGCAGGCCGAGGCCAGAACCGAGCCAGCGAGGCCCTCATAGCAGGCCGAGGTGTCATCGGCCAAAGCAGGCGAAGGCACTGCGTGAGGACACCACGCCCGTGCGGATCAATCTCTTCAATGGCCGAGGCCATACCGACCGAAGCAGTCGACGGTGGGCCACGACAGGCTCCATCGGTCGAGCAGGTCGAAGCGGGCTACAGGCTGCAATAACTCACAAACCGTGATATGCCAAGTTGGCCGTGAAGGCCCCATACAGGCAAGCTAAGGATGACCTTTACAAATTCCTTAAGTCCTTGTTTAGTTACTAAGTACCTACCTTGCCGAAGTTCAATTCCCCGAGACAATATCAATCGCCTAAAGCCGAGCAGGTTGAGGGCCAAATTCTAAGAATAAACTGCTTTCATGGGTTGCGAATCAGGAATAAATATTTATTCCATTGGAAAGAAAAATGAGTCTACTTTCGAACAAAATTTACGGCATCATAAATTATCAAGTATGGAGGAAGTTATCTGCCAAGTTCGATAGCGCGCCGCATAGAATCGTGGTTACCTCTTACCGCCTTGAAATCTTCCCATCTCTCTTTTTTTTCTTTTCTTTTTTCTATTTTTTTTTTGTATGGGTCCATCAAGCTTTGGCTAAGCTCCTTTCCGCTCGTACCGTTAAGCTCCTCTTCTTTTATCCCTTTGCGGGCGAGAGATATCAATGGAGGAGTTCTTAACGAGAGATTATCGTTAAGGAGTTGTGTTTTTTTACAACAGTCGGACTACGCTTTTCCACTTTGGCACTCAACCTCCACTTCTTCTATAAATCGGGTAGATAATATCTGAAAGCTTTTCAGGTCAGTGGCTTACACTTCCGGGTTTTTCACAAATAAACAAGCTTAGGCTCAAGGTGGCTAACTACGGTGACCAGTCGTGACAAGAAAACTTTGGCTATGGACTTAATTCATAATGCCTTCCTCATCTCCATGAAATCTTAGTTTAAGTAATTTGAAAAACGTATCACACAAACAAGTTCTAGAGAGAAAATATTACGCACTACATCACACAACCAAGAAAGAAATTGATCCTCACATAGGTCTAGAGAGAAATATTACGCTCATAGGCTCAAAATAATCCTCACATACGGCATAGGATCATGTGTATGGATCTTTCAAAGTATTACTAATTTATCTGTGTCGAAAGAAACTAATCATTCGTGCGTACCCTACTCACTCACAAAACTCCCTTATCATGCAATCTACCTTGAAAATAAGAAGCAAACAACCATGCATAAATCAATAAAACATGCATATCTCAACGAATCATGGACAAAAAATAAATATAAAAAAATTGTTCATGTAAATTTCAATAAAACCTCCCTCCCACACTTGAGATATGTTGCACTCAACATATATATAAGAACAAAAGAAAAGAGGAACTTATTGAAATGAGTGAACTCCCCTGATTAATGGACAAAGTGTGCATGACCTTGCCCTGTTTCGGTGAGTGGGACTAGATGCCGCTTTTACATGCGTAGATGGTGTTACCCGTGACTTAACCTGATAAAATAGACTAAAAGAAAAATAGACATAAAAAAACATATAATATTAGTAATAATAGGAAAGTAAATAAAATAAATAAAAATAAAAATAAAATATTACGTAAATGAGTGGCTAAAGTACCGAACTAAGGCTTTCCTAATATATATTTATTCCCCGGGAATGGCGCCAAAAACTTGATCGCTACGCGGTGTACTAATTATGTTGAGTGTGCGTGCGTCAAATTGCGATAAATAATAATTAAAATGAATAACGTTATAACTATCACCACGCGTGACAAGCAGTGTACCTATCGTTCGTAGAATAGCTCTAGCGAGTATCCGAGTATCGATCTCAGGGAAAAAATTGAGTACCCGTACTAACCTATCGACTCGATATCTAGCCTAATAAATGTCTTACGAATTATATATTTTGAAACTAAATTCTGACAACCTAAAACTAACACGATATAAAGGACTAAAAGATACTACTAAATAAGTATGAGTTACTTTAGATAATAAAGATGTGCTTGGAATATCGAATTCCATTAAGGGCCATCGACTTAGCCGTAAATTACCGTAACTGCGTGAATATCGATTAGATCGCAGTAATTTCAACTCACTCCCGAATTTGCTGTCGTCCTAGACGTTAGTGAGAATCTAATTTAGCAATTACCTAATATGAGGGTCGATTATTTGTTGTCGCCCATAATCGAGTCCTAACGCTCATGAAAGGTCTAATCGTTAATTAGATGTCGCCCTAATCGATACCAAACATAGAATCAACATGTAGACATATTGATACAAAGAATCAACTCAATACATAGACATATTGGGTCGAATAGATTATTCATAAACGATAAATAATCAAATACGCGCGTTCACGAGTAATCTACGCCAAAACAACGATTCTACCTAGCGTTCATCTCATTCCAAACATAAACGAGGCTTTTACTCATGATACATGGATCAACAATAGTTAGAGAACAAGGACAGAGAATTCATAAGTCTTCCCTATACGGATGTGTTCTGAGAAGTCTCGAAGAATTCCTTCGTTCCTAGTTCGATTACGCGATGATTGTTCGTTGAATTCCTCTTGTGAACCCTACGAATCACCTAGGGGTTTCCTAGGGTTCTTTAGCCTCCCTTTAAGTCTTTTAGGTCGTGTGTTTCGAATTGTGGAAGATTGAATTCAGACTTAGGGATTTAAAACGACATTTTATAGTGTTTAGCAGGTGTAACAGGATAATCGTAGGCCGTCACGCCATGGACGAAGTTGCGAAGGCCTTTCATTGTTGATTGTCACGTCATGGATGAGTGCTCAACATGCCGTGATGGATTTTTGAGAACTTCACTTCGTTTCTGCTTTGGTCGTCACGGCATGGACGTGGAGTCAACATGTGATGATTTCCTGGAAGCGCTTAATCTTGTTCTGCTTTGGTCGTCATGGCATGGATGAGGTGTCAACATGCCGTGGCGATTTCCTGGGAGCTTAATCTTTTTTTTCTTTGGTCATCACGGCATGTACGGGGTGTCGACATGCCGTGATTGTGCCTGCGGGACGAACTTGAGTTGTTTTCCGCTACGTTTCGCTTGATTTTCTCCCAATTGCCGTTTTATGTTCCTTCAACATAAAATAAGTATAAATAACATGAAAAGATGCATAAAAGGCTATGATGAACTCAAAATAAGACATTTATAATCAAGATGACAGCATGCACCCTAAGAACTCAAGACATACAATTCTTGATGGGGTTGCCAGAACAAAGAAGTTTTCTAGTTAACAATTCTTCTTTGAGACACTTCATTCCTCCTGATGGGGTTGCTAGAACTAATCAAAGTATTTTTATTTCTACGAGGATATGCAAACATCAAGGGACAACAACTTGTTGAATTTGTCAGGAATCTCGCTCAATTCATCGGAAGGGAGGCAAAATCCCTTGAAAGAGGCCAAAGCCCTCGTAAGAGGCCAAACCTTAGAGAGAGGTCAAAGCTCTTTGATAGTTAGAGAACACCTTTGAAGAATGGAAGGGAGGCAAAACCCTCGAAAGAGGCCAAAGCCTTGGCTAGAGGCCAATGCCCTTAACATAGGCCAAAGCCCTCGCAAGAGGCCAAAGTCCTCGAAAGTGGCCAAAGCCCTCCGAGAATAAGAGAAGACCTTTGAAGAATGGAAGGGAGACTAAAGACCTCGAAAGAGGCCAAAGCCTAAAACTTGCCAAAGCCCTGGGAAGAGGTTAAAGCCCTCTGAGAAGAAGATAAGACCTTTGAAGAATGGAAGGAAGGCAAAAGCCTTCGAAAAGGCCAAAGCCCTCGCAAAAGGCCAAAGCTCTTGCAAGAGGCCAAAACCCTCGAAAGATGCCAAAGTCCTTTGAGAAACGAGAAGACCTTTGAACAATGGAATGGAGAAAAAAGCCCTCGAAAACGACCAAAGTCCTCATGATAGGCCAAATCCCTCCGAGAAGAAAAGAAGACTTCTAAAAGGACAAAGCCCTAGCAATAGGCCAAAGTCCTCGCAAGAGGCTAAAGCCCTCGAAATATGCAAAAGCCCTTTGAAAAACGAGAAGACCTTTGAAGAATGGAAGGGAGAAAAAAGCCCTCGAAAAAGGCTAAAGTCCTCAGGAGAGGCCAATGCCCTCGAAAGAGGCCAAAACCTTCTGAGAAGAAGAGAAGACATGTGAAGAGTGGAAGGGAGGCAAAAGCCCTCAAAAGAGGCCAAAGCCCTCGCAAGATGCCAACGATCTACGTGAAGGGAGGCGAAAGCCCTCGAAAGAGGGCTAATCCCACCAAGAAGAAGAGGAGACATTCGAAGAATGAAAATGAGGTAAAAGGCACCGAAAGAGGCTAAATGTCCTCGAAAGAGGTAAAAACCCTCGCTAGAGGCCAAATCCCTCAGGGAAGAAGAAACGATTCCTGAGCAATGCCACTAGAAGAGGTTAACACCCTCAAGTAGAGCAGAAAACCTTAAAAGTGCGTAAGTAAAATATAAATTCTCATGGGGAAGTGACTCAAACTCAAAGAGGATTCCTATGATGACCCAAAGCCCGACCATTCTACCTTCAACTAATACGTCTAAAAAATTAATACACTCTTTTTAGACTAATTAAGGCAGTGACTATTGATACTACGAGAATTTTCTGCAATAGAATGTTCGGCGGAACCATCCATCGGAATCTCTCAAAGACCAACTGATAAAAAGACCTCGAAAACGTACATTGAACAAAATACAAAGGAAAATTGGCTCGACTCGATGTCGGCCGCCCGAGGCCATGATCACGGTCGAGCAGGCCGAAGCCAGCCTCCAGATTATGCCCGAGGCCGCAGCAGTCGAGGCTAGCCTCAAGACCATGCCGGAGGCCGCAGTGGTCGGCAGGACGAGGCCGGTCTCAGGGCCATGCCAAAGGCTGCAACATCCAAGCGGCCGAGGCCGACGAGGCCCAACATCTGACAAGATATAGCGGAAGCTAAGCACCTGCCGAGACCGAGATGCCCTAAGCGTCCAAGGCCGAGTTCGAAGCACTTAAGGTTGAGACCGAAGCCGTCAAGATTGAGGCCGAGGCACTCAAGGCCGAAGCCCCAAAAGTTGAGGCAGAAGCGCCGAAAGCCGAGGCTGAGGCACCCAAGGTCGAATCACCCAAGGCCCAAGCCGTAACACCCAAGGCAGGGCCGAAGCAACTCAAGGCCGAAGGCTGAACAATCAAGGTCGAGGTCGAGGTCGAGGTCGAAGCTCCAGGCCGAGGCCGAAGCACTCAAGGCCGAGGCCGAGGCAATTTCGAGGCCAAGTTATTCTCCTCGAAGTCATGATCTGGTCAAGGTCCGATATTTTCGGAGAATATTCAAATTCGAAGGCTAAGGAGATATTTCAGTGAAATATTCAAATCTCAACCAAATGAGATATTCTCGGAGGTTGATCCGAACGTCCGAACGAAGAGCCCAAATCCCTGCGACCAACAAAGTAGGTTGACTTCTCCTATAAATACCTCCGCTCATTCATCATTCAAGGTATGATATCACCAAATCTACACTCGACATTTATCTCAACATCCATTTTTCCTAGAACCTCGGAGAGAGAAATATCGCAGGAGGAAAAACGCCTAAATCCCCTCAATCCAGGCATCGCAGGCATCGATCCTGTGAGATACAGTGACGTTCACGAAAGACCGACGATAGACGACGGAAGGGGGAACGAATTTTTTCTGGCATCATCATAAGTATCATAATATCAAAATATTCTTAATATATCACAATAAAACTTTTACTCATGGAACTAATAAATATTGGCTGTGTGAACACTAATGAGCCCCTTAGCGGGCCATGTTTGGTAAGAATTGGGACAATCATTAGATATGGGTTTGTAAAAGGGTTTTCAGAACCGGACTGGACCGGCCGGTTCCGACCGGAAAACCTCCAACCGGTCGGAATTTCGGTTCGGGTCCGGTCCAGTTCAACTTTACTTTAAAAAGAAATGAGAAAAAAATCGACAAAAAAGAATAAAAGAAAAAAATATAGGAAGCAAAAAGGAATAAAATAGTTGTTTAGACTTTTTTCCCAAGGTCGTGGATTCAAATCTTTTTTAATGCATATTAAATTTTATTTTTAATTAATTTTTGACACTTTATTTTACATTTAATTTTTTTATATCCCCAATACATTGTACTTTAAGTAACTAAACTCCCAATTTTATAAATTTAACTTTTGCACCCCATTTTACAATTACTTTTTAATTCTCCAATGCATGTAATTTGATTGATATATTCATAAAATATAATTTTAGTATATTTAGAGGCACCGGTTTTATACAGATTTTATTATGGCTTTATACCGGTTAAAGTACTAAACCTTAAACCACTAAAATTTCCGTTCTGATTAAAAAATATGATCTCAAAATCATGGTTTGTAATGGCACGGCAGATCCGAATTGGGCACATCCAATGATTCTGGAATCGTATGATGTCAGATTTTGACCAACCGACAAACTTGTAGTTTGAATGTACGTAATTTACCTTCACCTAATTTAAATTATGAGAAGTTTGAAAAGAGGAATAAATAATATTTGGAAGTGATGAAAAAAGAGTGTCCGTGAACATAAATGGTCACTAAACAGGCGTGACATGCACTTCTAATATTTATTGACCCATCGATATAAAGTTCTATACGTATTTATGTTTTCAACTGATCATAGAAGAAAAACAAATGAAATGACATGTGGTAGATGTTAACGTTATTAAATTTTCGAAGTGTTAAAATAAATAGTTTAACAAAAACATGTGACGATGGAACGTTTGCTACGTTTAACAAAACGGCATAGTACCAAAGTCTTCGACACTCAATAATGTGAGTAGTTCACACCTTCACGGACACGAGCAGTAAATGGTCAGGTAACAGCTAATAATCGAAACAATAACTTACTTATTTACATACTTATGTCAAGATACTTTCGGGATTGAACCACCAGGCAACTTCCGAGTGGGGGGGCGTATAAACTAATTTACTAAATATCTTATAAATTTTGAAAGGGTAAATAGCATATAAAATATATCTGGTTTGAAAAATAAGCACCAAAACCCATATGGTTCGAAAATAGCGTAAAATTTCTTCCTTGACATTTTCACCTAGTAATTGGGAGGTACAATGCTATGTTTTAAAAAACACATGATGTACGATGCTAAGTTTTCGACAACAGAAGGCCTATTGTACTAAGGTTTAAATAACACTAGGGATGTGATGCTAAATTTTAGATACCACAAGGGTGTTTTGCGCAATAAAAAAAGCATATGATAGTTATGTACATTTCGGTATAGCCACATGTGAATATTACCTAATTTACCCATTTTGAAATCATAATATATTTTCTCATTTTCATTTTTCATCTCTTCTGTCTATAAAGATTACACACTAATAACGCATAGTGGTGGAGGCGAAATTCTCCAATACATGTCGGGATGGGATGGTGATTAGCCCTTATCTATCCAATCGCCATGCCTACGCGTATGCTCTTTGGAATGTGGAAAGCATTACTATATTTATGTGTGCGTTTGCGTAAAATTATTATTTTACTAACACACATATATATATATATATATATATATATTAACGGAACAGATTGACGATATGGGGGTTCGAAAAATATATTCTAATAAAAAAAAATATCACCTAGGAAATCAGTCAAATGTCCTATATTTTAATTCATATTGATATCATAATCGCAACAACGGATTGCATTAGGTAAGAGATAGAAGTAGTCGTCACGATCAAATATCCTGAAATCTTTAAAAATTGTTTGGTGTTATGAAACTATTATAATTGGACAAGAACATAAATATAAATACGGGATTATAGAGAGATAATAATGTTTTCGGTATAATTCAATACAAATACATCGGTTTATTTATAGTAGAAAAATTTCTACTATTTCATCTAACATTTACAACATTAAATACATCTTATCTTATCTTATCTCATCTGATCAACAATCAACTAACTTTTACAACATTAAAAACATCCACATATTATTTATAATAATTTCATAATACTCCCCCTTGGATGTTTTTCAAAGAATTTGCCTCGTTAAAACCTTACTAGGAAAAATCCAATGGGATAAAAACCTAGTGAAGGAAAAAAGTACATAATTTATTTTGATACGCTTTCATTTGTTGCCTCATTAAAACCCTTACTGGGAAAACCACATGGGAAAAACCACTGTGAAGGGAAAAAGAGTGCAACGAGTATTTTCTCCCCCTTATGATAACATCATTATAAATCTCGAAGTCTTCGAACTCCAATTGAATATACCAATTTCCTGAAAATAATTGGGAGAAGTGCTTTCGTAATAAATCTGCAAGATTTTCACTTGATCGCACTTGTTGTACATCAATATCACCATTTTTCTCTAAATCATGGGTGAAGAAAAATTTCGGTGAAATATGCTTTGTTCTATCCCCTTTAATATATCCTTCCTTTAATTGGACAATACATGCCGCATTATCTTCATATAAGATTGTTGGAAGTAATTTCTCAAAAAGCAACCCACAAGTCTGTTGGATATGCTCAATTATCGATCGCAATCAAACACATTCTCGGCTAGCTTCATGAATAGCGAGAATTCCGCATGGTTAGATGAAGTAGCTGTTAAAGTTTGTTTCACTGACCGCCATGAAATAGCGGTTCCACCATATGTAAATAAATAACATGTTTGCGATCGAGCATTATGTGGGTCAGACAAATAGCCAATATCTCCATACCCAACTAAATTTGCTTTCGACTCATTAGAATAGAACAATCTCATATCAGATGTTCCTTTAAGGTATCAAAAAATCCGTTTAACTCCATTCCAGTGTCTACGAGTCGGCGAAGAATTATATCTTGCCAATAAGTTTACAACGAACGCTATATCAGGTCGCGTATGACTCATAAGATACACTAATGCTCCAATAGCACTAAGATATAGTACTTCAGGACCAAGTAGCTCTTCATCGTTTTCGCGTGGTCTGAAGGGATCTTTATTTACATCTAAAGATCTAACAATCATTGGAGTATCCAGTGCATGAGATTCATCCATGTAAAATCTTTTTAATACCTTTTTTGTATAAGTCTCTTAATGTACACATATTCCACTTTTCAAATATTCAATTTTCAGTCCAAGACAAAATTTTGTTTTTTCCGAGATCTTTTATTTCAAACTTCATTTTCAAACAATCAACAGTTTTGGTCAACTCTTCAGGAGTTCCAATTATATTGCAACATCGACTGCTAAATCATTTTTACATCTTTTCATAAATATGCAGGGACAAGTTTGATCATTCTGATACCTTTCTTTCACTAAAAATTCACTTAGGCGATTATATACCACATTCGCCCAGATAGCTTTAATCCATAAAGCGATTTATTCAGCTTAACTGAGTACTCGTTTCTGGGCCCTGAAGTTTTAGGCAACTTAAATCCCTCGGGAAGCTTCATATATATGTCACTGTCAAGTGTTCCATATAGATAGGCAGTGACAACATCCATAAGACGCATATCGAGACCTTCTCGTACTGTCAGACTTACTATATAACGAAAAGTAGTTGCATCCACCACGGGAGAATATGTCTCCTCATAATCAATACCTGGTCGTTGCGAAAAACCTTGCGCAACAAGCCACCCTTTGTATTTTACAATTGTGCCGTTTTCATTCCTCTTTCTAATGAAAACCCATTTATATCCCATCGGCTTTACATTTTCTGGTATACGGACTACACGTCCGAAAACTTTTCGTTTCTCAAGTGATTTCAATTCGGCCTCGATTGCATCTTTCCATTTTGGCCAATCATTTCTTTGTCTGCATTCTTGTACAGACTTTGGTTCATGATCCTCATTCTCATTAATCTCATTCATTTCATGTAGCGCTACGTTAAATGAGAATTTGTGGTCAACGTTGACTTCATCTCGGTTCCATCTAATTCCATTTTGGGCATAGTTTATCGAGATCTCTTCATTATTATTATTTTCTGAACGTTCAGGTATCGGAGTTTCATTCTCATTATCTTTTATGCCCATCGACTCTTCTCTAGTCGATAATCCTCGGTTGGACCATTCTTATTATTATTTGCTCCCTTTCTTTTCCGAGAATTTTTATCTTTGGAACCCGAGGACCTACCACTCTTTAGCTGTGGCTTAGGCTCGATAATATGTTCTGCAGGAACATTTATTTTTGCAGGAGCATTAACAGCTGGTATATGTGACTTTGTCACTCTTTTACGGTCAGTAAAACTTTCTGGCAGTTGATTAGCTAAACTCTATAAATGAATTATCTTTTGAACTTTTCGTTCACATTCTTTAGTTCGAGGATCATAATGATTTAGCGATAATTCATTCCAACTAACATTTCTCTACAGCTGTTTCTTTTCTCCCCCTAATGTCGGAAAATTCAATTCATGAAAATGACACGGCAAATCTGGCCGTAAATAAATCTCCAGTTAGAGGTTCCAAATACTTTATTATCGATGGAGATTCATACCCGACATATATTCCCAACCTCCTTTGAGGTCCCATCTTTGTTTGTTGTGGTGGAGCAACTGGAACGTATACTGCACATCCAAAAATTCTTAGACGGGAAATCTCTGGTTCCTGACCATGAACCATTTGTAATGGGGAGACATCATTATAACTTGTTGGCGTGATGCGGATTGGTGTTGTTGCATGCAATATAGCATGTCCCCAGCAAGACGAAAGAAGATTCGACTTCATCAATAATGGTCTTGCAATTAATTGCAAGCGCTTAATCAACGATTCTGCAAGACCGTTTTGCGTATGAACGTGTGGCACGTGATGCTCAACATCAATTCCGATAAACATACAATAATCATTAAATGCCTTTAAAGTAAATTCAGCAGCATTATCAAGGTGTATTTTCTTTATCGGATATCTGGAAATGTGCTCTTAGTCGGATCATTTGTGCAAGCAATCTCGCAAACGTCATGTTGCGTGTTGATAACAAGCATACATGAGACCATCTAGTCGATGCATCAATTAATACCATGATATACTTAAATGGTCCACATGATGGATGTATCGGTCCGTAAATATCACCATGTCTACGCTCCAAAAATGTTATGGATTCATTCTTTATTTTCGCTGGTGATGGCCGAATAATTAACTTCCCTTTAGAGCAAGCGACACATGATAATTCATTACTTTGAAGAACCCTCTGGTTCTTCATTAAATGCCCACGTGAATTCTCAATTATTTTCCGCATCATAATTGCACCGGGATGGCCCAACCGGTCATACCAAACATTAAATGTACTGTCACTAGTAAACTTCTGGTTTACGGTAGCATATGATTCGATCGTTCTAAGATATGTGTAATACAACCCAGAATCAAATGAAGGTAATGTTTCCATAATTCTTTTATCATTCGAAACCCCCTTTATAATGTGCAAATATTCAACATATGCTTTTTCTGCAGTCTCAACATGATATCCTTTATGTCGAATAGCTTTAAAGCTCAATAAATTTCTTTGAGACTTAGAATATAAGGCATTTTCAATTATCAGCCTTGTTCTTCTGGGTAGTAAAATGTTGGCTCTTCCGGAGCCTTCAATTATATTTGTGCTACCCGATATTGTAATAACACTTGTTTCTTTCATTTCAAGATGATCGAAATATTTCTTATTCTTTAGAATCGTATGAGACGTTGCACAGTCTGCAAGACATAATTCTCCATTGCAGATGTTTGTTTCCATCAAAGAAATTCCTTCATAAACAAACACATAATAATCATTGTTAAAATAAAAAGATATACAAGAAAACATAAAACTTAATAAAACACTCCAAACGATACATAATAAATCACACAATAATAACGCATACAATACAGATAATAATAAATCACACGATAATATTAGTTTTCTTCAAGAAAAAACTAGAAATCCACAGTTTCGAAATGTGTATTTTCATCTTTTGTCCCAGAAGTAGAGGCCAAATCACTTTGAACAAAATTTGTTTCAATTATCTTTTCTTTGCCCTTACTTTGTTGATATAATTCAACCAAATGTTCATAATTATTTTCGTAATTTTTCCTCTTCTGGGGAAAATTCTGATGACCGCCACGATTGCTATGATAACCACCACGGAAATGCTGATAACCACCACCATAATTTCCTCGGCCACGGCCACGACCTTGACCACGGCCACGTCCATGACCGCGATGTCCACCACGACCACGTCCACGATCATTGCTTCGACTATTATCATTATTACCTTTGACTGAATCGCTTCAGGGATTGCAGTAGAACCAGTTGGTCGGGATTCGTGGTTTTTCATCAACAATTCATTGTTTTGTTCAGCCAATAACAAACAAGAGATTAACTCTGAATGCTTTTTAAATCTCCTCTCCCAATATTGCTTTTGCAATATCATATTGGATGGATGAAAAGTGTTGAATGTTTTCTCCAGCATACTGTCTTCGGTGACTGTTTCTCCACATAATTTCAGTGTGGCAGTCACCTTATGAACAACCATTCAGTTACGGATTTAAAATCATGTAATCTTAAATGCATCCATTCATACCTTGCCTTTGGAAGGATAACAGTTGTCAGGTGGTCAAATCGATCTGTCAGATTTTTCGACAATTCAGTGGGATCTTGTTCATTTATGTATTCATCCCTCAGATCCGCATGAATATGGTGGCGAAGAACTATCAAAGCTCTTGCCTTATCCTGAGCGCATGTAGTTTTTACAGTATCAGTGGTGTCACCTGCACCCGTTGTGGTTTTTGGGTCGACAATAGTGTCACCCAAACCTTTTGCTTTTAGATGAATCTCTGCGTCTAGTGCCCAATAAATAATTCTTTCCTGATATGTCAAGGGCAACAAACTCGAGGCTTTGCAAATTCGTCATACTATCATAAAATACAAAAGACGTTTTAATACTCAAATCATAAAGTATAAAACAAATATATGATGTGAATAACATTAATATTTCCAATATAAATATCAATACAAGTTTATCGTAAAAAAATATACTTTAAAGAAAAATAACAATTAATCTTCTTTTGTATCTTCTTTTGTAAAAATCCTTACGAAAAATAAAGTCCACATCCCGATGAGTGCCATCGTAAAAATAATAGTAGTCAAAAGATCAATCATCACGTAGAGCGACGTCTTTCTATCAATATATTTCATAGTAAACATATATTATAACATTAAAAAATATCGTAATTAACCAATCTTGTAAAATCTTGGTAAAAACATAATCCACATATAGATAATTATCGTGGTGAGTAGAGTAAGAATCATGAGATTAATCATCGTATATAACAACATCCTTCAAAATATAAAATATATTTCGGTAATCATAATAATGAAAAATATTATAATCAATAACTATATTTTAGAAACAACTGTAAAATTATTATCCACCACCCGATAGACATCACGGTAAATAAAACAAACAAGATTCTATAATAAGAAAATCATAAGTCAGAGATGGATAAAATATATGTATTTCTTCTTAATAAAATTAATTTAATTTTTCCCAGTGGTAATAAAATTCGTCCATCCGTTTAGTCCAAAATAAATTCAAAATTTATATGATATATACTTGATATATCAATAAAATAAATAATATTATTTAAATCGCTCCTTTTGAAAATCTCGTCAAAAACAAAATTGCACTCGCCACCACTGGGATTCGAAATCGGCTTCACATCACTTGTAGTGACGATATTCCGCGAAATCGCTCGGGCTAAGGCGTTTTAGTGGTATATATGTTATACTTATATAATTTGAAACTGTTCGTAACATAAGTGTACGAGTGTTATAAATAAACTCACCGTACACAAAATAAAATTTGCATACCTCGATTATAGTTGTAGAAGATCTTGTCCGGAAGTTGATCGTTGCCGGAGAGCGCGTGTGCTGATAACGTGTTATGAAACTTTTATAACTGATAAGAACAAAAATATAAACACGGGATTATAGAGAGATAATAATATTTTCGATATAATTCAATACAAATACATCGGTCTATTTATAGTAGAAAAATTTCTACTATTTCATCTAACATTTACAACATTAAATACATCTTATCTTATCTTATCCCATCTCATCAACAATCAACTAACTTTTACAACATTAAAAATATCCACATATTATTTATAATAATTTCATAATATTTCGTTTTTAATACTTGCATATATTTCTTTTTCGATGCAATTCACCAATAAATCAGGAAAAAAGTCATATTCTAAAAATCTTGCTTGATAAATTATTCATCGTATGATTGGTGCTGCAACTGGCAAAATAAAATAATAATTTAAGAACAAATAATTAAATTCGTAAAACAGAATTAAAGTTTAAAAAAAAAAAAGAATTCGACACCTTGTTGATGCTGGTTCAGTGTTTCAATAGTTTAGTGGTGATGACAGTGATAATGTGGTCTGTTTATATTTAATTAAATTTGATTTAAGATTTATTATCCAAAATAAAATGGGTCCGGAATAAGCCCAATTATATATATTTTTTATCAGTCCAGAATTAGCGCAATAAGGTAAATATATTTCCATTTTTAAAATTTACCCAACATATAAAAGTCCAAATCTCAAAAAATTCCAAATCCTAGGGTTGTCTTCTTCCCCGAACGGCAATACCCCCTTGAAAGCTACACCCTCATCCTAGCTATCCTTCTTCTGACGCCGGCCATCTGGGTCGGCCGACCTCCCTTGGTTCTGTCCCTGCATACACTGTTGAAATTAATATTTTTCATTTTGGGTTGAGTGATTTCAAGTCAGTGTCTTCCATTTGAGTAGAAAAATCAATTTAAGGTTGAGAATAGAGCACCATGGCTATATAAGGAGGTGCTTGGGCTCCTCAAGGTGGACAACCCATATTTGACGGTGAGAGTTACGATTATTGGAATATTAAGATGAAGACACTCTTCATTTCACAAGATTTATGGGAGGTTGTCAAACAGAGTTAGGTAAAAAATGAGAAGGTTGAAAAAAAGAAGGATGAAAAGGGGAATATCGTGAAAGTTACGGTAGTGGATCCCGACGGGAAGGAGAACCGAAAGAATGATGCACGGGCTCTTTACTTGATTCAAGGAGGTATTTCCAACAAGATTTCTCCGAGGATAATCGGGGCTCAAACTTCGAAGGAGACGTGAGAGATTTTGCAAAGGGAGTTTCAAGGAACCGACAAGGTTAGGGCGGTGAAACTCTTGGGCTTGAAAAGGGAGTTTCAAAATTTACAAATGAGGGAGAAAGAGACTCTTCAAGACTATTTCTCTAAGATGATTGAGATTGTGAATCAAATAAAGAATTTGGGTGAAGCGTTGACCGATAAATCGGTGTGCGAGAAGACTTTGATTAGTCTCCCTTCGAAGTATGACAATTTTGTGGCCGTTCTTGAAGAAACCAAAGCCATCTCTACTATAAGTGTGCATGATCTTATGGGCTCGCGAGACATGAGGAAAGATTGAATAGGCACGGTGATCAAGTTCTTGAAAGCGTCTTTCAATCGAAGGTGAATGTGAAAGAGCATTACCAAAAGACAACTATTGAGAATACCTCTCGTGGTGGTTATAGTGGTGGCAGAGGCCAAGGTCGACTTGGAGATAAATTCGATGAAGGAGGTGGTAGAGGTACCAACCAAAGTGAAGAAGTTAGAACTTGCAATTTTTGCAAGACCGAGGCACATCGAAAAGGATTGTTGGAACAAGGGAAGATTAAATGTTACAATTGTAAGAAGTTTGGCCATAAAGAGAAATGTTTTAAGCTAAAGAATGAGGCACAGTACGCCGAAGAAAAGCATCCCGAGAAAAGAGATGATGGGAGCACCTTTTATGCGTGTCAATCGGCGATGGAAAAGAGATAGATGTGTGATTTGTTGATAGTGGATGTAGTAACCACATGACGGGTGATGAGTTAATCTTTTGCAGATTGATAGCAATGTCACGACTCAAATTACAACGGGCAACGGTGCGGTGGTGAAATCAAAGGGAAGAGGCACGATTGCGGTTGCATCAAAGAAGGATATGATGCTAATCCACGATGTCTTGCTAATCCCGGATTTAGCTCAAAATTTGCTAAGTGTTGGACAATTAATTGAGCATGGTCATGCGGTTCACTTTGATGGTGTGGCTTGTCGAATATTTGATAAAGTTGAGAAGAAGAGAGAATTGATGACCGTTGTCAAAAGGGAGAGGAATAGAAACCTCCCGCTCACACTCAAGCCCGAAAGAAGTGTTGTCTTGAAGGTTGGTGTGGAAATGGCTCATGGTTGTGGTACAAGAGGTTTGACCATTTAAACTTTGAGAGCTTGAAGTTGCTAAGCAAGAAGCAAATGGTGTATGAGCTACCATTTAAGAAGATAAAGGGGACGTATGCAAGTACAACTCAGGAGTTTGAAAAATTTTGTGAAAATATTGACCTAGAGAGGCAATTGACGATTGGCTTTACAGCGGAGCAAAACGGGGTGGCCGAGAGGAAGAATATGACCATTGTTGAAATGACAAGAACGATGATGAAGGAGAAGAGGCTACCGTTGGCTTTTTGGGCCGAAGCAACGTACACGGCGGTTTACTTATTAAATCGGTGTCTCACGAAGGCGGTTGAGAACAAGACCCCATTTGAAGCTTGGTCCGGAGGCAAAAGCCATCGGTGAATCACTTGAAGGTGTTCGGGTCCATTTGTTATGCTCATGTTCCGAAAGAAATGATGCATAAGCTTGAAGATAAAGGCAAAAAATGCGTCTTTGTTGGCTATAGTAGACAATCGAAAGGGGTATCGGCTCTATAGCTTGAAGAGAAACAAGGTGATCGAGAGCCGGGATGTGATTTTTAACGAGAAAGACACGTCGAATTGGAAAGAGAAAGGAGTTGAATGTGTGTCATTTCCAATTCAAGGTGATGCACATGAAGAGCCAAGTGGTAGTGGGCACGATGTTGAAGATGAAGGACCATCATCTCCAACAAATCATATCGGGTCGAGTTCATCATCTCCAAGCTCGACGCTGGTAAGATTGAGGCGTTTAAGCGATGTTTATGCAAGGTGCAATTTTGTTGTTGTTGAGCCGGAGAGCTTTGAGCAAGCTATTGGCGAGGAAGTGTGGAGAAATGCCATGGAAGATGAGATAAAAATGATAGAGAAAAATGAGACATGAGAATTGGTTGAGAAACCGAAGGAGAATGATGTTGTTGGCTTAAAGTGGATATATAAAACGAAGACTGACCCGGATGGTTCGGTGCAAAAGCACAAGGCGAGATTGGTGGCAAAAGGGTACTCGCAACAACCCGGTGTTGACTACCATGAGACATTTGCACAAATTGCTCGACATGAGACTATTCGGTTGTTGATTGCTTTGACAGCACACAAAGATTGGAACTTTACCAACTTGATGTGAAGTCGGCGTTCTTGAACGCGGTGTTGAAAGAAGAGGTGTATGTAGAACAAACACAAGGATTTGAGGCGGAAGGTGAAGAAGCGAAAGTATACAAATTGAAGAAAGCCTTGTATGGATTGAAGCAAGCCCCACGTGCATGGAACGGAAATATCAATGCATATTTCTCCGGTAAAGGATTCAAGAGGAGTCCAAGTGAGCCGACGCTTTATGTCAAGTAAGGTACCGATTCTATGGTTCTCGTTTCTCTTTACGTTGATGATTTGATTTCATGCAAGGGGAAATGATGAGAAGATGATGCTTGAGTTCAAGAGTGATATGTTGAGGAAATATGAGATGAATGATTTGGGCTTGTTGCATTATTTTTTGGGGATTGAAGTTGATCAAAGAGAAGATGTGGTATTTATTTCGCAAATGAAATATGCCCAAAATATTATTGCGAAGTTCAAGATGGAGGAGTGTAATCCGGTTACGACTCCGTTGTTGGTGAATGAAAAATTGGTGAAAGAGAATGGTAGTGGTGATGCCGATGCAGCACAACTGTCTTGTTGGGAGCTTGTTATATCTTACCACTACGAGGCCTGACATCATGTATGCTTTGGGATTGTTGTCTCGGTTTATGCATCGACCGAGCAAAACACATTTTGGAGTTGCCAAAAGAGTGTTGAGGTACATTCAAGGTACCAAAATTTTGGGTCTCAATGAGATAAATGAAAAAGAAAGCCCGGAGTTGTTTGAGTTTTGTGATAATGATTGGGCCGGGAGTATGGATGACATGAAGAGTACTTCCAGATATACATTTACACTCGGGTCCAGAGTGTTTAGTTGGGCGTTGAAGAAGTAAGAGAGAGTAGCTCATTCTTCGGCCGAAGCTGAATATGTATCGGCGAGTGAAGCAACCAAGCAAGTGGTTTGGTTGATGAAAATTTTAGAAGATATGGGGAAGAAGCAAGATATGCCGACGATTCTGTTTTGTGACAACAACTCGGCGATTGCGATGTCGAAGACTTCGGTATTTCATGGCCGAACGAAGCACATCAATCTCAAGCACCATTACATCCGAGAGGCGGTTGAAGATGAAGAGATCGGGATCAAGTACGTGAAGACCGGAGACCAATTGGCGGACATCTTCACCAAAGCACTCCCGGGCGAGAAGCTTATCTATCTCCGAAAATTGTTGGGTATGCAAGGTAAAAATATTAAAGGGAGTGTTGAAAGTAATATTTTTCATTAGGTCTTTATTATGTTAGTGGGCTTTATTTGTTTGAATTGTTTGGCCCATGTGAGTAGTTGTTTGACTTTGTATCAAAACAATGAAGCTACAGTGAAATGAACGTGATGAATTTAGAGCAGAACGAAAAAAAAACGATTCCTGCTCCCCTGTTCATCTATGCGCGCACGCACACACTCTAAAATCTTAAAATCAACCAAGAAACTACAACTAAGGCTTAAAAAAAATTATTCCTCCTCCCCTATTCATCTATGCGTGCACGCACACACCCTCTAAAATCTGAAAATCAACCAGAAACTACAAACTAAGGCCAACATATATATATATATATATATATATTATGATCACAATTAAATACTATAGTTATCCATTGAACTTAAATTTCCCACTTTTATGTTCATCTATGTCTTATATATCATGACCATTCAATTTCAAATTGTGTGGTTCATTTTATTTTTAATTCTTTAACTTTTTAATTTCATTCTTCACCAAATCATAACACCGTTGTTGATTCATGTAATTTATATAATAAAAATAAAAATATATCTAATTTATTTGCTCTAATTATAAGCGGATGGACATGTGAAAAGCCATCATGTTTAAATGTTACACCCAAAGTGTCATAGAACAATTAACACCTGAATATAGCACTTCAATTCCTTCTACTCCTTTAGACAGAAGATTAATTAAGAACCTGTATTTTTTTTAAAGATTAAGAATCTGTATTAAAAATATTTATTGTTACACCTTTACGTATGACACGTCAGCAAGTTTAAACATTGCCAGGCAGGAAGGCATTGTTGTGCAAAGTCACCAAGGCACATGGCTCGGGAAGCACTTGGAGACACGCACGAGCGGCACGACGCAGGCCAGGCCAGGCCAGGCGGGCCGAGGCCATGCGGGCGACGGTGGGCGAGCTCGTGCGGGACGACTTGGACGTTGAGGTCCAAGGCAATGACGAGCAGTGGCTCGACGGAAAACAAGCCAAGCATGGTGGTGCGGGGCAGACGGCGGACGGCGGCGGTGCTCGGCGGCGGTGCCGGGAGGAGCAAGGCCGAGCGGCGGCTCGGCCAAGCGAATGTGTGTGCGCGCGAGAGAGAATTGCGCGCAAGCTGATCGGGTCCTGCGAGGATCTCGGGAACGGTTGGGCATGATCAAAACCAAGTCAAATGAGGATGACCAAGTCTTCGATCCGCGTGAAGGATGACCAAGTCTCGGGGTTTTGAGAAGATTTGGGGAGAAAAGTCAAACGAGAGAAAATCTCGGGGAGAGATTCTCGCAACAGCCTAATTCGAATTCGAATAAGGTTGTTGATGAAATCTCTCGGAGCCAAATCCTATTTAAAGGATGCCGCCGAGATTGAGTCATGAACCAACCAGAGAGCCACCTACACGAGAATTCCGCACACACATCCGAGAAAGAGTTCTAAGGCGCGGCACTTCGAGCAAATTCGAGCTCGGGCGCCGAGCTTGAGACGGATCCCGCTGAGGGTTTCGCGAGCGAGAGAGACTGAGCGATTAAGATCCTAAAAAAGGGGACGTTAAGAGATAACCGTGTCGTGTCTTAGAGTAGGCGCGTGATGCCGAGACGTGTTTGGTGCCACGGGTTTGAGTGTTCTCATTCGTTGTAAACTTTGCGTGAATAAAGATTACGACAAGCCGGGTAAGTGAATCCGGTTGTCCCCGAATTGATCGTGTCTTTGTTTTTATGTTTCCGCATATACAAAGCAGGGTCGGGTGAGAGGCTTATCGCGGGTGACTCGAGAATCAGGCGAGCGAAGAACGAGTCAAACGCGTGCCGGTTGTGAAACGTGCGGGGCTTTTTAATTCGAAAAAAATTTCTAAGTTCCGGATTTGCAACATTTATAATGAAATACATCCTAAATATGATGCTGTTATACAGGCATGTTCTCCAAATCTTCAACAGCTAAAAAACAAACAAAACCCCTAAAACCAGTTTGGTACTTAAAAGCTTCAATTGGAGTTTAGACAATGATCTATTGGACCAAACATGAGAACCAGATTAAAAAAATAACAACAGATGATCAATCAGTGGTAACATGCGATTCGCTGCAGTGCACATCAGAAGCTTCAGACAGCCTTTGCCTGGATGAAGAAGCATTGTTCGAAGCTTCTTCGACTTCAACATTGACAAACACTTTCCTCTTCTGAGAATTTGATATCAAAGCCTGTGCTTGAGCAATCACCGATTCATCAGCATCCGCAGCATACAAAATACACTTTATTGCGTCCACCACCTGCAACCAGCACAAATCAATAATTGAATTGTTTGAATTAAAATAATTCAAAGGAGATAATTTAAATAGTAATCCGAGGATATTACAGGTAAATTTTCAATTTCAGGAATCTGACACAAGATCTCTATATCCCTCAGCTTGGTGAAGTAGAAATCCCTCTCTTTCTCCAAGCTGTCCACTGATAACATCAACTCCGTAATCTGCAATGTTTCAAAATGAGTCACCACCCGATGTTAATATTTTGCCGATCAAAACTTGACCTGTTTCTCGTAGATGGTGCGTTCTTGGCCACCGCTACTCGAGGAAGGTCGTGTGGTCGTAACAGAATGAGTTGAATCTGTTCTTCGGGGGTTGTTAGGGGCTGATACAGAGTTTCTGGTTGAAGTTTGGTCAGCTGCAGATTTCTTGCTCACTTCCTTTCCGCCTTTGCAAGCCTCTCTCCTTTCCAACGCGTTGTAGCTATCAAATACCAAATTTTCGTATTAGAAGGGAACTACTAACTATATGAAAACAAGTTGCTCTAGCAGATGATCCTTAACGGGATTCCGAATCAGAGACACTAAAAGCAAATAAAATACCTATCCAATGAATTGATATTTAAGTTGCAGATTAAGGAGAGACGAGTAGAATATTAGCCAAACGACTTTATTCTGATTCAAGAATGACATCTTTCGAAACATCAAATAATGTGAAATAAAAAAGATACAATGAGAGAATGGAGTTTCCACGATATCACCCATCAAATTCAACCAACACAAACCCTTCATACAAAAATCTAAAAAAACAAATCAGATAATTACCTGCTGATTAATCCCCTGTTGACGCCGTCACAGTAGCGTTTCATCCATTGCATGAACTCAAGGTTATCCAGTGGCCTCCCTTTTATCAGTTTGTTAACCTCCACGTGCTTTCCAACACAGAGACACAAAACAATACCGTCAATTTCAATTGAAACGAACTAACTCGATAGTTTCATCGAAGCCCTCTCAAAACCAAGGAAATGACCCACCTTCGTTATCTTAAGCTTGTCGAATACGTGCTGAAGAACCTTGTAATTCTGTATCATCTCGTACTCGTTCTTCGCGTCGAAATTGACTTTATGCATCGGAACCATGTTAGGGTGAACAGCGTCCATAAGTTGGCAGTGCACAGCACCCCCACACGCCTGCATATATCAATTCGTTTCAATCAACTGATAAAGAAAATGAAGATGCAAACCCTAAATTAAAATAAAGAAATCGGAAATCACTTCTTCGACTTTGCCGAGACTGAGATGAAGAGTCGAATTAATCCACGTCAGAATTTCTGATCTTCCTACAAAGTACGCCGAATCCATCATCCCTATATTCGAAGCCATTTGAGGGGAATTCGTGGTTTGAACTCTTTTGATTTAGTCGAAGAAATGGGAGGGTTGTGAGTTGTGTGTGTTTTCGAATAGAGTTGAGTGAGCGGTTTAGTTAACGTTCTTAAAAATTCAAACACGTTGGGGAATTGGGCCGTACATTTTATTTATATAATTACAAGCCCATAAAACATGTAACATTAGTGGCAGCTGAAGGAGGTGCTGGGCCCTTTGGGTTCATTATTATTACGTAAATCGAGTTCCGTTGCCTTTCTTTTTTTTTTTTTCCATTTTGGTTGATCTAGCAGGTAGGGATGGGCAACAGGTATCGGGTATCCGACCCAACCCCATCGAGTTTTTACCCGATCGAGTTGGGTTCTAGAAAAAATATCAGGTATCATGTAGTACCCGATACCCGACATTAAAAAATAGGGTCGGGTATCGGGTAGCAAAATGCTACCCGAATTACCAGATCGGGTACCCAACAATGAATCAAAAATTAAAAATATTATGAAAAATAGTACAATCAATTTCTAATAGTCATAAAATAATTAAGAATGATATAAAATTAATAATTTCTCTTCATATTAAAAAATTTAAAAGAGAAAAAACATATAAAAATATTAAAAATCTTACTAAAATATTAATGAAAAATTAATAAAATTTTAAATCGGGTACCCGATACCCGACCCGACGTGTCCGACAAAATCGGTACCTGATTGTCGGGTACCCGACATACATCGGGTCGGGATCGGATAGAAAAATCACTACCCGCTCTAATCGGGTACTCGACCCGAATTACCCGACCCCGTCAAATACCCGACCCGCGCCCACCCCTATTAGAAGGGGTGGACATCTAGGTTCGGGTTTTCGGGTTGTCCAAACCCGATCAGGCTTGGGTAGATCGGACATCGGGTAGTTTTGATTCTTTGTCGGACATCGGGTTTGTTGGTTGGGTCGGATATCGGATAGTACTTTGTTGTACGATCGGACTATTAGCATGCCCGACATAATTATTTTTAGAAAAAGTAATATTTTTTGTTTAATATCTTAGTAATTTTATACATTTAAAAATAAAATTAAATTATAATTGCATATTTGAATATATATCCCATTTGGGTGATATTTAAGTTTTAAACATATTATTGATTAATTTCTTATTTTAACCATATAATCAACAAACGATTTAATATTATCAATGCATCATAATTATAAAAAAAAATATGAAAGAGAATCTCATAAAGTTTCATACGTGCACGAGATATGTATGTATGGATATTTATCCAAAAATTCAAAAATTATTTTTTTAATTTATATAATACTAAAAGGTCAAGTCAAGTGGTACGAATAAGACATATCTACATGATGGTCATGGATTCAATTATATTTGGACTTCTTGACTCTCAATATCTGTGTGAACTTGGGACGGGATACATAAACTACAAGGATTAGTCTTGTTGGAAGCCAGTATAATGAGTTCTTAATTTGCTCAAACTTAACCTAGTTAAAGTGTGTGGATTACGTCGTCGTTGTTGCAGATCTCTGCCAAAAAGAAAGACAAAAGATAAAAATAAGGAGATAAATCAAAAGTATTGTTATTTTCTCGATATAAGTTGTTTTATAACACTTTGTTCAATGAGTTTGAATGAAACAATGGATAGAAATCAAATGTGATGTTTTTATAATGGTATTGAATTCAGATACACATAAATTCATACTCTAAAAGATTAGTACTCAAACGTAAGCCTTGTCACGATAATAATTTCACATGCGAATTGTATATGAGTATGAAAACTAAATATTATTATCATGAAATTTCATATAATTCAGTTGTGGTTTAAAAACTAAAGCACCAAAACCATCTGAATTCTAAATAGCATAAAATACCCCCATGGTCTATTTAGTTATGCACTCCATGTCGTTTACACAAACTGACTGGGACACAATGCCAAGTTTTAGACAACACTGAGGGTATGGTGCTCAGTGTAGACAATAAAAGGGAGTTTCGTGCAATAAAAAATAGGATAGTGTAAGATTCCGATCGATATTTGATCGGTTACTTACGTATGCTTTTAGTCGAACATTTGGTGTGCGAGAATGAATTGTCTATTTTTTTGTATTTTTGGGTAAAATAATCGAATGACGATCGTAGAAGAATGCTCGAGGGATCATCGGGACGAGAAATGAGAACTAGATTGGGAGAGATCGAAAGAGATGGCTAGGGAGACGAGAGAGTATGTTGAAGATAAAGATTAGAATTATCATTTTTTGCTTAATTCATAATTCTTCATACACATAGTTTAAAAAGAACATAATTGGGCTAATACATATGACCCATTTAACATAAAATACGATAATCGATTGGCCCAAATCCATTCATGCCAATCCCGTCCCTCGTCACTTTATCATCGGGTCGGGCTCTTACAGATAGTGACGTGCATTTCGATATATACACGTGGGGATATATCATAATTTACCATAATATTATTTTACTATACAATAAGAAAACAAAAAGCTAATACAGATGAAAATTTCATTAGTAGCGCGCGACAAATACGTGCAACCCACACTCACTGGGGGCGTGCAATTCGGCGACACTTAGCGCAGCGTTGCTGCGACGCTCAACATTCTCGTGCGGTACCCGAGGTCAAGACCGCCCAAGCCCTACACTCAGTGTCGGCGGTGCTGGCACCCATCGCGCTCATGCCGCACGAGGTTGAGCGCACGAGCCACGATTAACGCGATGGGTGCGAAGCCCGTGATGCCGACATCGGTCCATAGTGGACGCGATGGGTTCAACGCACGATAAGCTGCCAGAGATGGTGAGGGTGGTGTACGACAATGCGTGCAAAAGTGTGGAGGTGAAATTTTTTAGGCCTGATGCTAAACACGACCTGAATTTAAACTTTTTTTTTAATGGAAGTTCGAAACTTCATTAACGTAAATGTATGTAGTAACATGTACAAGTATAGTAACACTAGAAAATGGTATCGGTCTATATGGCAAATTCTTTATAGCACAACCACGTGCAAGCTAAAAACAAGGTGTCAATGTAAAAATTCTATCAATAATCAATCTGATTGCCTCTACCCCCACCTCTTTAACAGACTTAGTAACGTGGGTTGTCCACCGTCTGTTCCATTCGTGCTAAATATGATAGATAATAGCTGCTAACAAAACAAATGTTGGACTTTCTCACTACAAAAATGTTGTTATAGTGACTACAAATTACCGACAGTGCTTCGTCCCCGCGAGTTGACCCACTCTCGATCTCTCATAGCTAACTTTCCTCGTATCACAATCTAGAAGATGAATACATGTTTGGGGATTCTTAGGGTGTGTTTGGTTTGTGGATTTTGATGGGGAAAAGAAAATCTAAGAAAAGAAAACTAAAATCTGAGAAAGATTAATTTCTTGTTGGTGTTTGGTTTACGAAAAGAAATTTATTTTCTCGGAAACTAGTTGGTACTATCATTAGACATGATTATTTACAAAATATTTATTGAGGCAATTCATCGAACTATTTCAAACATAGAACACAATCAGTGTCTTGTTAAATATGAGGTATTGGCATATCGGATTTTGACGAGTACTTTTTTCGATTCGAGCTTAGCTTTCATCTTTGTTTAGAAACCAATGTTGAAGACCACATCGATCATTCAGGGAAAAGTTGAGAGATTTGATGTTTTCCGTGGTTTTCTTTTCTTTCCTTTTCTTTTCCACCTCATTTTTCTTTCTAACCAAACATCAAATGTAATTTTCCCCACCATTTTCTTTTCTTTTCCCCATGAAAATCTACAATCCAAACACACCCTTAAGGCACCTCCAAACAATTGTGTCCACCTCAATTTAGTCCCTCGGAGTCGGACAACATCTTAGGCTAATGTCGATGAGAACCTCACATTAGCATTCGCAATCATTGCGAGTAAATCCACTACCATTGTGATATATCTGGTAGTAGCAACGATATTCGTATTACAGATTATTCTGGTCTTATTGTGGCCACTTTCACCAAAATTCATCTATAAAAAAACTAAGACGTGCATCAATTGACACTCCCAAAGAAGATGTTCGTCTAGGCAATTGTTCTTTAACGGAGATCTTGTCCAACCATGACTCCTAGCTATATACTATAATCTCGACAAATACGATATTCAATTAAAGATGGAAAGTTTCCCGGAATTTCAGGATTTGTCCCCAATTCCACATACCATCTAACATATACCTTACACTCTAAATAGAAGTATTATCCAGTTGATTAGATAAATCTAGTCCATCCATAGTGATTGAGCATCACTCAAAATAATGCTCCATAGATGCCCTGTCATAAGGGCTCGGTTCGTATTAGCTACTGACCAATTTTAAGACCCCCTCTCGAAGTGGCATGCAAACAACATCCCATGTTAATTTGGATCGTTTGCCGCACCAAAAAAAGCTCTGCATTATTCTCTCAATAAGATTAATAACCCTCTAGACAGTACAAAAATCCCCGACCTAGATATGCAAAGTATTGAGTACCGATTTGTTTAAGTGAAGTTAACCAGTGTTGGATAATATCCGATGGGTTCATAATCCAATACTCCAATCTACCACAATTTATAAGTCAGCGGTGGTCTGCCTAAATAGCAAACAAGTAGATCACCTTTATGAAACACCATAAAATTGTCCCCATCAAATGAGCCCCACTTGCTAATACATATATGCAGCTTTTCCAATCGTTTGTTGAGAATGTGGTTAAGACCTTTCCTAAGTGTCCAAATCGATGGCTGGTCTGCGCAAGGAAGTAAAAGAAGATCATCACCGTAAATGAGAGTTCTCACAGCCAGTTGTATTGCAATATAGGTGAAGTAAAAAATACGCCTAAGAGGGGGTGAATTAGGCTTATAAGAATTTATCTTCTTCTCTTTCAATCGTTTTGGATGTGATATCCTAGAAACGTTTCTTTGCTAAGTTAATACTTTTCAAAGAATATTTTGTCGGTTATCTCCTAGTTGCGTCGGATGTGTATCAAATATATCTCACGAAAAATATAAATAACTGAAAGTAACGTGAGACAGGATTTTTATAGAGGTTATTTTCCCAATTGGAGTTTAGTCCTCTCCTTGAGGTTTGTTCCTCAAGAGTTAATCAATTACTATAATGTTACTTTAGTCGGTTACAAAACTGATTGATTATGCCCAATACACAAACCGAAACAAGTCGAACACTAGACACACTAGGTTACCGCATGACGAGTTTTGCTCCAGGGAATCTCCAATTCCCGACTGGAAACAGCTCGCTACTGAAGGGCCCCGGAACACAATCCTTCCCTTCACGTGCGCGTAAGCGTCGACCTTGCCTCCTTCGTGTACCTCACGTCCGAAGACAGAATATATGGTGGAGGGATATGGAATCACTCGGCCAGTGATGGAATTTGTAGGTGTAAACTCAGACTGCAGAAAGATATCGCATGTGTAGGTGCAGTCGGCAGAAGGTTATCACTAATGGCCGCTCAACAACAGAAGGTTTTCGCAAGTATAAGCTCAATCTCTAAAACTCGTCTCTTCTGTTTTTTCTCCACTTCTTAGCTTGACATTCTAAGTGTTGTGCTGTATATATAGACCATTTGAACCAACACTTACATGGAAAGTCAATCACGAGATAATATCCCAAACAAGCACATAATCCATGTAATTATCGAGTAATTAATATGCCAATCAAATCATGCCATTCATATAATATCACAACGGTCACAAACTCATAATAACATGATTTTATTCCATTTAAGAGCACATCTTCGAAATCAAGGCATATAATTCCATTCGGGATGATATTTTCCATAACGGCACTTACCATATGTGATATCCAGCTAGCATCATATAAAATCAATCAATCAGGATCTTTTCCTTTTATGGTTCCTTAATTTCAGCATTAAGAAGTCCTAATCGATTTTTCTATATTAGATCAAGTATAATGCATGCATGGATTATCGATATGATTTCTTCTCAGAATACATAAATTCAAACGGATATTCCACATTACAAGTTTAGACAACAGACTTTCCATATATAGCTCAGCATGATATCTCACACGATTTACCATAAATAGCACAGTGTATCTGCAACCAGATATTCCCTAGCATGTGAGACATCTATAACATGAGATCGCATATTTTTACTAGTTAAGCACATAATCACATGCAGATCAAATATTCGACATTCTTCAATGATGTAGCCTATAAAACATGCATAGTCGAATATTATCATATACTTAGGCATTTTAATACATCTGAATCGAATTGCTCAAGTTATAGCCCTAATTACATAGATAATCAAAACTCTTCAAAGCATATAGACCAAAAAGGTCAACAATAGGGAAATCACTAATTTGTATCTTAGACACCATAGAGAACCTCCATAACAAGCGTAAATAGCTATAATGAGTGGGCCTCCATACGGATCCCTCTCGCCCCTCGAAAATAACCATCCGCCTTACCATTGATGTTGATAGTAACACGTCGTACATACACATTTTCACACCTAATGTGTGAATATGGGATGAAGATTCAATCCACCATGGGAAACAAGAAGTCACGTTTCACTTATTAAGCTTTTGCCAAATCCACCTTGAATGCTACATGAGGTGGTGGCATTTTTGGTTATAACCGAGCATGTTTCTTGCCCCATAAGTATATATCATTAATTTTCTACCCCAATATAAATGTTGTTTGAGAGACCTACACTAATTTGGAAAAAAACATGCTTTATATAATTGGCCAAGATATTTGATATGACTTTGTATAAGACAACACAACATAATAGTGGATGGTTTGCTACCTTGGGAATTGGGATGATAAGCATTTAATTACTCACTTTAAGGAGGCGCCTTACGCCCAAAAAGTTTTTCATAGCCTATCCAGTTTTTGGGAAAGAGAGAGGAAAATGTCGGTTTTTCCAAGCCAGAGAAAAACTTGGAGACGACCTATAGCTAATCATGACGGATGTTGGGGAACGAAGTGCACTGCTTCTTCAAAGGTTTGGCGACTTATTTTCTTCAAGGGTTGCCATACCTCATGCAAGCGCTCACATCGGTTATGTTGAAGAGTGCAAGAGATACCGAAGAAAATTTTGCATGTCTCCTCAACATTTCTTCAATAATTGTGTTGATCTAGGGAGCTTTTTTCAGCATTTGGCACTATGATTTGTGCAACCAATCTATCAAAAAGTCAAAAGAACTTTGATGTAAATAGTCGAGACACAAGATTGGAGTAGGACGTTTTTCATCGGCTCACCCTTGAACAAGTCGGTTTGGAACAACTATATGAGACGGTGCACCTTAAACTTGTCGGTTTGACAACCACCTGAAATTCGCTACCGAGCTTAATCACTCCAATAACCGACTATATTTCAGTCCATCACCAGTTTCACAATGGCCTATGTCACTGAATCAGCCAAAATGCTGAAGTTTTGTTCACTATTGTTCAAATTAGTCTAGTGATTGGTCCTCGATCGGCTTACGAGATTTTCACCATAATTCAAACTAGTTTTGGTTCACCATTTGTCATGCATGTGGGAGCCTCTTGTCATGCTATGGGACGGTGAAAATTGCAACCCATGAGACGGCTTAACTATGTAATAGGGATGGTAAGCCATGCTAATTCCGATCCAAAAATTATATTGACCACAACTCAAACTAGTTTTCGTTGTTGTAAGAAGTGAGCATTACCAAAAATAAAACTAAATCAACACAAGTCTTTATTTGTACTTGATATAGATTTTTGGTTTAATAATTCAGCAAATGTATTTATTTGTATTAAGGATGTATTTTTTGTTTGTTTATATGACAATGCTAAAATATTTTGATGTTAATGTTGGGATTGATGCCGAAACTTGAAGAAATCGTCATTAGACATCGATCGGGGACAATAATGAACAAAAATGGAGTAGGAGCCAAGTGTCGTTTCGTGTTACAAGAGGTGTCATGGCCATGACACCTGACTGGAGAGCAAAGCTCGCTACTGTTACGTCCATGACAGTAGAGGCCATGAAGCTTAGTCGAAGCTTAAGCTGAAGCACGTACATGATCGTCACAACCATGAAAACAAGTGCAAGAAGCCGTGATAACAAGCAGAACGCGATGCTGAGACAACCCAATAGTGTCACGCCCATGAGGACGTTGCTTGAGGCCATGACACTGCATCAGTGCTTTGAAAGAGGTTAAAACCAAATTTTTGCTCTAAGTGGGAACCTTCTAGGCCTTTTATCTTTTATATATAGCCCAAATTGGATCAACCATTGCACAGAGAAGTGAGAGTAGAAGTTTAGAACTTGTAATATATGAGATCGTGCAAATAGAAGAGTTAACAATTGTTCCGTGGATGTAGACTTAATCTCGCGTCGAACCACATTATGTATGTTTTTCTGTGTTTCGTGTTCTCTGTTATTCGAAGTTTAATATCAAGATCAGATCTTCCACGTTGATTATTACACATCACAAAAGTACATCCAAATAAGAGTCTATAGGGGCCGAAATCTCAAAAATTGTGCGGCGAGGCATTTGAATGATACGCGACATGGAGATGGCGCAAAGCATATTAGAATGAAACGATTTATCGGACATAACGGTTTTGGTCTATGGAAGCTCAAGATGAAGGTCTTTATTCAACAAGGCTTAGAGGAAGCCTTGAAGGCTAAGAAGGACATGGAGCCTGCGAAGATGGACGACACATCTAGAAGACGATGCGATCAAAGGCACATAATGTCACTTTCGGATAAAGCTTTGCAAAAGGAGTCAAATGAGACAAAATCGTACAAGCTCTAGAAGACGCTTGAAGAACTTGACATGATCAAGACCATAGCAAGAAGATTGTACCTCAACCAATCTCATTTTTCATTCAAGATAGTTGAGTAATGATCATCGTGGAGCAACTTAATCAATTTCAGAAATTGACCTTTGATCTTGACAACATCCAGTAGGAGGTGATTAAAGACGAAAACAAGGTGCTTCTCTTGCTTTGAGCATTTCCAAGGAGCCACGAAACCTTTAAGGAGATGTTGCTCTATGGATGGGATCAGGAGGAACTAAAGTTAGACGACGTGCTGTCGGCGCTCTCTTCGAAGCAACTCAACGCAAAGAAGATCGAGGTTCAAGCAGATAGATCGGCGGAGTTGCTGCACGTTATAGATAAATCAAGAAAATGAGGGGTCAAGAAACCGAAGAAAGACGTTAAGGAGGCGCCCCCGTACGGTACTATCATTGCCACAAAGAGACCACATTCGTCGGTATTGCTCAACACGACCAATGCATGCTTTGATAAACCCGATATCTTGTGATGATGCATATTTTGTCGGAGATGGTTATGAATTGGTCGAGATTCTCATGGCGAGTGAGCAAAAGATTGAGAAGAAGTGGGTTCTAGACTTCGGGTGCACGTTTCACTTGACGAGCAACAAGTTTTGGATTCAAGACTACAAAAAAAAAAATCAACGGACACAAGGTGTTTCTTGGTAATGACGTGGTATGCAAGGTATATGGGGTTGCGGTTCAAGATAAAGGGGTGGTATTCGGGTTCTTGATGAGGTGATGTGTTCCGAAATTGAAATGGGACTTGCTCTCTGTGCGAATGTTGGATGATCTGGGCTACACAATCAAAGTTGATGCCAAACGCATCATGCAACTTAAAGGAGGGAGAGAGGTCATGAGGGCGTTCAGAATAACGGAATGTACATGCTCGATGGCAGAGGTGAAAGTTTTGCCAGAGCCCATGTGCCGGCCCGGGCCGCGCCGGAAATAATAGGGCTCGAACCGTATTTATTGCAGCCCGAATAGTCAGCTGGCCGTCTGGCCCGGCTCATTTGGGCCGGCGGGCCGCGGCCCAATTAGGCCCGATTTTTTATGTTCTTTTATTATATGTGTAATATTTTATAAAATTCAATTTTATAAAAGAATATACTTTACATGTATATGGATATATATTTTTTAAAATTAGGTATTTATATTATTTTATATAATAGTAGGTAAGAAATAAAATTGATAAAAATAATAATTTAAACATTTTTAAAAATATAAAATCTACAAATTTAATAAAAATCAGCCCGATGGGCTAGGGGCCGGCTGGCCTGGCCCATAGAACAATGGGCTAGGGCATGGAGTTCTTGGCCCGTAAGAATTAGCCACGGCCCAACCCGTATTTTCTTGGACGGGCCGCGATTTCCAGGCCGGCTAGCCTGCCTGCCTAAACTTTCACCTTTACGCGAAAGCCATGCTTTGAAGGAACAAAAGCCAAGAACTTCAAGGGCACGTAAAGGGCTTTACAAGGAGCTCAAAGGTGCAGGCAATCGTTGTCTTGAGGTGAGCAAAGGAAGAAAAGTTTGGGAAGATCAGAACGTGTCACGACCATGACACCCGACTGGAGAGCAGAGCCTGCTATTGTCGCGGCAATGATAGTAGCTGTAGGAGGCCATGAAGCTTGGTCGAAGCTTGAGCTGAAGGAAGCACACACATGATCGTCACGGCCATGACACCCCGTGCAAGAAGTGACAACGAGCACGGAGCCAGCAGGAACTAGCTCAGAACAGGCACGGGAGCCGGCGGTTCCTAATGGTTCCGGGTCAGTTCTGGTTGACCCGTTTTCTTACATTTTAATTTAAATTATTAAATCGTTTAATTAATATTCATATTCATTAGTTAGTGTCATTAATTCCAGATGTGATTAATGGGGCTAAGCATTTAATTAATTAATTAATTAATTAATTACGGCTAAATTGAAAATATGAATTCATTTGTTTAATCTATTTACTGATCACAGCTGAGATTGTCAAATTGGTTAATTAATTACGGCGCCGCTAAATTAATTGATTCCATGATTACTTATGGCTACGATTGAAAATATAATTAATCAAGGTTGGTACGGTTAAAAATAAATATAAATTAACCACTGCTAATAAATTAATCATTAATTGACTAAAAGTAATTAGTTACGCTGAGTTAAAATAATGTATATAGAGAGAATTGTTATGGTACATAACCACCGTGACCAACCACTATGAGCACCATATCAATTTTCTCGTTTATTTTACTTTCCATCCATCTCTAGTGCCGTCATCACCTCCGTCGCCCCTCTTGGAATCACCATCACATCCCCCTCCCCTTCCCGGCATGTTGATTTATAGGAAATTCATCATATCGACTCTCTACGAGAAAATCGAAAATAAAAAATCATAATGAGTGAATCAACGCGTCGGGGAGGGAGGTAGAGGTGATGGTGGTTCCCAGATGGGCGACGGGAGTGATGACGGCACCGATGATGGAGGGAAAGCAAAATAAACGAGAAAATCGATATGATACTCACGGTGGTTATGCACCATAACAATTCTCTCTCTCTCTCTCTCTCTCTCTATATATATATATATATATGCTGAAAATTGATAAGGTAAACGACTACTGTAAGTAACGCTGCCAATATCTCGTCTAGTGTACTTTTCCTCCATCTCCGGCGTCGCCACCACCCCTGATGCCCCTCTCGGCTCGACTAGTACCTCCACCATCCCTCTCGACGCGTTGATTTCTAAGAATTTCATCATCTATCTTACTTAGGTGGACGAGATGTCGAGATAATAAATTGCATAGAAACCAATGCGCCGAGAGGGACGGTGGAGGTGCTAGTGGAGCCGCGAGGAACGACGGAGGTGATGATGGCACCGAAGATAAAAGAAAAGCACAATAGACAAGATATTGACAATGGAACTCACAGTGGTTGCTCATCATAGCAATTCTCTCTCTCTATATGCAATATAAATATGTATAATAATTTTTTTTTCGCAGATGTGTTCGGGCCAATTCTAGCCAGAACCAGAACCGTGCGGTTCCCTGTTAAAATATCGAGAACCGGCACGGCAAACCGTTGGTGTGCTGGTTCTGATTGCAGTGACAATTTCCCGCTGTTTTGGAAATCGCACACTGGTTTCGGTTCCAGGGACCGTTTCCCGTTTCGGGTCAAACCATGTTATATGCTTTGTTTTTCTGTGTTTCGATGTGTTTTTCATGAGTTTACATACCAAAATGTGATCTTTCACCCCGATCATCACACACCCACTGCATGACTACATCCAAGTCTATAGACGCCAAGAAAGATGGAAAGAAACCCTTTATAAATGTAATAATTCACTAGTACACGACACTATGGACGACGTTTCTCAGAAAGCGTCGCCCATAATGCAATGCAGGATTAATTTATTTTTTGTTTTATTATTTTTTTGTTTTTTAGGTAAGTATGGGCGTCGGTTGTTGGCGAAAACCGACGCTGAGAAGTTCCTGTAAACTATGAGCGTCGGTTTCTCCTAACAATCGACGCTCATAGTTTAAGTTACTATTTTTTAAAATTTTTTTAAAAGAGCCCATTCGTTTTAAAACCCCATCCGAGCCCCCTTCTTCCTCACTTCACGATTTTCTTTTGTAACTCAACCGTCCCGACGATTTTCGAAGCTCCGAAGGTGCGATTCAAGTGCAGAGATTGGCCTACCCAACATAGAGGCGGCGAAGGTGCAAAGAATCAGGGTAACTCCGGCGCGATTCAAGGTAGATTTTGTTTTTTTTTTTCGATTTTTGCACAATTTGCTAACTCGAACGATTCGAATCGAAGCTCCCATTGTGGTTTCCGGTGAGGCTAAGGCGTCTCCACCCAACGACGAATGTTCCTCGGCAAAATCGTATCAAATAATCGATTTTCGACCAAGTTGCGGGTGCGAATTTTTCCCGAATTTTTTCTATTTTTGTTTTTGAATTTTTTCCGAATTTTTGGTGAATTAATACGAATTGGCATGGGCATTTGGTTGAAATTTTCCTATTTATGTTGAATTGGGTGTTAATTTAAGGCATCGTCTTTGAGTTTGCGTGTTTCTTTTCGAAAATTAGAGTTATGACATAGTGAGAACTCTTTTAAATATGCCCGGTAAGAGGGCTTAAATCCAGGCAAGACACGATCGAAGTTGGCATGAGGCCAGAACTTGCACCGATAGAAAGGGGACGAAAGACATTCCTTCCCTCGACTTGTTTTACACTTAGCAGCGCTGAGAAGTTAAGCTTTTGCGAATGCCTTAAATGTATTAGAGTCTCATCTGGATATGCTAGTAACATTAAGAGATATGTCTCGTTTAAGGACCTGAAGCTCGTCGGATACAAGTCACATGACTGTCATGCCATGATGCAATATTTATTACCTATCGCTATTCGTGGTATTATGCCGAAGCATGTGCGTCAGTGCATTTCAGAACTCTGTTTCTTTTTCAATATAATATGTAGTAAAGTTCTTGATCTCGAAGTGATAGATGAGCACATGGTCGATGTCGTGATTACACTATGTCATTTCAAAATGTTTTTCCCTCCATCATTTTCGACATTATGGTACATCTCATCGTTCATTGGTGGGAGAAATCAAGTCGTGGTCCTGTGTACATGAGATACATGTATCCTTTTGACCGATATATGAAGATTCTAAAAGGATACGTTAGAAATCGGTATCTGTCAGAGGGCAGCATTGTTGAAGGTTACACAACCGAGGAATGTGTTGAATTTTGTTCTGCATATTTGGCAAATGTAAAGGAGCTAGTTTTCAAGACGTTATCTCGAGAACAATGTGAGTCATCACTGTTCTTCGTATTGCGGCATGTTCCAGAAGTTCATCTGTTCTTGGAGGAACATATGGCGATCTTAAGACGTAAAAATCCAACGAAAACCGAGTGGTTCATAAAAGAGCATAACCGATCATTTTTAGGTTGGTTCAAAACAAGGGCTCTCAATCATTCCAATGAAATGATTAGGTGGCTTGCTTGGGAACATGAATGAAATATCGCGACATACGAAGGGTATGATATTAATGGGTACACTTTCTATGCCAAGAGGAGAGACGACAGAAGCGCGTCGCAGAACAGTGGGATTACATTAGTTGCATTGTCTAGAGAAGTGTCTCGTGGAAGAGATGCTCAAGGTACGAGTAATGAAAGTTCGTATTGTGGGTTATCGAAGAAATATGAGAACTAGCCTACAAAAACGATGCTAAAGTTATTTTACTTCAATGTCAATGGCTAGATAACCGACGAGGCACTCGGATTGATCCTAAGTTGGGCTTTACGATGGTTGACATTGAAAAGGGGGCTATGTCGACGACCCTTTCATTCTCGCTATACAAGACAAACAAGTATTCTACGTTCAAGATCCAGATAATAGCGGATGGCATATTGTTCTTCAAGGGAAGAAAACAAGTTGTTGGAATAGATGGGGTGGACGATGTAGAAGAATATGAGAAAAGCAATAATACATTCTCATTTCCTACCGGCGTGCTTCATGCCCCTATTGTAGAAGACGACACAACCTGTCGTAGGTACATTATCTCAAATCACAATGAATGACTATATTGTTGACAATAGGCGGTGAACAAGTTCAAATTTGTAAGTGTTATTTTATCTATTTTTTATGACATTATTTTTATTTGTTCGTTATAATATAATCTTTTTAATTTGCTCTTTATCTCATTAGTTTTGGTATGTTTCAGGTACATATATTCTTACCATGTCTTCAGAGCAGTCGACTTCGAGTGGTACGGAATCGACGAGGCATACGAGAGGCCCGTACAAGGCGAATTCATTAAGGAGACGCTTAGAGTTTCAGCCATCGGAGGTATGTACACTATAGTTCGACGAGGTAGGCCAATGTATTGGCCCGGATAAAGCTTCTAGGATGTCATTCAATAATTATATAGGCCAGGTGATACGAGCACATGTGGCTGACTTCCTCACGGATTGGCGGCATATCGATAGCGGATTGAAGAATACGTTGTGGGAGGACGTCAAGGTATTAATTAATTTTATAGTTATTTTAAGTATTCGGTGTATTATTTGAATCACACGTATATTATATACTTGCAGCGTACATGGCATATACCGGATGATCCTGCCATTACGGCAAGGGTGCTGAAAAAGGCCGGGGAGCTAAGGAAAAATTGGAAGAATAAATTTAATCAAAGGGAAAAGGTGAAGGGGCCAAGTTTGATCGATGATTACGAACACATTGATCATCAGGGATTGATTTCATGGAGGGAATATAGGTCGACTGCCGAGTTTCAGGTATAATTATATATATAATATTTATCTAATATTTAGTTATAATTTATATATAATATTTATATTATATTTTTCTAATATTTAATTATAATTTATATATAATATTTATTATATATTTGTCTAATATTTAGTTATAATTTGTATATAATATTGATATAATATTTAGTTCTAATATTTGCAGGAAATTAGTGAGAATGCTAGACAAAGCCAGACTCACAACATTTATTCAGACCACCTCGGCATGGCAGGGTACACATGTCGGATACCTGAGTGGGCGACAGAGGACCCATTACAGAATATTGTCGATTTCCCCAAGAAGTTGGTACCTCTGTTGTCCACCAGCAATGAAAGAACAAAAAATTTCATCCGAGCCAGGACCACGAAAAGGGATGATGGAGGGTATATCATCGATGGTGGTGCCACCCGATATTTAGTCGAGAAAGTTGTAAGTGTTACCTAATTTATTAGTTTTGTTAAATGAATAAGTTGTCAATTATTTTATAACATGATTGACATGCACGGGTGCATGAACAACAAAGTCAATGAGAATTTGTCCCTGTGTGGCACCACGACGCGTTGTCCAACGCTATCGAAAAATCCGATCATCCCGGGAGGATTAGAGGTGTCAGAAAGTACGGGACGATAAGGAGTGTGTTCGGCAACCTATCCGAAGGATCGAGGGGCTATTCGTCTAACATCTCAATGGATCATATGAAAGCCGAGGTGGCAGTTCAGGTAAGGGAGGAGGTGAGGACCGAGATGAGGAACGAGATGAGGGTCGATGGGGGGCGAGATGAGGGCCATGTTCGCTTCGATGGGACTTCCGGTTCCTAACACTGAGGAAGTGAACATGGGCAACACTGCGTCTGACGAACCCAACACGATACGGAGTTCTCGCGGTTCGGTCTTTGACTCATTTTCCCAATCAATGGACGTGTCAGTATGACTTAATTTGTTAATGTTTTATTTTTAACTTATATATTGCGTACTATTGATATTAATTATTCATTCTTTTGAAATCGTTTAGTATCCAAAAGTAAGACTAATTCTAAAGCACCAAAATGCTTAATAGGTTGTCACTCTTGGGACGGTCGTCGGGGGACGTGAGTACACTCATGGCATCCCAATTGCGTCAGACAACGCCGTCGTCTCCGTCGACATCATTGCTTTGGGAAAGAAACAAGCCCCCTTCTTGTACCAACCACCGATTTGAAAATACTTGGAGATGCACAGAGCAGTTACGTACAATTGCTGTAAGAAAAATTAACACATTTGAAAAAAAAAACATTTAATATGTACAAAATTTTAACTAAATTTGTTTTTCATATATAGTTACTTCCCTTTCCATTAAGGGCTTACTCACGGAAAGGAAACTCGCCGATGAAGTCCCCCGATATCTCGAAAAGCCAAAGTGATGACATCGGGCGCTTTGACCATGGACTGATGGGTAGTCCTGGAGGGCATTGCCGTTATCTGTTGGGGACTCTTTCGACCCGCAAGGATCGAAGACACGCATATTTCTCCTTCAGTATGAGAGATGCATACTATAATCCAAGATTCGGGGAATATCAGGTGTTCATCGACATCAAGGATATCTTCGAAATGTTCAGACTCGTGAGTTTGGATACTAGCGTGATTCAATTTTTCATGAGGTATATATCTTTATATTTATCGATCTAAATAATTACATGTTACTTTAATTTATAATTTTATTGATTTATCACAATTGTAGGTATCTTCATTAAGACTCGTCGGGGTTCAAGTATTTGAACCCGAATCGTCTGAGTTTGATGGCGAATGATGAGAATGCCGATAGTGAAATTGAGGACATGGTTGCGGCTCTCAGAGATTCTTACTAGTCAAGCAATTACTTTTTTGCTCCGTACTGTGATGGGTAATAATAAACATATTTTCTTTCATATATTAATAGTTTATGTTATAAATAACAATTTCTATTTTCTTTGGCGCCAAACATCGGTGTTAGGAAAATAGGGGTCCGCGGATGAATAGTCACGTAAGTTTTATAAACTATACTTCATATTCACAATTTTATTGTATAAAATCATCTTTAAACAAACTTTTAAATTTCAGGACAATAAAAACGGCGATATTCAGGGGTGCAATTTCAATTAAGAAGAAAGCATCCGTTGTTAGTTGGAAAAGATGCAAGGTTCGTATTTTTTATTTTACAAGTTAATTTGTAATTTTGTAGTCGTTGATATTGAATTAACATGTTATATTTTATTCTTTCTAAACTTAGTGCCCACGACAACCCTCCGAGAGCGAATTGTGTGGCGATTACTTATCGCACGTATCGGAAGTGGGACTTGCAATTTGCAGAAGGTATAGAAATAAAACCAATTCTTCGAACTTTGAATTATTTTTTATATCTTTTGATTGTATTATATGTGTCTGTTATTATAGATATTAGAAGACGTATCCTACGATGAGGCATCGATTAATGAAGTGCGATAGATATGGATCGAACACTTTAATAGCGTTTGCCTTGCAGCGTGAGTTTAGAATATTACTTTTATTGTTCAATTGAAATGTACACTCGGATTTGGACATTTTGTTGATTGTTGTTTATCGTTAAGTTGCATTAATTTTGTATTGGTTTTGTATTGCTTTTGTTGGTTTTGTGTTGGGTTTTGAGTGTTGGGGAGTAGAAAAATTAGAAAATATATTTAAAAAAAAATAAAAAAGAAAGCGACGATTGTTATAACAACCGTCACCCATAAGTTAACCTACGTACCGTTTTCTTTAGTTTAGGTCCAATTAATATAAGGTTGACAACCTCAATAAGCAAATAGTTGCGAAAATAAAAAAATTAACATACTCTCATCCTGAGTCTCTCAAAATTACGCTTTGCATCATCGCTAATTAATAAAATGTAGGCATCATAACTAACCAAATAATTGCGAAAATGAAAATATTAACATATCCTCAACATCAGCCTCGTCAAAATTAATTTCTGCATCACCACTATCTCATATAAGGTATGCACCATAAATAAACAAATAACGGTGAAAATGAAAATGTTAACATACCCTCGTCATCAGCCTCGTCAACATTAATCTCTGCATCACCGCTAATTAATATAATGTAGTCTCATAAATAAACAAATAGTTGCAAAAATTAAAATAGTAACATAGCCCCATCCTCATCAGCCTCGTCCGAATTAATCTCTGCATCACCGCTAATTAATATAAGGTAATATCATAAATAAACAAAAAACTGTGAAAAAAAATATTAGCATACCCTTATCATCATCATCAACTTTGTCCAAATTAATCTCTGCATCATCGCCATTATCATTACTCATTTGAACATAGGAATCTACCCCTCTTTCTTCGATTGATGAAGGTCGCATCAATTTGAAAGTAAAAACACCATCGAATTCATATTGAAAAACTAAAAAATGGCCGTCCACGATAGCTTTGTCTGCGACAACTTCTCCAGCCGTTTGTGAAGAACCACATCTTATGAACTCTCTCGGCTTTCACTTGCCAGATGTTGTCGTATCTATCTTTAAGTAATACTGTTTCCGGCAGCTCTTTGCCATTGAGGCTTTCATAAATGAATGCCGTTGGAATTTTCTGTTAACCAAAAAAGAAAAAATATACGTTGGGGTGCGAATTAATTAGATTGGCCATAATAGAGCTGAATGCGCCTGCAAACACACAACTAATATCAGGCTTCGTCCTAAAGCCTATTGGTGATAGGTGAATTTGTATTTTTGAAATTAATTGAGTCGGATGAGTTGAATTATATGATGTAGAAATGGAAATCCCAACACGTCCCTCACATATGGTATGAGTGAAGACCTAACACGTGGAAGTATGAATCATGTGACGGTGAGTAAAACACGCGCGATAGCATGCGGATCGAACCCGCTCTGATACCATATTGAAAATCGAAGACCTTCATCCCAAAATCATCTGGTGATAGGTGAAGTTGCCTCCTTGCTATATTAATTGAGTCGGATGAATTTAATTATCTGATGTGCGATAGACAACTGTCAATGGTCTAAAAGTTAGGGAACAAGATAATCTTTCGTAATCTGCTCTGAAAACTTGCGAAAATGATGGATGTGTAGACATGTTTAATTCACCTGTAAAATTTATTGTGCACGCCAAATTGGTGAAGAAAGGGTAAATTAACAATGACTTTAAGGTGATTAACTTTTCAGCGTAAGAAACATTGTTGATGTTGTTCCTTAAATACAAAAATGGTTGGGGCACAAAACTAAAAGAGAGTATGATATTTATGATTGTGAAAATGTTCTTGTCGACTTTAATAAATTTCTTAGAACCGCATTGATTATTGTGATTGACTCTGCGTTTTTTGGAAATTATATAATCTCGATTATATTATTTAACTTCAAAATATAACCACAACAATATGTATTTATTACACGATCTTTGTTTATTACATGGTAACGGACCTCCCAATGACCATTTGGTTAGTTGAAAGAAATACTGCTTTACATCAGTTAGACGATGATAATAAAGGACACGTGTTCCAACATTAGGGAAGAGTGCGCATCAATGGTTCACCATGGTACCGACATGCCGCAGTTTCCATGATCTCACCCGTGACTTTTTTAAGCAGTTCTCGAGCACTATGATGCGACTTTCCTTGGCGGTAAATCTACTAAACATGAGACAGGAGACCAGGAGAGCCTTCAGGATTATCTTAAGCGATTCAACCACAGTGTGTGACAGTTCTGACCGCCACCTTAGATTACTCGTTGGGCCTTTCATAATGACTTACATACGACTGACTTTTTCCTCTCATTGGTAAACAAAGTGTCATAGACAGTGGATGAGTTAATATTTTGAGTAGAGATATATAGTAAGGTAGAAGTGACAGGTTGTCGAATGGCTAATAAAAACCGGACCTCAAATTCCTATCCTGAGTGGAAATAAAGCTTACTTTTCAAAGCGACAATTAGCGGATGGAAAAGCCCAGTGATCCCAGAATGCGAAACACTTGGTGGAAAGATTAACAAAGTTCAAGCGTTATAAATATGTGATGAACGTTATTCTCTCAAGAAATATTTAGGGGGCAAAAGGGTGCATAAGAATCCCGTATTGGATGCTATTGGGATTTTAATCGTAATTATAGGCAAACCATGGAACAATGCTACCATCTAAATGACAAGTGAGAGATGGTTGTTGAAATCAATCCGGGGGCAAAAACAAAATTGATGTATGGAGCAGGCGAAATAGCTTAAATGCCACAACGAAGAGAATTGGGACGCGACGCTCTAGCCATATCCACCTCCCACTTTTACAGATGAGCTACGGAGATCCCCAAAAGAAATAGAGAGAATGGCCCAAACAGAAGGGACATGAGCGAGCAAAGGAAAATGAAAATACACAAGAACCTGAGAGAAGACGCACACTAGAAACACATGTACCTCCTATAAGACAAATAAATATAATTTCTGGGGCCCACTTGAGGTAGAAAATCACAACGTAGGATGAGTATTCGTGGATATGGAAGATCGGTGACCATCCTGTAGAAAGAGGCCTTAGAAAATATCGAAATGGGAGAATACATAATGAGCATGCGAACGATGCGATAGGAGTAGTTCACCGTATCTCGACTCACAGAAAGAGGGAGGTAAAAATACGAAGATCGTCCCTCTTATGGTGGTAGATGCACCTTTTTTTCGGTGTTGCCATTTTGGGAAGTTTTTTCCAAATTTCGTTCACACCGCTAGCGTCGACCTTGAATTGAAAGATAAAAATGTGGGCGACAAAGTGGGGAAAGTTCTTGGAAACTGAAATATGGATTGAAAATGTTATGCCGATGAAGTAAGGATAAAGTTGAAGTTTTCGAAAGATTGGAAGCAAGATCATCCCCGAAGCCATGAAACAGAAACGTTCATTTCGGTAGATACCGTAAGAGACACTAGTACATAAATAGCTATGAGTCACGACACTATAGGCGCCGGTTCTCGAAAAACGACGCATATACTAAATGCGGTGGCATTTCAGTAATATTTTTAATGTTTTATTCGGCATGAGAGACGATTGTTATCCCGTAACCGTCGCCTATAGTCTTGGTATAACTATAGGCGACTTGTTTTGTACAATCGTTGCTTATTGTATGTCGTTTTTTTTTTATTTTTTAATATTTTAATTTTTTATTTGTATAGGCGACGGTTGCTTTTATAATCGTCGCCCATTAAACCCTAATTTTCCATGTATACAAGCTAAGCGTCACTCAACATACAAACCCACATCTCCCTCCCTCTACTTCTCCTCCCAATCAACACGTTCTCTCCTCAGCGGCAACCTCACCCTTGATATTTGATGTCGGGGCCGTGCAACAAGCTGCGACGGCGAGGATATGTGGCGTGGCGAAGACGCTGGTGGCGACGATGATGACTAGTTCGATGATTTGATGATGATGAAGGGGACGAAGGTCCGGAGGGTTACAGATATGTCAAGGGCAGCGGGATGGTCTGCGTCGGAGCTTAACAGAGATGAGTCGGGGCTGAGGCTGCTCCTTGGTGGCCGCCGGATGGTGCTTGCCAGCTCGTCAGGGGCGCGGGTGGGTTGGGCTCCTCGGGACTGTTTTGGCTTGAGGGTGTTGGTGACGAGGAATAACGCGAGGGAAAAGGTCGTGGCTGCGAGTTGTGGTGGTGGTGCGAGTGGTGGATCGCTGAGGCAGGCGAGCGAAGAATGTTTTGAAGCTGGTGAGTAGCGTGTTTTTTATTTCCTAAATTTGTTTGGATTTGCTTTTGTTTGTTATGTGTTTGTTCGTCGTTGGATTGTCGATTTAGGATTTGGTTTGACATGAGGTCGCTCGGTCAACTCAACTTTTTGCTCCAATGTACTGCATAGTGATACCCATTTTAGGTATTTTGGCCTTTTCTCTGTCCTCGTAACGCAAAAATGCGTTCACACTGGTCATGATCTCAAAATTTTACTTGAATTATTTTTTCCCCAAATCTTAACTTAAATATCTAAAGGACATATTACTATTAATACTAGTATAATTATAATTATTGTTATTGTTGTCTTAATTATTATTATTATTATTATTGTTGTTGTTGTCGTCTTAATTATAATTATTGTTATTGTTGTCTTAATTATTATTATTATTATTATTATTATTATTGTTGTTGTCTTAATTATTATTATTATTATTATTATTTTCTCGGTACCAAAAAGTTATAAATAATGATGATCACATTGTACTATGTAATGCACTACTTGATCATTTGCGAGAGGAATACATCAGCGTTAGGGTGGGCGGGTGGTGTGTAGTCCAGTGGCTGTGTGTCAGACGCCTATGTAAGATGTCTTGGGTTCAAATCCTATTTGCAACATTATTTTTATAGTAGAGGTCGCATGCTCTCCATATAGAGCTAGGAACCCATGCTATAATGAGCAGGAGACCCCTGCATTATAGTAGGAGACCGTTGCTGTAAAACAGCAAGGGACCTGTGTTGTAATAAGCAGTGGACCCTTGCTTTTATACTGCATGGGACCAGTGTGCTGCAACACGGGTACAATGTTGAACTGCAGGGGTCCCCTGCTCTAATGCAGGGATCCCATGCTGCATTACAGCATGAGTCCCCTGCTGCATACAAGGGTCCCTTAACCAGACTATTGACGTAAATACCCTTAAAAGTGACGGCTACTAACTTAAAACATGCAATCAGAAGGCTACTTTTTAAAATTGACCGAGTTGAAGGCTATATTTTAAAAAGACCCACAATTTTGAAACATATCAGGAATGATATAGTGGTAATTGACACATGGGGGAGTTTAAATCACTTTTTGCCTAGTGGCGGCACCTATTCACAAAAGGAAACTCATAGGGACTGATTCCTAAGTATAATATTCAGTTATATCATATTCAACCGAAAAACTCATTCTCAAACTCAAAATCGAGAAAATATCACATCAAACATTAATTCTTCTCCAATCATTAAACTTATTTTCAAACTCAGAAGAATATTGTCATACTATTTAAATCCAATGATAAAAAATATTCAATAAAATTAATTTTTTCAATTTTTAAATTTTAATATATTGATTTTATGTGGTCCAGTTAGTAAGGGTATAATTGAAATTTTTCTATATGACTATTTTTTTAAAGTAAGACGGATTGAAATGTCATTTAGTTAAATAATCCAAAAAATGTGGCCTGTAGCAGAGAGGGTCGAGTAGTAAAATGATCCCGTCAGTCTCTCTCTCTTGAGCGCACCGGCTCTCATCGGAAAAAACTCTCACTTCTCGGCCAAAATTTGCCACCGGCGCCGATCGTTTTACTATTATACGTTGCTGGAAGGTGTGTGATCACTGCGATAGAGGGAATTATTGATTATCTGAGGTGGTTACGTATTCTAAGACGAACGGAGCTGCTCTATTGAAGGAATGGCGTCGGCATCTTCATCGACGATGTGCGGGGTAGCGACGAGCAGTAGTCCGACGCCGATGAACAACATTAAGGAACATCCTCGGGATTTTGATGATTTGATTCGCAGAAATGGGAGCAAGCGATGGCAGCACAAGATTTGGGAGCAAGCGAGGAAGTGTACGGAGAGATGGCAGCACACGTTGGTTGATTGGTAAGCGACCATATTTTCCTACACTGAATAGATTCTTGCATTCCATCTGGAAAGCTGTAGCTGAGAATAGATCGAGTACATCGGGTTTCTATTTTATACGAATTAAATTGTTAATGGCGATGAATGAAGTTATTGTGGGAGGGCCTCGGATGTTTGAGAGGCAACCTCTATTTCGCAAAACTTGGAAGCCGCTTCCCTTCATTCGCTTCGCGGGAGCCGCACTAGCGTGGGTCGAAGCTCTCACATTCTGAAGAGTCACAAAGAAAAGATTCGAGCTATCTCATTTTAGACACCGATTGGAGTTGGCCTTAGGTATTTATTGTAAAAAATCCTAGTAATAACAATATTTGTTATAAAATACTTATGTTTAATTATATGATTATGTGCTGAAACCCAAGACTAGATTACTATGAAAAGCAAGAACTTTTCTATTTCTTTTATGTATTTCCGTGTATATACAAGTGTGTTAGGTCCTATTATATCAACTACCGATCGATCTAAGCATGAATTCTATTATATAATAGGTCTTGGGTTCAAATCCTATTTGCAACATTATTTTTATAGTAGAGGTCGCATGCTCCACATATAGAGCTAGGGACCCATGCTACAATGACCAGGGGACCCCTATATTATAGCAGGAGAACCTTGCTGTAAAACAGCAAGGGACCCGTGTTGTAATAAGCAGGGAACCCGTGGTGTATCACCCAGGAGACCCCTGGATTACAGCAGAGGACCCGCGCTGTAATAATCAGGAGACCCCTGCATTCCAGCAGGGGACAAGTGTGCTGCAGGGTACCATGCTGTGGTGCAAGGGTCCCCTGCTGCACTACAGCACGGGTCCCCTGCTGTATACAAGGGTCCATGAAATAGGCTATTGATGAAAATACCATTAAAAGTGACGGCTACTAACTTAAAACATGCAATCAGAACGCTACTTTTTTTAAAATTAACCGAGTCAAAGACTATATTTTAAAAAGACCCACAGTTTTGAATCATATCAGGAAGGATATAGTGGTAATTTACACATGGGGAATTTAACTCATGTTTTTGCGTAATGGCGGCACTTATTCACAAAAGGAAACTCATAGGGACTGATTCCTAAGTATAATATTCAGTTAGACCATATCCAACCGAAAAACTCATTCTCAAACTCAAAATCCAGGAAATATCACATTAAACAGTAATTCTTCTCCAATCATTAAACTCATTGTCAAACTAAAAAGAATATTCTCTTCCACACAAACTTTTATAACATTTATAACTTTTCAATAGTACCCTCATATTTTACAACTTTACGAATCAAGCCATAGTACTATTTTAAATCTAATGATAAAAAATATTCAATAAAATTAATTTTAAAATGATTATAAGTAATAGTAAAAGATTTATATTTTTTCAATTTTTGAATTGATGTATTCCACTCGCAAATGATCAAGTAGTGCATTACATAGTGCAATGTGTTCATCATTATTTATAACTTTTTGGTACCAAGAAAATAATAATAATAATAATAATAATAAGAATAATAATAATTAAGACAATAATAATAATAATAATAATAATTAAGACAACAATAACAATAATTATAATTATAATAGTATTAATAGTAATATGTCTTTTAGATATTTAAGTTAAGATTTGGGGGAAAAAAGAATTCAAGTTTGAGATCATGAACGGTGTGAACGCATTTTTGCGTTAGGAGGACAGAGAAAAAGCCAAAATACCTAAAATGGGTATCATTATGCAGTACATTGGAGCAAAAAGTTGAGGTTGCATCTCATTTTAGACACCGATTGGAGTTGCCCTTAGGTATTTTACTGTAAAAAATCTTAGTGATAACAATATTTGTTATAAAATACTTATGTTTAATTATATTTTTATCTGATGAAACCCAAGACTAGAGTACTATAAAAAGCAAGAACGTTTCTATTTCTTTTATGTATTTCCATGTATATACAAGTGTGTTAGGTCCTATTATATCAACTACCGATCGATCTAAGCATGAATTCTAAATATTCGAATGATAAATCTTAGAAATTACTTTCGATCAAATATCTTCTTTAAAGATCTTGAGAGAGAGAGTTTTTCGATTGCTTTTCTCTCTCTTAGAATGTGAATTCAATGCTTGTGATTTTTCCGAAAATGAACTTGTGTATTGATTTCGATAGTGTACATTGTATTTATACCTATTTACATGGTATATTTACAATTTAGTCCTACACTATCAAAACTACGAATTACGCCTCTAATTGAAAGGATAATAAAATAACAAAGCATAATTCTAATATCTCTTTAGTCTCCCCCTTTGTGCTTGTCTTCGTTTCAACTCCATTAATCCTTGTCGAGCGTAGAACGATTTTTCCAATCCCAATGCTGTCTCGTAATGTCGGACAGCATTCCTCAGCTCCAAGCTCTCATTAATTGCATCCAGAAGCTCATTTAAGAGTAGGGCCTCTTCTTCTTCAAGATCCTCGAAGATCGTCTCTTCAGTGTCTCAACCAACGTCTTCTGGATGTTATTCCTCACTAGCTTCAACGTCATGTCACAGAATTTCTGAATTTCTGACTTCATCATAGCTCTCGTCTTTCCAATAATTGGATTCCGATAAGTTATGGCGAGGCCAGGTTTCTTGAATATGTAGTTCTCGGGAAAGTCGTTGAGTGGGAAACCCTTCGTAAGCGTAGAATCCATGTTGACCTTCTTCATATTGTTCTCTACAGCAATTTAAAGGTCGTGTGTGGAGTGATACTTGATCTGCCGCACCATGAATCTCTTCAACCCCTCGAGTCCTTCTGTCTTGATGTAACCGGAGGGCGTCTGATATTTTCTTTTGTACATCTGATATAGACGGTAGATCTCATCCGCGGAAGGAAGGGGAGATAGCTCTCATCTATCTCTTCTCGAGTGCGCTTGCTTTTCGCTCGCTCAATGTGGTAGATTGGGGTAGGGAAACTTCCAATTGAGTGCGAAACCGCCACAAGTTGGAGGATTGGTGGCTTTTCCCTGAAGTTTTTCTTGAGTTGATCCGTTGGGATGCCACTTCAATCTGGACCAAGAAAGTTGAGCATGAAGATGTGCTTCATCTTTTTCCTATCTTCCTAATGAGAGATACCGCGAAGATTTAGTTCAGTGAGCTTCTTTATGCGGTTGTGAGCCCTCCATATCTGCTTTCTAACATCTTCAATGAACGTAACTTCAATCCGCATATTCTCCCACGACGTCTCGACTTTGATTGTCCCTTTTGATAAGCGGGGAGGAGAGTCGACCCTATGCCAGATCGTTCTAGTAGTTCGGGGAGAGCGGAGTTGTAATAAGCAGGGGACCCTTGCCGTTATACAGCAGGGAACCCGTGCTGTAATAAGCAGGAGACCCATGCATTACAGCACGGGACCCATGCAGTACAGCAGGGGACCAGTGTGCTGCAGCACGAGTACCATGCTGTAGAGCATAGGTCCCCTGCTCTAATGCAGGGGTCCCCTGCTGCAGTACAGCATGGGTCCGCTGCTGCAGTATAGCACGGGTCCCCTGCTGCAGTATAGCACGGGTCCTCTGCTGCAGTACAGCACGGGTCCCCTGCTGTATACAAGGGTCCCTAAACCAGGCTATTGACGAAAATACCCTTAAAAGTGATGGCTACTAACTTAAAACATGCAATCAGAAAGCTACTTTTTTAAAATTGACCGAGTCAAAGGCTATATTTTAAAAAAACCCACAGTTTTGAAACATATCAGGAAGGATATAGTGGTAATTGACACATGGGGGAGTTTAAATCAATTTTTTGCCTAATGGCGGCACCTATTCACAAAAGGAAACTCATAGGGACTTATTCCTAAGTAAATATTCAGTTAGACCATATCCAACCGAAAAACTAACTAATTCTCAAACTCAAAATCAAGGAAATATCACATCAAACAGTAATTCTTCTCCAATCATTAAACTCATTCTCAAACTCAAAAAAATATTCTCCTCCACACAAACTTTTATAACTTTTCAATACTACCCTCATATTTTTTAACTTTACGAATCAAGCCATAATACTATTTTAAATGCAATGATAAAAAATATTCAATAAAATTATTTTTAAAATTATTATTAGTAATAGTAAAAGATTTAATTTTTTTCAATTTTTCAATTGATGTATTCCTCTCGCAAATGATCAAGTAGTGCATTACATAGTGCAATTTGATCATCATTATTTATAACTTTTTGGTACCGAGAAAATAATAATAATAATAATAATAATAATAATAATAATTAAGACAACAACAAAAATAATAATAATAATTAAGACAACAATAACAATAATTATAATTATACTAGTATTAATAGTAATATGTCTTTTAGATATTTAAGTTAAGATTTGGGGGACAAAATAATTCAAAGTAAAATTGTGAGATCATGAACAGTGTGAACGCATTTTTGCGTTAGGAGGACAGAGAAAAAGCCAAAATACCTAAAATGGGTATCATTATGCAGTACGTTGGAGCAAAACGTTTAGGTTGCATCTCATTTTAGACACCGATTGGAGTTGGCCTTATGTATTTTACTGTAAAAAATCCTAGTAATAACAATATTTGTTATAAAATATTAATGTTTAATTATATTATTATGTGCGGACCCAATACTAGAGTACTATGAAAAGCAAGAACTTTTCTATTTCTTTTATGTATTTCCGTGTATATACAAGTGTGTTAGGTCCTATTATATCAACTACCGATCGATCTAAGCATGAATTCTAGATATTCGAATGATAAATCTTACAAATTATCTTCGGTCGAATATCTTCTTTGAAGATCTTGAGAGATAGAGTTTTTCGATTGCTTTTCTCTGTCTTAGATGTGAATTCAATGCTTGTGATTTTTCCGAAAATGAACTTGTGTATTGATTTTGATAGTATACATTGTATTTATACCTATTTACATGGTATATTTACTATTTAGTCCTACCCTATCAAAACTGCGAATTACGGCCCTAATTACAAGGATAACAAAATAACAAAGCACAATTCTAATATTGTTAGGTCCTGATCGACAATCAACAGACAATCTAAGCACGAATTCTCAGTATTCGAGTAAGAAATCTTACGATATACGATCGGTCGAATATTCGCGTTGAAGATCTTGAGAGGTTGTTAGATGTTTCCGAGTTTCTCGAGCGTGATCTCTCGTTTAAAATATGAATTCGAAGCTTATTATTTTCTGAATTATTAAACTCTTATTAACTTTGATAGTGTACATCATATTTATACCTATATTTAATGTATAATTACTCTTAAGTCCTACACTATCAAAACTTCAAATTACGCCCCTAATTACAAGGATAATGAAATAATAATGCAAAATTCTAATATACTCTTCAATCTCCCCCTTTATCCTTGTCGGGCGTAAAAAGACTTCCTCAATCCCAATGCTGTCTCGTAGCGTCGAACACCATTCCTCAACTCCAATCTTTCATATATGGCATCTAGAAGCTCGTTCAGGAGTGGGCCTCTTCTTCATAAAGATCTTCGAAGATTGTCTCTTCGGTAATCTCTCCCAATCTCTTCTGAATGTTCTTCCTCACTAACTTAAACGTCTCGTCGCAGAATTTATGAACTTCTGACTTCATCATAGCCCTTGTCTTTCCAATGACTGGATTTAGATAGGTTATGGCGAGGCCAGGGGTCTTGAAAATGTAGTTCTCGGGAAAGTTGTTAAGTAGGAAGCCCTTCAAAAACGGAGATTCCATGTTGACCTTCTTCATGTTGTTCTCTATTGCAATTTGAAGATCGTGTGCGGTATGGTATTTGATTTGCCGCACCATGAATCTTTTCGGCCCATCGAGTCTTCAGTCTTGATATATCCAGGATATGTCTTGTACTTTCTCTTGTACATTTGATATATTTGGTAGACTTCATTCGGTGGAAGGAATGGGAGATATCTTTCATCTATCTCTTCTCGAGTGCGGTTGCTGTCCACTCGCTCAATTATGTAGATGGGAGTTGGATATCTTCCGATCGTATGAGAGACTCCGATGAGTTGGAGAATCGGTGCCTTGTTCTTGAAGTTTTCCTTCAGTTGATCAGCTGGAATGCCACTACGATCGGGTCCGAGATAGTTGAGCATGAAGATATGCTCCATTTTCTTCCTATCTTCCCAGTGTGAGATGCCCCTCAAATTAAGTTCGTTGAGCTTCTTGATCTTGTTTGGAGCCCTCCAAATCTGCTTTCTTATGTCTTCAATGAAGGGGACTTCAATTCTGACATTCTCCCATGGCGTCTCAACTCTAACTGTCCCTTTTGATAGACGGGGAGGAGAGTCGACTCTGAGCCTTATCATTTCGGGTATCTCTGGGAGGGCAGAACTGTAGTTCTCACCTTCTTGAAGTTCTTCTTCGTCAATCAGTACCAAGTCCACTGAAGCTTGTTGTAGGAAGTATCTGACGTTGGAGAGTCGAGCTTGAGCAGCTTCCTCGAGTTCCCATTCCGTCGTCCACTTCTCGTTTAGTATGTAGTCATCTACGATTAGATGTGGATAGTAGGCAACTATTTCTTGATGAACTTGGGGAAGGTTTGAGGTTGGGATATGATTTGAATTTGTAGGAGAGAGGGTTAATGTTTGGGATATGGTGGGAGGTGTGGTTGTTTGTTGGCGAGTTTGAGGTTGTGTGGTTGGTGGGTGTGAGGACGATCCTCCAGCTTGTTGAGTCTTTGTCTGACTCAATCCACGGCCACTCCTTGTTGTTCATTGCCGTTTTTCCCTCTCATGACGATCCGGATCATCAGGATTGTCATGTCTACGTTTGGGGCGGGAGCTTTCTTAACGGCACGTTGTTTGTGTTGGCAGCTCTGGTTCATTTATTAATCTTTTCTAGAGACTTTCTTCTGCGGGAGTTCTTGTCTCTAGTGCGAGAAGGCGCGAGATGAGGATATCGTGAAGCTGAGTGATCGAAATGGTGTATGGGTTAATAAGTGAGGGTGAGGGAGTTGGGGTGGTGAGGATTGGTTGTAGTGGGGTGTGTAGAGTGGTGGCAGGAAGTGGTGAGGAGACTGGTGTGGTTTGTGTGTCGGCGTGAGCAGCTTCTGAGATTGGTGTTTTCCTGGTGTCTCTTCGGGAAGTCTCGAGAGCATGGAGCATTCGGTCCATCAGACGATCTTCTAGTGAAGATAGGGCTGAGGAGAGTGCTTCTTGTAGTCTGTGCTCCGTCACGAACATCGGTGGAGTGGGGCCAGGGAGGCGCTCCACTGTCACAACATCGGAGTAGATTTCCGATGTGCCGCCTATAGTATGTCTTGAGGGTCCGGTACGTCCAAGGATATCCGTTATCAACCCCGAAGTCACCACTTCAGAGGGTTGGCCTATTATTTGCTCCGAAGATATCGGGGGTCCAATAGGGCTTCCACCCAATCCTTGAGATGATACGATATATATCACCTCTATGGGTTTTGAAACAGATTCAATTTGAATCTGTTCAGTGGGCTGATCACTCGGTGTTGGAAGTGTTGGCTCCGAAGCTTGTATGGGTGAAGGCACTGAAGACGGGGCCGAGATTTGTTGTCGGCGAGGGCCCCTTCGTTGGAGTCTGTGTGCTTCATCGGAGTCGTTGCCTCAGGAGAGATATCTTGTGGGACACCTTCGGGTTCAATCTCCTGAGACGTGACTTCGGGCTCTGTTTATGTCACCAATTGTTCCCTTTGAGAAGGTGTCGGGGCTGGATCCATGGCACGTACCATCGCCTCCGTGATGGAGTTGTTCTGGCAGTAATCTTGGTAGGCCTTTTCAGTTGGATCAGCTAAACGGAGCAGCTCCAATGGGATCAGCATTGATTGGAGTGCTGGATCGGCGGCCTTCGGGTTGTGGAAGAATCGAAGGAGTGGCGGGGTGTAGTCCGTAATCGGTGGTAGTTTTGGGATCTCTGGATGGACTTCCATGAAATGCGAGATCATTACCGGGAACCACCGGACATACGGAAGAGATCTGGCCTTCGATTTTGTCTCCCTCTGACGCATCTGGTCGGCGAGATCGTTCCAGATCAGCTGGGCCACGTTATATCTTTTGGAGAAGACCACTCCGTGAAAAATGCGAAGAATGTTTCCATTCGCCTTGTCGAAGCCAGAGTGTTTTGGGGAGAGGCATTTGTTGATGATGCCGAACAGTGTCTTCCACGGATGAGGAATCCCGCTATTTTGAAAGTTGGCCAGTTTAGTTAGCGGCGGTTTGTATCCCATCCGGAGCATGTCTTCTACGATCTCCGCATCAGTTGGTAGTCTGTCGTATTCATCGTAGTGCGGGAGATCGAGCACCATGGCCATTAGATTTTTCGTCAGGGCGTTGTGTCTTGTATTGAGCTTTGTCATATAATCTACGTTGTCGCCGTTGACGAAGCTCTGCATGCATCCCCAGAATTGCTGGAGATAGACCATTGGTATGGTGGCCGTCATGGTCAAAGCTGGCCATAAAGGATGTCCTTTGAGGATGGATAGTATGACGTCATCCGGACACCTAAACGTTGTTAAATCCAGTTGGAAGTTGTTGTCTTGGACTGTTATATAACTAACTTCCAGAAGAGTAAATATGAGGGTAGTTGGGAGTTGCCATATCTGCAAAAATAATATTAGGTTCATTAGTCGATGAATTTGATTAAGAATGAATGTAGAGTAGAATTGTATATTTAAAGACTTATCGCGGAAGAATAAGTGAAAATTTGATAAATTTGTAGGATTAACTAAGTCTTAGAAGCGTGATTTTATTCGAGTAACAATTTATTCAATTTTTAAAATTTGCAATCGAAAATTCCTCTATGTCTTGAAAAATTTTCTATGTCTTTTGCAGCGTGTTTTTATTCGAGTAAAAATTTATTTGATTGTGGCGCTTTGCGATCGAATAAAAATGTGTCGAATAATTCAAGTTTTCGCTAATGACGTATACGATCGAATAAAATGTTATCGAAAACAGTACTTTTCGCTGATTAAGTTTTCGATCAATTAAAAATTGTCGAAAAACTTAAATTTTTCGCCGCGTAGTTTTGCGATCTAATAAAATAAACTAAAAAAATAAGTTTTTTGCCGCGTTGTTTTGCGATCGATTAAAAATATGTCAAAAACAAAAGGTTTTCGACGCTGAGTTTTGCGATCGACTAAAATTTTAATGAAAACTAAAGTTCTTCGATGACACTATTTGCGATCGAATAAAATTTAACGAAAACAAACTTTTTCGATCGAAAATTTTCAAATCAAACAGTAAATACGTAAAACATAATATTCGATTTCTGGGTAAATCATGGGTTTATCTGGGTTTGAAATGTTCAGAGAACAGTGCCGAATGCGAATATCATGATTTTAACCCAAAAGATTGAGTGTAAACACTTTGATTTGAAGCTCGAAAATCAGTTTTCGTCGAAAAAGTAAACATGAACTTTCTTCAAAAAAATTTCGTGAAAATGCTTGATAATCGGATGTTTTTGAACAGAAAATGAATCGGACGTTTCTACCTTCGAAATCCGCACGTTTAATCTAAAAATTCTGAGAAATGAGGAATTCGGATTGAAATGCAGAAGTCGGTTCGAAGATGTTCTTAGAAGACTAAAAGTTTTTCGATTGGGAATTTGTAGCGTGTGAGAGAGTTTTCGAGTGATAAAGTGATATTAATACTTTACGATCAGGTAAAGTAAAATTCTTTTGGGCCATAAAAAAATATTCTTGGGCTTTAGATAAAATCAGGTCGGAAATAAAATTTATGAATTAACCTAAAAATAATTTGTATAATACTTCCTGTATTTCCGCAAGAGAGGAAATTATCTCCTGATGTTGATGAAATTCAACATTTGACTCATCGGATGAGCTCTAAATTTTCTGCGAGGCTTAATAAATTGTTAGAATTCAGGTTTCTACGAATGTAGAAGATAATAACAAATTCTCATATAAAAACTCCCCCTCAACAATTGCATGAATAAACTTTTCAGTACCTACACATATTTTCGGTACATATGAAAATTTCCGATTGAAGTACAATTAACGTATTCTAAGCAATTCAGCATAGTTTATGAAAATGTTGCGTTTTTCAAGAATAATATCGCATTTTATCAAGTCTGAACCAATGCATGTATTAATGCATTTAAGATGTGCGAAGAGAAAAAAATATTTTTGTTTCCGGGTCAGATTTATTTATTTTGAATATTATCACCAAAAAAAAATTCAAGACATATATATAACATTAATTTGCCATAAAATCATGTAGCTAAACTAGTATTCTAAGAGCATAGTATGAATCACTTTGACAACTCTCGCAAGTTTCGCTCATATCACTCAATTTGTTATCGTAGTATTTTTAATCAACTTACCAAGTGAGAGTTCGTCATTTTGAATCAAATGGACTTTTAAGGGATTATTTTTAGGCTCTGACTAAGGGGTAGAAATTTTGGGTTAGTGAGCTTAAAAATTCTTCTCTTACAGTGGTCCTTTTTGTGAGATTCGATTTTGATCCTTTTGCTTTTCCTTTCTATAGTAATTCCTTTTCAGGCCTTTGAGAGATGAGATCTTCTTTGATTTTGGGTCGAGACTGTGTTCCTTTAGAAAGTTTCACAGTTATGAAGTTCGAACCCAAGACTGTGCTTCTCTTCTCGTTTTCTCTACATAAGATCTAGATTATCATTGGAGAAGTTCACTTCGAGGTGCTTCACTTCTAGGAGTATACGAGATTATCTAGGAGAAGTTCACAGTGAGATCATTGTTTCTCTTCTATAATGATTGAGAAATGCGTAATGTGCATCACTTTAGCTCTCCCGCTCTTTTTCTTGACCGAGTAACCCCGAATCATTTGAATAATGTTGAAGGCGTAATCGAGTGTTGATAAAGAAAAAGAATGTCGGAGAAGGCTCAATGGGGATCTCTAGAGGAAAAAGTAAAGGATTTATAATTTAGGCCAGGTGAGGAATTTCCTAATATGCCCTTATCATTTTCATGACAAACTAAACACAAAAGCAAGATTGAAGCTACGAAGGACAAACCAAAAAAAATAGTCATTTGAAGAGTGACACTCAAAAAAATATTGAGGTTCAAATTCTCACATGTATGACGTGGCTTTGTGTCTAGTAAATCAAACAAAGTTCTTTTGAATAAAAGAATGTCATATGAATTTTTAGGCAAGGAATTTAATCATATATATCGAAGAAATATTTTTGTGAGTAATTTCAAAAATAGTCAAAAACTATCGTCATCCCCCATTTTTTATTTATACTATTTATATATATGTATTATTATATATATTTATTTTATGTAAAAATAAAATATATTTATATATATATATATATATATCGAAATTAATCATATATATCGAAGAAATATTTTTGTGAGTATTCAAAAATAGTCAAAAATTATCGTCATCCCCCATTTTTTATTTAGACTATTTATATATATGTATTATTATATATATTTATTTTATATAAAAATAAAATATATATATATATATATATTTTTTAATTTTATTTTAGAAAAAAAATCTTAAAAGATAGAGTCACGCAAAATAATCAAGAAATATTAAGAAGCATATAAAATATCAAATTGAAGCATAGTAGAGCATGTAAAGCACATTTCAATTAAAATTGAGATTCAACATGCCTAACATAGCAATAAGGAATTGAAATCGTTTTTCATCCAATGCCTTGGTGAATAAGTCGGCAAGTTGAAGCTCCGTTTTAACAAAATACATATCTATCGTGCCTTTTTCTACATGATCTTTTATAAAGTGATATCGTATGTCTATGTGTTTCGTGCGTGAATGATGAACAGGATTGCAAGTAATGGCTATAGCACTTTGAGAATCACTATAAATGGGAATGTTATTGAAATCAAACCCGTAATCGCGTAGTTGTGTCCACATCCATAGAATTCGCAAGCAACAGCTGGCAGGCGCAACGTATTCCGCCTCGGCCGTCGATGTTGACACACAATTTTGTTTCTTTGAAGACCAGCAGACCAACTTTTCGCCTAAAAATTGTGCTCCGCCAAACGTTCTTTTTTCTGTCCATTCGACAACCTGCATAGTCAACATCAGTATATCCAATAAGTCGAAAGTGAGTATTTTTAGGATACCAAAGCCCTAAGTTTGGAGTTCCTCTGAGATATCGTAAAATCCTCTTGACGGCATACATGTGGGACTCCTTTGGGTCGGCTTGAAAGCGGGCGCATAGGCAAGTTGCAAACATAATGTCGGGTTGGCTAAATGTTAAGTAGAGAAGAGATCCGATAATACTCCGGTAGGTGGTGATGTTGACAGCCTTTCCAGACGGATCAACATCCAATTTGCAATTAGTAGACATAGGAGTATTCATCGGTGTGCACTTGTCTTGATTAAATCTCTTCAGAATATCTCGGATATATTTGGTCTGACTGATGAAGATTTCAGCATCGAGTTTCTTGATTTGTAATCCGAGAAAGAATTGGAGTTCTCCCATTAAGCTCATCTCGAATTTGGTCTTCATGAGATTACCAAATTTCTGACAGAGATGTTCATTCGTCGATCCGAAAATGATGTCGTCAACGTAAACTTGAACGATCATCAATCCTTTGCCTTGCCTTTTGATGAAGAGGGTCGTATCGATTGTTCCTCTGATGAAGTTGGATTTGACCAAAAATTCGCTCAGAACATCATACCAAGCACGAGAGGCTTGTTTTAGTCCATAGAGAGCTTTGTCCAATCGATAGACATGATCAGGATGGTTCTCGTGCATGAACCCTTCGGGTTGAGCGACGTAGATTTCTTCTTTTAATACGCCGTTAAGAAAGGCAGTTTTGACGTCCATTTGATAGACTTTGAAGTCTTCGTGAGCCGCGTATGCTAGAAACAAGCGAATAGCTTCAATACGTGCAACCGGAGCATACGTCTCGTCGTAATCAATTCCTTCTTGTTGATTGTATCCCTTAACAACGAGTCGTGCTTTATTCCTGATTACTTCACTGTTCTCATTTTTCTTGTTCTTGAAAACCCATTTTGTTCCAATTATGGTTTTGCCTTGTGGTCGAGGAACCAATGTCCAAACTTGTAGACGCTCGAACTGGTTGAGTTCATTTTGCATTGCAATGACCAAATCCGAGTCTTTAAGAGCTTCGGCTACCTTATTTGGTTCGTTTTGGCTTAGGAAGCATGTGAATAAATCGTTTTGTGTAGACATCCTAGTACGTACGCCACTTGAAGGATCACCGATAATCTGATCAGTAGGGTGAGCTCGAGTCCATTTGTGTTCGTGAGAAATAACTGAAATAGATTCGTCATTGGATTGGAGATCGAGATATCCTGAATTAATGGGTTGATCATTCAGAGTTGGGAAATTCAATTCAGATGTTGAGTCGATACGAATTTCCTCATTTGTATTTGTAGGAACGACAGTACTAGATGAAGTTTCTGAATAAGTAGACTCTCCAACATTTGTCGGATTATGAAGAAGAGGAGTCTCATTATTAATTTTTTCCATTGAGGGAGATGGGGCACTGCTTGGTGTTGAGTGTTCGAATAGAGAATCTAAAAGTGTTCGAATAGAGAATCTAAATCTTCATGGTCAGCGGGAATTGCTTCATTTGATGTTGATGTAGACGTTGCTGAGAGTTGTTGACCTTGTGCCAACACGCCAGTAAGCTCGGGTTCTGAACTGTTTTGTTCAGAAGCCAATTCCGTCATTTCTTGAAAGGTGACATTGGGGAATACATTCCGCCATGCCTTCGATTCTTTCACAACCCGAAGGCAGCCGACCTAGTGCTCCAACCAATGCTGATCCCATTGGAGCTGCTCCGACTAGCTGATCCAACGGAAGAGGCCTACCAAGACTACTATCAAAACAACTCCATCACGGAGGAGATGGTACGAGCCTTGGATCCAGCTTCGGCACCTTCTCAAAGGGAATCGCTGGTGGAAATAACGGAGCCCGAAGCCACGACTCAGGAGATATAAACACCGGCTGTCGAGCCCGAAGGTGTTTCTCGGGATGTCTCTCCTGAGGCCACTGACTCAGATGAACAATACAGACTCCAAAGAAGGGGCTCTCGCCGACAGCAACTCTCGGCCCCATCTGTATCTCCTTCAACAATACCGGCTTCGGTGCTAACATCTCCAACTCTAACGGATCAGCAAACCACACAGATTCCAATTGAATCTGTCTCAACACCCATAGAGGTGATACCTATTGTATTATCTCAAGGATTGGGTGGAAGCCCTATTGGACCCCCGATATCTTCGGAGCCAACAATAGGCCAACCCATTGAAGTGGTGACTTCAGGGTTGACAACGGATGTCCCATGACGTTTCGAACCATCAAGACCTACTCAAGGCGGCACATCGGAATCCTTTTTCGATGTTGTGACAGTGGAACGCCTCCCTGGCCCCACTCCACCAATGATCGTGACGGAGCAACGTCTACAGGAAGCGCTCTCCACAACCATGTCTTCTCTTGAAGATCGTCTGATGGATCGCATGCTTAAAGCCATCGAGACTTCCCGAAGAGAAACCAGAAAAGCACCAGTCTCCGAGGCTGCTCCGATCGACACAAAAACCACCCCCGTTTCCTCACCACCTCTTACCACCACCATACACACCCCCATACAACCCACCCTCACCACCCCCACTCCATCACCTTCTCTCATCAATCCCTATACCATCCCGATCACACAGCTTCACGACATACTCATCTCCCGCCTCCTCGCCTTAGAGACCAGGACCCCCGCTGAGGAGAGTCTCTACAAAAGGCTGGTAGATGAACCAGAGCTGCCATCACAAACAAGGTGCCGAGAAGAAAGCTCCCGCACTAAACGAAGACATGACGATCCCGATGATCCGGATCGTCATGAGGGGGAGAAACGACAACGAACCACACGAAGCGGCCGTGTAGTGAGTCGAGAACAAACAAAGACTCAAGAAGTTGGATGATCATCCTCAAATCCACCAACCACACAACCTACAGCCCGCCAAAAAACAACCACACCTCCCACTACATCCCCCACACTACCACTCTCTCCCACAAATCCAAATCAAATCCCCACTCCTAACCTCCTCCAAGCCCAAACAGAAGCAGTCGTCTACGATCCACATCTGATCATAGACGATTATATTTTAATCGAGAAGTGGATGACGCAATGGGAACCAGAGGAAGCTGCTCAAGCTCAACTCTCCAACGTCATATACTTCTTACAACAAGCTTCCGTGGACTTGGTGCTGCTTGAAGATGAAGAACTTCAAGAAGGCGAGAACTACAATTCTGCTCTCCGAGAACTACCAGAAATGATCAGGCACAGAGTCGACTCTCCTCCCGGCTTATCAAAAGGGACAGTTAGAGTCGAGACGCCGTGGGAGAATATACAAAATTGAAGTCCCGTTTATTGAAGATGTTAGAAAGCAGATCTGGAGGGCTCCAAACAGAATAAAGAAGCTCAACGAACTTAATCTACTGGGCATCTCACACTGGAAAGATAGGAAGAAAATGGAGCACATCTTCATGCTCAGCTATCTTGGCCCCGATCGGAGTGGCATCCCAAGTGTTCAACTGAAGAAAAATTTCAGGGACAAGCCACCGATTTTCCAACTCATCGGAGTCTCGCATACGATCGGAAGCTACCCCTATCTACATCATTGAGCGAGCGGACAACAACCGCACTCGAGAAGAGATAGATGAAAGCTATCTCCCTTTCCTTCCACCGGATGAGGTCTATCGTCTGTATCGGATGTACAAGAGAAAATACCAGACGCACTCCAAATATATCAAGACTAGAGGACTGGAGGGACTGAAGAGATTCATGGTGCGGCAAATCATGTATCACATCGCACACGACCTTCAAATTGCGATAGAGAACAATATGAAGAAGGTCAACATGTAGTCTCCGCTCATGAATGGCTTCCCACTCAACAATTTTCCCGATAACTACATCTTCAAGAAACCTGGTCTCGCCATAACATAACGGAATCCAGTCATTGGAAAGACGAGGGCTATTATGAAACCAGAGACCCACAAGTTCTGTGACGGGACACTAAAGTTAGTGAGGAAGAACATCCAGAAGAGATTGGGAGAGATCACCGAAGAGACAATCTTCGAAGATCTTTGTGAAGAATAGGCCCTACTCTTAAATGAGCTTCTGGATGCGATAAATGCGAGATTGGAGCTGAGAAATGATGATGTTCGACGATATGAGACAGCATTGGGATTGCGAAAATCGTTTTACGCCCGACAAGGATAAAAGAAGCTGAAACGAAGACAAACAAAAAGGGGGAGATTGAAGAGAATTTAAAATTGTGCTTTGTAATTCTATTATCTTTGTAATTAGGTGCGTAATTAGTAGTTTTGATAGTGTAGGACCAAATAGTAAATATACCATGTAAATAGGTATAAATACAATGTACACTATCAAAATCAATACACAAATTAATTTTTCAGAAAATCACGAGCATTGAATTCACATCCTAAGAGAGAGAAGAGTAATCGAGAAACTCTCTCTCTCTCTCAAGATCTTCAAAGAAGATATTCGACCAAAGGTATACTGTGAGATTTATCATTCAAATATCTAGCATTCATGCTTAGATCAATCGGTAGTTGATAATATAGGACCTAACACGGATTCTCCTAATTCTGAATCTTCAACTAGTGTTGCAGCTCCTACAAATGCAGATGAGGAAATTCCTTCCAATTCAACCTCATAATTGAATTCCCAACTACGAATGATCAGTCCCATCAATTCAGGATGTCTCTACAAACCAACGAAGGATCCACTTCGGTTCTTCCTCGTGAACGCAAATGGACTCGAGCTCATCCTATTAACAAAATAATCGGTGATCCTTCAAGTGGAATACGCACTAGGACGTCTACACAAAGTGGCTTATTCACATGCTTCTGAAGCCAAAATGAATCAATTAAGGTAGCCGAAGCCCTCACAAACCCGGATTGGGTAATCGCGATGCAAGATTAAGTCAACCAATTCGAGCATCTACAAGTTTGGACATTAGTTCCTCGATCGCAAGGCAAAACAATAATTGGAACTAAATGGTTTCAAGAATAAGAAGAACGAGAATGGTGAAGTAATCAGGAATAAAGCACGACTCGTAGCCAAGGGGTACCATCAGCAAGAAGGAATTGACTACGACGTATGCTCCGGTTGTTCAAAGCCCCTCGTGTTTGGTATGATGTCCTAAGCGAATTTTTAGTCAAGTCCAACTTCATAAGAGGCACCATCGATACGACACTCTTCATCAAAAGACAAGGCATAGACCTGTTCATCGTTCAAGTTTACGTTGATGACATCATCTTCGGCTCGACCAATGAACGTGTCTGTCAGAAATTTGGTGAACTCATGAAGACCAAATTCGAGATGACCTTAATGGGAGAACTCCAATTCTTTCTTGGATTACAAGTAAAGCAACTCGAAGATGGAATCTTCATCAATCAAACCAAATATACCCGAGATATTCTGAAGAGATTTAATCAAGACAAACTATCGGAGCATTATCAACAAACTGCAAATTGGATGCTGACCCGTCTCGCTATGCAGTCACCATCACAACCTATCGGAGCATTATCAGATCTATTCTTTACTTGACGTCCAACCGACCCGACATCATGTTCGCCACTTGTCTCTGTGCTCGTTATCAAGTTGACCCAAAGGAGTCCCACATGCATGCAGCCAAGCCAATTCTACGCGATCTCAAAGGAACTCCCAACTTAGGGCTGTGGTATCCTAAAGATAATGATTTTAGATTAATTGTTTATACTGACGCTGATTATGCAGGTTGTCGAATGGACAGAAAAAGCACGTCTGGTGGAGCACGATTTTTAGGCGAAAAGTTGGTCTGTTGGTCCTCAAAGAAGCAAAATTGCGTGTCAACCTCGACGGCCGAGGCGGAGTATGTCGCGGCTGCCAGCTGTTGCTCGCAAGTTCTATGGATGCGGACACAACTATGCGATTACGGGTTTAAATTTAATAACATTCCCATTTACAGTGATTAAAAGTACTATTGCCATAACTTGCAATCCTGTTCACCATTCACGCACTATATATATGTATTTTGTAAAAAAGGAGCTTCACTAAGGCATTGGATGAAAAACGATTTCAATTCCTTATTGCTAAGTTAGGCATGTTGAATCTCAATCTTAATTGAAAAGTATTTTACATGCTCTATTATGCTTCTAAGTGATATTCTATGTGCTTCTTGATATTCTTTGATTATCTTGCGTGACTCTATCCCTCAATTTTTTTTACAAAGAAAATAAAAATAAAATAGTATATAATAATAATAAAATTAAAAAAATGGGGGATGACGATAATTTTGTCTATTTTGAAAAACTCAGAAAAATATTTCTTTGATATACGATTAAGTACTTTGTCACACTTCAAATGACTATCTTTTTGTTTGTACTTCATAGCTTAATTTTTGCTTTTGTGTTAGTTTGTCATGAAAATGATAAGGACAACTTAGGAAATTCCTCACTATGCCCAAATTATAAATCCTTTAATTTTACCCACTAGATATCCACTTTGAGCCTTCTCCAACATTCTTTTTCTTATGAAACCTGATCAAGCCTTCAACATTAGTTCCAAAGTTTCGAGGTTGCTTAATCAAGAAAAAGAGGGGGAGAAAAAGAGATACAAGTCTCAATCATTATAGAAGAGAAACACGGATCTCGCTGTGAATTTCTCATAGATAATCTCGTATACTCCTAGAAGAGAAGCACCTCGAAGTGAACTTCTCCAACGATAATCTAGATCTTATAAATAGAGAAAACGAGAAGAGAAGCACGTGGGTTCGAATTCCATAACTGTGGAACCTTCGAAAGGAACACGGTCTCGACCCAAAAAGAAGTTCTATTCTTTCAAAGTTTTGTAAAGAAGACAAGACTCATCTTGAGCAAGAAAAGCTAAAGGATCAGAAATGAATTTAGGAACCAAAGATGAACAATCCGAGAGGACCCATTCAAAAGTGGGTACCTAAGTCTCCATAATTTCTTTCTATGTAGATCCATCATGTGTGGTATTTAGATTCTGGTTGCTCCACACAGATGACGGGAAAACAAGAACTGTTGAGCAACTACCAAGATAGTTATAATGGCAAAGTCCGATTTGGCAACAATAACTCAGCTCCTATTCAAAAGTGGATACCATTTTACTGCCAAATTTGACGATTAAAGATGTCTCTTACGTCCAAAGTCTCCAACACAATCTGTTCAGCATAGGCCAATTCTGTGACAAAGGATTTCAAGTCGTATTTCTAGCTGAACAGTGCCAAGTTTTGAATTGTCAGAATTAAGAACGTCTTACAGGATCACGAAGATCTAACCTATACACAATCAATCTGACATCAGTTCGACCTTCGACAGCTGTATGCCTCATCTCTCAGACAACAATAAAGAGGAACAACTTATGGCATCAACGTCTGTCTCATCTAAACTTAAAAGCTCTTCACAAACTCAGTGTTAAAAAGTGATTAACAGTCTGCCAACAATTTCATCTAACCAAGAGCATCACTGTTTGGCTTGTCAAATGGGAAAAATGAAGCGTACATCACACAAACTCAAGCAAGTTGCTTCTACATCTCGACCCTTGGAATTACTTCACATGGACCGCTGCAGACCAATGCGTACACAAAGCATCAACGGTCGTAAATATGTGTTAGTAATAGTCGACGATTATTCTCGCTACACATGGACAAGATATCTCCAAACTAAAGATGAGACTGGAGACTTGATAATAAACTTTGTGAATACAACTCATAATCTCCTGCAAAAGAAAATCCAAGTAATCAGAACGGACAACGGGACGGAATTCAAGAATCAGCGTCTCAGCAACTTTTACCAATCACTTGGAATTATTCAACAATTCTCAGCCGCAAAAACGCCACAGCAAAATGGTGTCGTAGAAAGAAAGAACCGGACTCTAGTTGAAGCTGCAAGAACTATGATCATTCACTCCGGTCATCCTCACTTTCTATGGGCTAAAGCAGTGAGTGCAGCATGCTTTACTCAAAACAGGACAATTATTCACAAACGCTTTGAGAAGACACCATATGAGCTAATTAATACACGAATTCCGAATATCTCATTCTTCAAAGTATTTGGTTGCAAGTGTTTTGTGGCCAACGATCGGGAGCATCGAAGCAAGTTCGTTCCCAAAGCCTTTGAAGCCATTTTTGTCGGATATTCCTCTACCTCAAAATCATATCGCGTCTACCTCAAGTCTTCTCGTACAATTCTTGAAAGCTACAACGTCAACTTTCAAGAAATGACGGAATTGGCTTCTGAACAAAACAGTTCAGAACCCGAGCTTACTGGCGTGTTGGCACAAGGTCAACAACTTTCGGCAACGTCTACATCAACATCAAATGAAGCAATTCCCGCTGACTACAAAGATTTAGATTCTCTATTCGAACACTTTTATCGGAACAAGTCTCAAATGCCTGCTTTGTCTCACCCAACACCAAGCAGTGCCCCATCTCCCTCAGTGGAAGAAATTAATAATGAGACTCCTCTTCTTCAAAATCCGACAACTGTTAGAGAATCTAATTATTCAAAATCTTCATCTAGTACTGCAGTTCTACAAATACAAATGAGGAAATTCCTATCGACTCAACATCTGATTTGAATTTTCCAACTTTGAATGATCAACCAATTAATTCGGGATATCTCGATCTCCAATCCAATGACGAATCTACTTCAGTTATTCCTCACATGCTTTCTAAGCCAAAATGAACCAAATAAGGTAGCCGAATGTCTTAAAGACCCGGATTGGATAATTGCGATGCAAGATGAACTCAACTAGTTCGAGCGTCTAGAAGTTTGGACATTGGTTCCTGACCACAAGGCAAAACCATAATTGGAGCAAAATGGGTTTTCAAGAACAAGAAAGCACGACTCGTTGCTAAGGGATACAATCAACAAGAAGGAATTGATTACGACAAGACGTATGCTCCGGTTGCACGCGTTGAAGCTATTCGCTTGTTTCTAGCATATGCGGCTCACAAAGACTTCAAAGTCTATCAAATGGACGTCAAAACTGCCTTTCTCAACGGCGTATTAAAAGAAAAAGTCTACGTCGCTCAACCCGAAGGGTTCTTGCACGAGAACCTTCCTGATCATGTCTATCGATTGGACAAAGCTCTCTATGGACTAAAACAAACCCCTCGTGCTTGGTATGATGTTCTGAGCGAATTTTTGGTCAAATCCAACTTCATCAGAGGAACAATCGATACGACTTTCTTCATCAAAAGGCGAGGCAAAGACTTGATGATCGTTCAAGTCTACATTGATGACATCATCTTCTGATCGACCAATGAACGTCACTGTCAGAAATTTGGTAATCTCATGAAGACAAAATTCGACATGAGCGTAATGGGAGAACTCCAACTCTTTCTTGGATTACAAGTCAAGCAACTCGATGATGGCATCTTCATCAGTCAGACCAAATATATCCGAGATATTCTGAAGAGATTTAATCAATACAAGAGCACACCGTTGAACACTCCTATGTATACTAATTGCAAACTGGATGCTGATCCGTTTGGAAAGGCTGTAATCACCACCTATCGGAGTATTATCGGATGTCTTCTCTACTTGACATCAAGTCGACCCGACATTATGTTTGCAACTTGCCTATACGCCCGCTTTCAAGCCGACCCAAAGGAATCCAGCATGAATGCTGTAAAGAGAATTCTACGATCTCTCAAAGGAACTCCAAACTTAGGGCTTTAGTATCCTAAAAATACGGACTTTCGACTTATTGGCTATACTGATGCTGACTATGCAGGCTGTCGAATGGACAGAAAAAGCACGTCTGGCGGAGCACAATTTTTGGCGAAAAGTTGGTTTGCTGGTCTTCAAAGAAACAAAATTGTGTATCAACATCGACGGCCGAGGCGGAATACGTTGCAGCTGCCAGCTGTTGCTCGCAAATTCTATGGATGCGGACACAACTACACGATTACGGGTTTTATTTTAACAACATTCCCATTTATAGTGATTCTCAAAGTGCTATAGCCATTACTTGCAATCTTGTTCATCATTCACGACGAAACACATAGACATAAGATATCACTTTATAAAAGATCATGTAGAAAAAGGCACGATAGATATGTATTTTGTTAAAACGGAGTTTCAACTTGCCGACTTATTCACTAAGGCATTGGATGAAAAACGATTTTAATTCCTTATTGCTAAGTTAGGCATGTTGAATCTCAATTTTACTTGAATTGTGTTTTACATGCTCACATATGCTTCAATTTGATATTCTATGTGTTTCTTAATATTTCTTGATTATTATGCGTGACTCTATCTTTTATTTTTTTTATTAAAATTAAAAAATATATATAATATATATAAATATATATTTTATTTTTTTACATAAATACATATATATAATAATGCATATATATAAATATTATAAATAAAAAAAGTGGGGGATGACGATAATTTTGACCATTTTTTAAATCACTCACAAAAATATTTCTTCGAAATATATGGTTAAATTCTTTGCTTAAAATTCAATATAACATTCTTTTATTCAAAAGAACTTTGTATGATTCACTAGACACAAAGCCACACCATATATGTGAGAATTTGAACCTCAATTTTTTTAGTGTCATACTTCAAATGACCATCTTTTGGTTTGTACTTCGTAGCCTCAATCTTGCTTTTGTGTTTAGTCTGTCATGAAAATGATAAGGGCATATTAAGAAATTCCTCACCTGGCCTAAATTATAAATCCTTTGTTTTTTCCTCTAGATATCCCCTTTGAGCCTTCTCCGACATTCTTTTTCTTTATCAAACACCCGGTTAAGCCTTCAACATTATTCAAATGATTCGGGGTTACTCAATCAAGAAAAAGAGGGGGAGAGCTAAAGTGATGCACATTACGCATTTCTCAATCATTATAGAAGAGAAACACTGATCTCACTGTGCACTTCTCCTAGATAATCTCGTATACTCCTAGAAGTGAAACACCTCGAAGTGAAGTTCTCTAATGATAATCTAGATCTTATGTAGAGAAAACGAGAAGAGAAGCATAGTCTTGGGTTCGAACTCCATAACTGTGAAACTTTCTAAAGGAACACAATCTCGACCCAAAATCAAAGAAGATCTTATCTCTCAAATCACTGAAAAGAAATTACTACAGAAAGGAAAAGCAAAAGGCTCAGAATGGAATCTCACAAAAAGGACCCCTCGAAGAGAAGAATTCTTAAGCTCACTAACCCAAAATTCCTACCCTAGTCAGAGCCTAAAAATAATCCTTTAAAAGTCCTTTTGATTCAAAATGACGAACTCTCACTTGGCAAATTGATTAAAAATACTACGATAACAAATTAATTGATATAATTTTGTTGTGATGATAAGAGTGATATATCTACTAAAAATCTCCTTGATAAAAATAAATTGAGTGATATGAGCGAAACTTGCGAGAGTTGTCAAAGTTATTCATACTATGCTCTTAGAATACTAGTTTAGTTATCTGATTTTATGGCAAATTATTGTTATATATCTTGGAAAATTTTTTTGTGTGATAAAAATTTAAAATAAATAAATCTGACCCCGAAACAAACAAAAAATAGTAATAATAATTATTTTTATTTTTTATTTTTATTTTTTATTTTTTATTTTTTATTTATTTTTTAATTTTTTATTATTTACTATTATTATTATTTTTATTTTTATTTATTTTATTCGCACATTTTAAATGCATTGGTTCGGACATGATAAAATGCGAAATATTCTTGAAAAACGCAACATTTTCAGAAACTATGCTGAATTGCTTAGAATGTGTTAATTATGCTTAAATCGGAAATTTTCGCATGTACCGAAAATATGTGTAGGTACTGAAAAGTTTATTCATGCAATTGGTGAGGGGGAGTTTTTATGTGAGAATTTGTTATTATATTCTACATTCGTAGAAACTTGAATTCTAACAATTTATTAAGTTTCGCAGAAAATTTAGAGCTCATCCGATGAATCAAATGTTGAATTTCATCAACATCAGGAGACAATTTCTTCTCTTGCGGAAATACAGGGAGTATTATACAAATTATTTTTGGGTTAATTCATAAATTTTATATTATTTTCGACCTAATTTTATCTAAAGCCCAAGAATATTTTTTTTACTTTACTTTCGGCCCAAAAAGAATTTTTACTTTACCCCATCGTAAAGTATTAATATTACTTTATAAATCGAAAAACTCTCTCACACGCTACACATTCTCACGCGAAAAAAAGAAAAGAAACCTTTTATCTTCTAAAACCATCTTCGAACCGACTTCGGCATTTCAATCTGAATTCATCATTTCTCAGAATTTTTAGCTTAAACGTGCGGATTTCGAAGGTAGAAACATGTTCCGATTCATTTTCTGTTCAAAAACATCCACTTATCGAGCATTTTCACGAAAAAAAAAATTGTGAAGAAAGTTCATATTATTTTTTCGACGAAAACTGATTTTTCGACCTTCAAATCAAAGTGTTTACACTCATTCTCTTGGGTAAAAATCATGATATTCGGATTCGCCACTGCTCTCTAAACGTTTCGAACCCACATAAACCCATGATTTGTTTAAGTATTTACTATTTGATTTGAAAGTTGTTCGATCGAAAAAGTTTGATCGCAAATAGTGTCATCGAAGAACTTTAGTTTTCGTTAAAATTTTATTCGATCGCAAAACTCAGCGTCAAAAATCTTTTATTTTTGAAATATTTTTTCGATCGCAAAACTTCGCGGCGAAAAACTTATTTTTTCGAATTGATTTTATTCGATCGCAAAACTACGCGGCGAAAAACTTATTTTCTCGATTTTATTTGATCGCAAAACTAAGCGGCGAAGAACTTAAGTTTTTCGACAATTTTCTTTTCTCGATCGAAAACTTAATCAGCGAAAAACTATTATTTTCGATAACCTTTTATTCGATAGTAAAAGTCATCAGCGAAAACGTAAATTATTCGACACAATTTTATTCGATCGCAAAATTTGTCAATCGAATAATTCTTTACTCGAATAAAAACACGCTGCGAAAGACTTAGAAAATTTTTCAAGACTTAGACAAATTTTCGATCGCAAATTTTAAATAAAAAAAAATTGAATAAATTGTTACTCGAATAAAAACACGCTTCTAAGACTTAGTTAATTCTACAAATTTTTCAAAATTTCACTAAGTCTTCCGCGATAAGTTTTTCAATGTACAATTCTACTATACATTCGTTTCACTCATTCATGAAACTTGATCAACTAATGAACCTCATATTATTTTTGCAGATATGGCAAGTCCCAACTACCCTCATATCTATCCTTCTGGAAGTTATATGACCGTCCAAGACAACAACTTCCAAGTGGATTTAACAACATTTCGGTGTCCGGATGACGTCATGCTATCCATACTCAAAGGACACCCCTTATGGCCAGCTCTGACCATGACGGTCACCGTACCGATGGTCTATCTCCAGCAATTCTGGGGATGCATGCAGAGCTTCATCAACGGCGACAGCGTGGAATATATGACTAAGCTCAATACAAGACACATCGCCCTGACGAAAAACTTTATGGCCATGGTGCTCGATCTCCCGCACTACGATGAATACGATCGATTACCAACGGACGCGGATATCATAGAAGACATGCTCCGGATGGGATACAAACCGCCGCTATAAACTGGCAAACTTTCAAAATAACGGCATTCCTCATCCATGGAAAGACTCTGTTCGGCATCATCAACAAATGCCTCTCCCCAAAACACTCCGGATTCGACAAGGCAAATGACAACATTCTTCGTATTTTTCACGGAGTGGTCTTCTCCAAGAGATATGACGTGGCTCAGCTGATCTGGAACGATCTCGCCGAACAGATGCGTCAGAGGGAGACGAAGTCGAAGGCCCGATCTCTTCCGTATGTTCGGTGGTTTCCAGTAATGATCTCGCATTTCATGGAAGTCCACCCAGAGATCCCCAAACTTCCACCGATCGCGGACTACATCCCGCCACGCCTTCGATTCTTCCACAACCCGAAGGCCGCCGATCTAGCACTCCAATCCATGCTGATCCCATTGGAGCTGCTCCGTTTAGCTGATCCAACTGACAAGGCCTACCAAGCTTACTGGCAGAACAACTCCATCACAGAGGTGATGCTACGTGCCATGGATCAAGCCCCGATGCTTTCTCAAAGGGAAGTGACATCATCAGAGCCCGAAGTCACACCTCAGGAGATTGAACCCGAAGGTGTCCCACAAGATATCTCTCATGAGGCAACCGACTCCGATGAAGCACACAGACTCCAACAAAGGGGCCCTCGCCATAACAAATTTCGGCCCCGTCTGCAGTGCCTTCACCCATACAAGCTTCGGAGCCCACACTTCCATCACCGGGTGATCAGCCCACTGAACAAATTCAAATTGAATCTGTCTCAACACCCATAGAGGTGATACCTATCGTATCATCTCAAGGATTGGGTGGAAGCCCTATTGGACCCGCGATATCTTCGGAGCCAACAATAGGCCAACCCTCTGAAGTGGTGACTTCAGGGTTGATAACGGATGTCCTTGGACGTACCGGACCCTCAAGAGCTATTGAGTCGTCGATCTGCTTGCCCTTAAGTTCTTTTTGTATCTCGCTGATATCTTCTTCGTGTTGGGCAAGATTATCAAAGACGGCTTGGATATCCATTTCGTCCAAATCCTTATTTCCACGGATTTGCATGGATATTTTCTTCCACTCCGGTTGAAGAGAAGAAAGAAATTGGATGTTGACCTCCATGTTGGTCTTATAGATATCTATCTTCCTCATCTCATTAAGTAGAGTTAGATAGCAGAGTTCATCAACGGTTTCCTGTGCCTTGGCTTTGAATGAGTCGTAAGCGGTTAGAATATTTGTTTTCTTGGCTTCGACTCCAACTTCAGTCCGTTGCATCATCTTGTGGAGCTCGTCCCACATAGCTTTTGCACTAGATAGACCATCTATTTGCATATAGATGTCATTAAGAATTCCTTGCATTAGGAAAGCTTTGGCTCCTAAATCCGCTTTTGCTCTTAATCGCTAGCCCCTTGGTGTATTCACTAGGAATTTTGAGTCTTCGTGAGGCGGGAATGGGAGGATTATTGGTGGCATTGCCTTCTTGGATGAGCCAAAATTGAGCGAGACCTTCTTGAAGAGAAGCTATCAAATTTGTAGCTTGCTCTTTTGTTTCCAAGAAGTTCATGAATCGGCTTCTCCACACGGTGTATTCGCCTCTTCGTAAAATAGGAGGGGACGTCGTTTCCGAGCGAGTAAGCATCCATTTGTAGTTGATTGGTTGGATCTTCGTGAAAGTTTGGAATTGTAATGAAAAGTGTTTCACAAGTGACAAACTTCGTTAGTAATGTTTGATTCGTATTTTAAAAAATTTCCCTTTCGTACCTATTTTTTAGGTTGTTAAAGAGAAATTATTTTGATTTAAAAAAATTTGATATGAGAATTGATACTTCAAATTTTGCAAAATAATTTTGATTTTAAGATCGAAAATTTTGAGAATCGTAGAAGATAATTCGTAGACAAATATTTTTCGTAAGTTTTGAAAATTACGAAATTTGATTTCTTTCAAAATAGTGTAAAATGTGTGTGTGTTTGAGCAGTGACCGAAAAGTTTTTCGAATAATAAATTTTTCGATTAAATAAAATTCGAACCTATGATAGAAAAAGATTTTCGATTGTATAAGTTTTACGTTGTATTTATCGAAAATTAGTTTTCGAACATAAGAGTTTTGCAGAGTAAATTTCCTGTCGAAAAATAGTTTGTCGAATAACTGTTGACCTCAAAAACTTTTATTGAAAAATTTGTAATCGAAAAATTAAGTGTGATCGAAAAATTTTGTTAAGTTTGACTCAAATTTTTTTTTTCGAGTGTGAATTATTCGATCGAAATATGTTTTCGCTAATTTTTTTTTTTACTCGAAAATTTAGATGATCGAAAATCTTGAGATCGAAAACTTGTTTTACTATTACAAGTTTTTTGAGTCAAAATTAGATATTTATTTAGCGAAAACAGTATCCGTCGAAAAAAATACTTTTTATTACGCTCGAAAAAGATATTTATATATGAATCAAAAAAGTAATTATCAAAATAATGTTTTTCGAGTCTTATATTTGAGTTAAACACACGAGAACAGTGTTTGTCATCGAAAAATTTCTCGGCTGCAAAGTTATTCGAAAATTAATTTTCGAGCCAAGTTTTTCGATCGAAAATCTTATCGAAGAACAACAAAGTTCAATGGAACAGTGGAAATTCCAGATTCAACCGAGATGTTCAAGTTAGGTGATGAAATTCTGGATACTCACTCGTTTCTTTGTTCTTAATATGAGCAAACACAAGATTAACCACGTTTTACAGCAAAATATATCAAATATTATGAAAATCAAATCGAAATCAAAACTTGATCGCAAACGCAAATATCGATCTAAATCGAAAATCTGAATTAATATGACGTTCTAAGCGATTGAAATCAGTACGTAAATCATTCCTAACATAAAATCCATCACTTAATCAGCAAGATCATCAACAAAATTCGCAAACATTAAGCATATTGATCAAAATACAAGTCACGCAAGTTTTTCGATCGAAAAATCTAGAAAATTATTTTGATCTTAAAATTGCGAATTCAATCCAAAATCAATCACGATCCGCTCTGATACCAATTGTTAGGTCCTAATTCATCAATCAACAAGCAATCTAAGCATGAATTCTAGGTATTCGAATAAGATATCTTACGAATTACGTTCGGTCGAATATCCGCGTTAAAGATCTTGAGAGAGGTTGTTAGATTTACAAGATTCTCGATCGTATTCTCTCTCGTTTAAAATATGAATTCAATGCTCGTAATTTTCTTAAAATGAACTTGTGTATTGATTTTGATAGTGTACATTGTATTTATACGTATTTACATGGTATATTTACTATTTGTTCCTACACTATCAAAACTACTAATTACGCCCCTAAGTATAAAGATAATAAAATTACAAAGCACAATAATAAATTCTCTTAAGAACTTCTTTTTGGGTCGAGACCGTGTTCCTTTCGAAGGTTCCACAGTTATGGTATTCGAACCCAAGGCCGTGATTCTCTTCTCGTTTTATCTATTTATAAGATCTAGATTATCGTTGGAGAAGTTCACTTCGAGGTGCTTCTCTTCTAGGAGTAGACGAGATTATCTAGGAGAAGTTCACAGCTAGATTCATGTTTCTCTTCTAAAATGATTGAGAAATTCATCATGTGCATCTTCTTTTGCTCTCCCCCTCTTTTTCTTGATTGAGTAATCCCGAATCTTGTCAATAAGGTTGAAGGCTTAATTGGGTTTGATTAAGAAAAGAATGTCGGAGAAGGCCCAAAAGCGAATTTCTAAGGGAAAAATTAACGAATTTATAATTTGGGCCAAGTGAGGAATTTCCTAATATTCCCTTATCATTTTCATGACGAAATAATCACAAAAGTAAGAATGAAGCTACGAAGTACAAACTAAAGAATAGTCATTTGAAGTGTGACACACTCAAGAAAAAAATTATTGAGGTTCAAATTCTCAAATATGAAAGGTGGCTTTGTTTCTAGTGAAACATACGAGGTTCTTTGAGTAAAAGAAAGTCATATGAATTTTTAGACAAAAAACTAAGCATATATCGAAGAAAAAGTTTTGTGAGTGATTCAAAATAGGCAAAATTATCGTCATCCCCCATTTTTTTTATTATTATATTTATATACTATTAAATTTGGGATAGTGTCACGCAAGAAGATCAAACAATATCAAGAAGCACATAGAATATCACATAGAAGCATAATAGAGCATGTAAAACACTTTTCAAATAAGATTGAGATTCAACGTGCCTAACTTAGCAATAAGGAATTGGAATATTTTTTCATCTAATGCCTTAGTGAATAAGTCGGCAAGTTGAAGCTCCGTTTTTACAAAATACATATCTATAGTGTCTTTTTCTACATGATCTTTTATAAAATGATAGCGAATATCATGTGTTTCGTGCGTAAATGATGAACATGATTGCAAGTAATGGCTATAGCACTTTTAGAATCACTGTAAATGGGAAAATCAAACCCGTAATCGCGTAGTTGTGTCCGCATCCATAGAATTTGCGAGCAACAGCTGGCAGCCGCGACGTATTCCGCCTCGGCCGTCAATGTTGATACACAATTTTGTTTCTTTGAGGACCGACAGACCAACTTTTCGCCTAAAAATTGTGCTCCGCCATACGTGTTTTTTCATAGCCCTAAGTTGGGAGTTCCTTTTAGATAGCGTAGAATTCGCTTGACTGCTTTCATGTGGGACTCCTTTGGGTCAGCTTGAAAACGAGCACAGAGACAAGTGGCAAACATAATGTCGGGTCGGCTGGACATCAAGTAAAGAAGAGATCCGATAATGCTCCGATAGATTGTGATGTTACCTGCCTTGCCGTGCGGATCAACATCCAATTTGCAGTTTGTTGAGATGGGAGTATTCATCGGTATGCTCTTGTCTTTATTAAATCTCTTCAGAATATCTCGGATATATTTGGTTTGACTGATGAAGATTCCATCTTCGAGTTGCTTTACTTGTAGTCCAAGAAAGAATTGGAGTTCTCCCATTAAGCTCATCTCGAATTTGGTCTTCATTAGTTCACCAAATTTCTGACAGCGACGTTCATTTGTCGAGCCGAAGATGATGTCATCAACGTAAACTTGAACGATCATCAGGTCTTTGCCTTGTCTTTTGATGAAGAGTGTTGTATCGAAGGTGCCTCTTATGAAGTTGGACTTGACTAGTTTAGGACATCATACCAAGCACGAGGGGCTTGTTTTAGTCCATAAAGAGCTTTGTCCAATCGATAGACATGATTAGGATGGTTCTCGTTCACGAAGCCATCAGGTTGAGTGACGTAGACTTCTTCTTTTAATACGCTATTAAGAAAGCCGATTTTAACATCCATTTGATAGACTTTGAAGTCTTTATGAGCCGCGTATGCTAAAAATAGTCGAATTGCTTCGATACGTGCCACCGGAGTATACGTCTCGTCGTAATCAATTCCTTCTTGTTGATTGTATCCCTTGGCTACGAGTCGTGCTTTATTCCTAATAACTTCACCATTTTCGTTTTTCTTATTCTTGAAACCAATTTAGTTCCAATTATTGTTTTGCCTTGCAGTCGAGTAACTAATGTCCAAACTCGTAGACGCTCGAATTGGTTGAGTTCATCTTGCATTGCGATTATCCAATACGGGTCTTTAAGAGCTTCGGCTACTTTAATTGGTTAGTTTTGGCTTAAGAAGCATGTGAATAAGCCGCTTTGTGTAGACGTCTTAGTGCATAGTCCACTTGAAGGATCACCGATGATTTTGTTGATAGGATGAGCTCGAGTCCATTTGCGTTCATGAGGAATAACCGAAGTAGATTCTTCGTTGGTTTGTAGATCGAGACATCCTTAATTGATGGGTTGATCATTCGTAGTTGGGAAATTCAATTCTGAGGTTGAATTGGAAGGAATTTCCTCATCTGCATTTGTAGGAGCTGTATCACTAGTTAAAGATTCATAATTAGGAGATTCTTGAACATTTGTTGGAGTCTGAGGAGTGGGAGTATCAATTGGAATTTCTTCCGTAGAGGGAGAAGGAGCACTGCTTGGTATATAATGAGACAATGCAGACATTTGAGACTCGTTCCGATAAAAATGTTCAAATAGAAAGTCCAAATCTTCCAGGTCAGCGGGAATTGCTTCTTTTGATTTTGAGGTAGTAGTTGCCGAATGTTGTTGACCTTGTGCCAACACGCCGATAAGCTCGATTTCTGAACTATTTTGTTCAGAAGCCAAATCCGTCATTTCTTGAAAGGTGACGTTGTAGCTTTCGAGAATTGTACGGGAAGACTTGAGGTAGACGTGATATGATTTAGAAGTAGAGGAATATCCGACAAAAATGGCTTCAAAGGCTTTGGGATCGAACTTGCTTCGCTGCTCCCGATCGTTGGCCACAAAACATTTGCAACCGAATACTTTGAAAAATGAGATATTCGGTATTCTTTGATTAATTATCTCATATGGCGTCTTTTCGAAGCGTTTGTAAATAATTGTCCTATTTTGAGTAAAACATGCATACTCACTGCTTCAGCCCATTAAAAGTGAGGGAGACCGGAGTATATGATAATGTTCTTGCAGCTTCAACTAAAGTCCGGTTCTTCCTTTCTACGATACCATTTTGTTGAGGAGTTTTAGCGGCTGAAAATTGTTGAATAATTCCAACTGATTGATAAAAATTGCTGAGACGCTAATTCTTGAATTCAGTCCCGTTGTCAGTCCTGATTAATTGGATTTTCTTTTGCAGGAGATTTTAAATTGTATTCACAAAGCTTATTATCAAGTCTCCAGTCTCATCTTTTGTTCGGAGATATCTTATCCATGTGTAGCGAGAATAATCGTCGACAATTACTAACACATATTTACGTCCGTTGATACTTTGTGTACGCATTGGTTCGCAAAGGTTGTGAAGTAATTACAAGGGTCGAGATGTAGAAGCAACTTGGTTGAGTTTGTGTGATGCTCGCTTCATTTTTCCCATTTGACAAGCCGAACAGTGATGCTCTTGATGAGGAGAGATTGTTGGTAGACCGTTGACCAACTTTTTAACAAAGAGTTTGTGAAGAGCTTTGTGATTTAGATGAGACAAACGTTGATGCCATAAGATGTTCCTCTTGATTGTAGTCTGTGAGATGAGGCAAACATCTGTCGAAGGTCGAATTGTTGTCAGATTGATAGTGTAGAGATTTGATCTTCGTGATCCTGTTAGAAGTTCTTGATTCAGACTACTTAAAATTCTGCACTGATCAGCTAGAAACACCACTTGAAATCCTTTGTCGTAGAATTTTCCTATGCTGAACAGGTTGTGTTTAAGACATTGGACATAAGAGACATCCTTAATCCTCAGATTCAGCAGTAGAATGTCTCCAAAGCCGAGTATTGGAGCTGAATCATTGTTGCCAAATCGGACTTTTCCGTTGTAACGGTCTTGGTAGTTGCTCAACAGTTCTTGCTTTCCCGTCGTTGTGTGTGGAGCAACCAGAATCTAAATACTACACATGATGGATCTGCATAGAAAGAGGTTAGAGAGATTTAGGTACCCACTTTTGAATGGGTCCTCTCGGTTTAGCAGATTTGATAAGTAAGGTTTGGTCATCTTTGGTTCCTAAATTATTGGAATGCTTAGGTACCCAAACCAACTTAGAAGTAGTTGATTTAAGTGGTACTTCTTTAAGAAACTTGGCCTTATTGGCTTGTGTTGGCCTAGGTGGTGTTTTAGGAACCCAATGAGGTTGAACCTTACATGGGAGGTTAATTTCAGCGCGAACAAATGACTGATTTGTCTTATTGCTTGAGAAAAAATTTTCTCTAGCTAGTCTCCTAAGGTGTTTAGCTGAATGTATGTTGACTGGGTACCTTAGGTGAGGACAAGAATGTATGGAGCTATAAGCTTTCTTAATAGCTGGATCTTGTTTCCTACGAGACTTAAGAGTTGCATTTGTCTTAGAATGATTGTTTATAATTTTTGAAGTATAGTCGATTTCAAAATATGTGCTTTCAAAATTAATAGGTTTTAACACATAAGTGGAAGCAACAACATTAAAGTTTGAAACGGTTGTCTTCTTGCGAGTGTCCATAGTTTTTCATACAGAAGAAAATTTTGAAAATACTGCATTTCTATCATTTTTCTTCTGAAATTATATCCTAGGCACTCTTTCCTTTGCATGTTTCACCTCTTTTTCCACTCTACCAGTGGATGGAGTAGAAAAAGAGTTAGAAAAAGTCCTTTTGCTTTTTGAAGCATTTAAGGATTCTTTTCCTCCCTTTACAATTTTTAAAGAAGATTTATCTTCTTTTAAGATATTTTGAAAAACAATGGGAGGTGTTTTCTTAGTTGTAATCTGGTCCTTAATTAATGATTTTTTTTTTCGAATGACAAGTTTTTAAAGTAGAGAAAGTTTTGAGATTAGAAATCTCCAGTAAAAAACTCATTCTTTTCAGCTTTGAAATTCTTTCTTTCTGTTTCTAAGGAAGCGTTTAAATCAGCTATTTTCTTAATAATAGCTGGAATATAACAGAAAGTAGAACTTTTAAAATGATCACTATTTTCTTCCTTATTTTTAGAAAAGTCTTCTCGGGGATATAATGAATTATAGTCACTAGGCAAGTTGAGATCCCTTGTCTTGTAACTATTATTCAAGTCGGTGTAGTCAAAGGGAATGTCAGTCCTATTTGTGGCTTTTCGTTTAGATTCTTCTAAGGCGTTTATTTGTGAAGAATTAGTAAAGGCCATTAGAGAAGTTAATCTTAATCCCATGTACTTGATAATATAATTGTTTAACATTGACCTTTTTCAAGTTAAAGGGATTGTTAAAACCTAAGCCTTCTTTAGGATTATAAAATTCTATTTCAAGAGGTTGATTTAGAAAGATAGTTTGATCCGTTTGACCCTTTTTCATTAGAAGATCATCTAAAGTTTTAATCCTTGAGTAAAGTTTCTTACGTTCGTCAGAGATTTCTTTGAAATTATTTTTAGAAATTTCGAAATCTCTCTGACAATCGATAAGAGTCGTATTAAGGTCATTGACTTTAGTCTCAGAGGTAGCTATTGTTAATTCAAGACTAGATATTTTTTCCTTAGCGTTAGATAAGAGAATTTCTAAATGAATTTTCTTATCTAACTGGTTTTGGAAGTTGTTTTCACTGAGAGCCTAGTCTCTCTTCTAATTCCTTAGTTCTTTCCGCTCATTTTTCATGTTAGAGCACTAAATTTGTAATGATTCTAACATGTTTAATAATGTGGAATGAGACATTGTTACCTCTTGTGATGAAGAGGATGTTTTATCGCCGTCGTCATCAAGTCTTCTTGAAGAGTTATCACTTGAGGCGTCGTCGAGGTATGCCATTAGAGCGAGATTTTCGTCTTCAGAATCTATGGTGTCTTCCAGCCAATGCTCTTGTTCGGCCATCAGTGCTACTCCAGCCTCTTTTTGTTTAGTGAGTTGGAATTTTTTGGAGTAGTAGTTGGCGTCCTTTTTCTTTGGTAGTTTGCATTCCCTGGAGAAGTGCCCTATCTTTCCACAATTATAGCACTTTTGTGGTTCTTTGGCGTTTTTAGATTCTGAGGACTCGGCCGGTCTTTCCTTGTGCTTGGAGCTTGATGTCCGAAGTCTATTTGCCGAGGAAGAGGATTTCTTTTTATAAAACTTTTTGCTCATCATTTTACAAATGAGAGCCAACTGTTTCTTGAACTCCTTCATATCGGGTTCGGAGTCCGATTCAGATTTGTCTTCATCTTCTGAAGAACTTGCCAACTTGATGCTTTTATCTTTGCGAGATCGACTTGTTTTTCTTTCAGAAACAGGAGCTATAAAATCGTCGATCTGCTTGCCCTTAAGTTCTTTTTGTCTCTCGCTGATATCTTCCTCGTGTTGGGCGAGATTACGAAAGACGGCGTGGATATCCATTTCGTCGAAATCCTTATTTTGACGGATTTGCATGGATATTTTCTTCCACTCCGGTTGAAGAGAAGAAGGAAATCGGATGTTGACCTCCATGTTGGTCTTGAAGATATCTATCTTCCTCATCTCATTAAGAATAGTTAGATAGCGTTGATAGAGTTCATAAACGGTTTCCTCTGCCTTCGCTTTGAATGTGTCGTAAGCGGTTAGAATATTTGCTTTCTTGGCTTTAACTCCAACTTTGGTCCGTTGCATCATCTTGTGGAGCTCAACCCACAAAGCTTTTGCATTGGATAGACTAAGATGTCATTAGGAATTCCTTGCATTAGGAAAGCTTTGGCTCCTAAATCCGCTTTTGCTCTTAATCGCTCCCTCTCGGTGTATTCACTAGGAATTTTGAGTCTTCGTGAGGCGGGAATGGGAGGATTATTGGTGGCATCGCCTTCTTGGATGAGCCAAAATTGAGCGGGTGCTTCTTGAAGAGAAACTATCAAATTGGTAGCTTGCTCTTTTGTTTCCAAGAAGTTCATGAATCGGCTTCTCCACACGGTGTATTCGCCTCTTCGTAGAGTTGGAGGACGGACGTCATTTCCGAGCGAGTAAGCATCCATTTGTAGTTGATTGGTTCGATATTTGTGAAAGTTTGGAATTGTAATGATAAATGCTTCACAAGTGACAAACTTCGTTAGTAATGTTTGATTCGTACTTTAAACAATTTCCCTTTCGTACCTAATTTTTCGGGTGTTAAAGAGAAATTATTTTCATTTTGAAAAATATTTGATATGAGAATTGATACTTCAAAATTTTGCTAAAGAATTTTAATTTTAAGATGGAAAATTTTGAGTATCGTAGAAGATAATTCGGAGACAAATATTTTTCGTAAGTTTTAAAAATTACGAAAATTGATTTCTTTCAAAATAGTGTAAAATGTGTGTGTGTTTGAGCAGTGACCGAAAAGTTTTTCGAACAATAAAGTTTTCGATTAAAAAAAATTCGAACCTATGATCGAAAAAGATTTTCGATTGTATAAGTTTTTCGTTGTATTTATTGAAAATTATTTTTCGAACGTAAGAGTTTTGCAGAGTAGATATCATGTCGAAAAATAGTTAGTCGAATAATTTTGTTGATCTCAAAAACTTTTATCGAAAAATTTGTAATCGAAAAATTAGTAGTGATCGAAAAATTTTGTTAAGTTTGACTCAAAGTTTTTCGAGTGTGAATTATTCGATCAAAATATGTTTTCGCTAAATTTTTACTCGAAAATTTAGATGATCGAAAATCTTGATATCGAAAACTTGTTTTACTATAACAAGTTTTTCGAGTCAAAATTAGATATTTATTTAGCGAAAACAGTATCCATCGAAAAAATGCGCTTTATTACGCTCGAAAAAGATATTTATATATGAATCGAAAAACTAACTATCGAAATAATGTTTTTCGAGTCTTATATTTGTGTAAAACACACGAGAACAGTGTTTGTCATCGACAAATTTCTTGGCTGCAAAATTATTCAAAAAATAATTTTCGAGCCAAGTTTTTCGATCGAAAATCCGATCGAAAAACAGCAAAGTTCAATGTAACAGTTAAATCTCCAGATTCAACCGAGATCTTCAATTTAGGTGATGAAATTCTTGATAATCACTGGTTTCTTCGTTCTTAATATGAGCAAACACAAAATTAACCACGTTTTACAGCAAAATATATCAAATATTACGAAAATCAAATCGAAACCAAAACTTAAGCGCAAACGCAAATATCGATCTAAATCGAAAATCTGAATTAATATGACGTTCTAAGCGATTGAAATCAATACGTAAATCATTCCTAACATATAATTATCACTTAATCATCAATATCATCAATAAAATTTGCAAACACTAAGCATATTGATCAAAATACAAGTCACGTAAGTTTTTTTATTGAAAAATCTGGAAAATTATTTTGATCTTAAAGTCGCGAATTCAATCCAAAATCAATCACGATCGCTCTGATACCAATTGTTAGGTCATATTTTATCAACTACCGATCGACCTAAGCATGAATTCTAGATATTCGAATGATAAATCTCACAATATACCTTCGGTCGAATATCTTCTTTGAAGATCTTGAGAGAGAGAGTTTCTCGATTACTTTTCTCTCTCTTAGAATGTGAATTCAATGCTCGTAATTTTTCCGAAATGAACATGTATATTAATTTTGATAGTGTACATTGTATTTATACCTATTTACATGGTATATTTACTATTTGGTCCTACACTATCAAAACTACTAATTACGCCCCTAATTACAAGGATAATAAAATTACAAAGCACAATTTTAAATTCTCTTCAATCTCCCCCTTTGTGCTTGTCTTCGATTCAGCTCCTTTTATCCTTGTCGGGCGTAAAACAATTTTCGCAATCCCAATGTTGTCTCGTATCGTCGAACAACATTCCTTAGCTCCAACCTCTCATTTATCGCATCCAGAAGCTCATTTAAGAGTGCGGCCTCTTCTTCACAAAGATCTTCGAAGATTGTCTCTTCGGTGATCTCTCCCAATCTTTTCTGGATGTTCTTCCTCACTAACTTTAGTGTCCCGTCACAGAACTTGTGGATCTCTGACTTGTGGATCTCTTCCTCACTGGATTCCGATAGGTTATGGCGAGACCAGGTTTCTTGAAGATGTAGTTCTCGGGAAAATTGTTGAGTGGGAAGCCCTTAATGAGCGGAGACTCCATATTGACCTTCTTCATATTGTTCTCTATAGCGATTTGAAGGTCGTGTGCGGTGTGATACTTGATCTGCCGCACCATGAATCTCTTCAGTCCCTCGAGTCCTTCAGTCTTGATATATCCGGAGTGCGTCTAGTATTTTCTCTTGTACATCTGATACAGACGATAGACCTCATACGGTGGAAGGAATGGGAGATAACTTTCATCTATCTCTTCTCGAGTGCGGTTGTTGTCCGCTAGCTCAATGATGTAGATAAGGGTAGGGTAGCTTCCGATCATATGCGAGACTCCGATGACTTGGAGAATCGGTGGCTTGTCCCTGAAATTTTTCTTTAGTTGATCAGTTGGGATGCCACTCCGATCGGGGCCAAGATAGTTGAGCATGAAGATGTGCTCCATTTTCTTCTTATCTTCCCAATGTGAGATGCCCCGTAGATTAAGTTCGTTGAGCTTCTTTATTCTGTTTAAGGCCCTCCAGATCTGCTTTCTAACGTCTTCAATAAACGAGACTTGAATTCTGACATTCTCCCACGACGTCTCAACTCTAACTGTCCTTTTTGATAAGCGGGGAGAAGAGTCGACTCTGTGCCTAATCATCTCTGGTAGCTCTGGGAGAGTAGAACTGTAGTTCTCGCCTTCTTGAAGTTCTTCATCTTCAAGCAGCACCAGGTCCACTGAAGCTTGTTGTATGAAATATCTGACATTGGATGGTCGAGCTTGAGCAGCTTCCTTTGGTTCCCATTGGGTCGTCCATTTCTCATTTAGGATATCATCGTCTACGATCAGATGTGGATCGTAGACGCCTGCTTCTGTTTGGGCTTGGAGGAGGTTAGGGGTCCGGATTGGATTTGGATTTGTAGGAGAAAGTGTTAGTGTGTGGGATGTAGTAGGAGGTGTGGTTGTTTGTTGGCGGGTTGTGGGTTGTGTGGTTGGTGGGTTAGAGGATGATCCTCTACCTTCTTGAGTCTTTGTTTGTTCTCAACTCACTCCACGGCCGCTCCATGTGGTTCGTTGCCGTTTCTCCCCCTCATGACGATCCAGATCATCGGGATCGTCATGTCTTCGTTTGGTGCGGGAGCTCTTTTCTCGGCACCTTGTTTGTGCTGGCGGCTCTAGTTCATCTACCAGCCTTTTGTAGAGACTCTCCTCAGCGGGGTCATGGTCTCTAAGGCGAGGAGGAGGGAGATGAGTATGTCGTGAAGCTGGGTGATCGGTATGGTATAGGGATTGAAGAGAGAATGTGATGGAGTAGGGGTGGTAAGGGTGGGTTGTATGGGAGTGTGTATGGTGGTGGTAAGAGGTGGTGAGGAAACGAGGGTGGTTTGTGTGTCGGTCGGAGCAGCCTCGGAGACTGGTGCTTTCCCGGGATCTCTTCAAGAAGTCTCGATGGCTTTAACCATGCGATCCATCAGACAATCTTCAAGAGAAGACATGGCTGTGGAGAGCGCTTCCTGTAGGCGTTGCTCCGTCACGATCATTGGTGGAGTGGGGCCAGGGAGGCGCTCCACTGTCACAACATCAAAAAGGTTTCCGATGTGCCGCCTTGAGTAGGTCTTGATGGTTCGGAACGTCTTGGGACATCCGTTGTCAACCCTGAAGTCACCACTTCAATGGGTTGGCCTATTGTTGGCTCCGAAGATATCGGGGGTCCAATAGGGCTTCCACCCAGTACTTGAGATGATACAATAGGTATCACCTCTATGGGTGTTGAGAAAGATTCAATTGGAATTTTTGTATGGTTTGTTGATCCGTTGGTGGTGGAGATGTTGGCACCGAAGCCGGTACTGTTGAAGGAGATACAGATGGGGCCGAGAGTTGTTGTATTCTTCATCTGAGTCAGTGGCCCCAGGAGAGACATCTCGAGGAACTCCTTCGGGCTCGAAAACCGGTGTCTCTATCTCCTGAGCCGTGACTTTGGGCTCCGTTGTTTCCACCAGCGATTCCCTTTGAGAAAGTGCCGGAGCTGGATCCAAGTCTCGTACCATCTCCTCCGTGATGGAGTTGTTTTGACAGTAGTCTTGGTAGGCCTCGTCCGTTGGATCAGCTAGTCGGAGCAGCAGCTCCAATGGAATCAGCATTGGTTGGAGCGCTAGGTCAGCTGCCTTCGGGTTGTGAAAGAATCGAAGGCATGGCGGAATGTATTCCCCAACTGGTGGTAGTCTCGGGATCTCTGGATGGATGTCCATGAAGTGTGAGATCAGCACCGGAAACCACCGTACATAGGGGACAGATTTGGCCTTTGACTTGGTCTCCCTTTGACGCATCTGGTCCGCTATATCATTCCAAATTAACTGGGGCACGTCGTATTTCTTGGAAAAGATCACTTCACGAAAGATGCGAAGGATATTCTCGTTTGCCTAGTCGAAGCCGGAGTGTTTTGGGGAGAAGTATTTGTTGATTATGCCGAACAACATCTTCCACGGATGGGGGATCCCGCTATTTTGAAAGTTCGCCATTTTGTCAGCGGGGGTTTGTATCCCATCCGGAGTATATCTTCTACGATCTCCACGTCCGTAGGAAGTTGATCATATTCGTCGTAGTGCGGGAGATTGAGCACCATGGCCATCAGATTTTTCGTCAGGGCGATATGTCTTGTGTTGAAATTCGCCATATATTCCACGCTATCGCTGTTGACGAAACTCGTCATGTTTCCCCAGAATTGCTAGAGATAGACCATTGGTATGGTGGACGTCCTGGTCAGGGCTGGCCATAGTGGGTGTCCTTTGAGGATTGAGATGATGACTTCATCCGGACACCGAAACGTTGTAAGGTCCAGCTGGTAGTTGTTATCTTGAACTGGCATATAACTTCCAGTGGGGTAGATGTTTGGGTAGTTTGGAGTTTCCATATCTGTAAAAAAATGAAAGATAATTCATTAGTTGGGAAATTTCGTATGCGAATAATCGGGATTAGAATTGACTTAGAGAAAATTGTAAGTGTTAAGGTTTATGTTCGAAAGACTTAATGAAAAATTTTGAAAAATTTGTAAAATTGACTAAGTCTTAGAAGCGTATTTTTATTCGATCGGGAATTAATTTGAATGTTAATTTTTGTGCTCGAAAATTTTCTAAGTCTTGAAGAAAAATTTTCTTAAGTCTTTTTCAGCGTGTTTTTATTCGAGTAACAATTTATTCGATCGTTAAATTTTGCGATCGAATAAAAATGTGTCGAATAACTCAAGTTTTCGCCGATGACTTTTACGATCGAATAAAATGTTATCGAAAACAATAGTTTTTTCGCTGAGTAAGTTTTCGATCGAATAAAAAGTTGCCAAAAAACATAAGTTTTTCGCCGCGTAGTTTTGCGATCGAATAAAAGAATATCGAAAAATTAAAGTTTTCGCCGCTGACTTTTGCGATCGAATAAAATATAATCAAAAAATTAAGTTTTCGCCACGAAGTTATTCGATCTAATTAAAATATATCGAAAACAAAAGGTTTTCGACGCTGAGTTTTGCGATCGAATACAACTTAACGAAAACTAAAGTTCTTCGACGACACTGTTTGCGATAAGAACTTTTTCAATCGAAAAATTTTCAAATCAAACAGTAAACGCGTAATACGTAAATTTCGATTTCTGGGTAAATCATGAGTTAAATTGGGTTTGGAACGTTCAGGAAACAGTTGCGAATCCAAATATCATGATTTTAACCCAAACCATCGAGTTTAAACATGTTGATTTGAGAGTTTAAAATCGTTTTTAGTCGAAAAAGTATGAAAATGAAATTTCTTCAAATGTTTTCGTGAAACTGCTTGCGAATCATATGTTTTTGAACGGAAAATGATTCGAAATTTGTTTCTACCTTCGAAATGGGCGAGTTTAGGAAGAAAATCACAGAGATAGATGAGATTTTGTTGAAATCGCCGGAGTTCGAAGTATGTTTTTGCGGAAGTCGAAAAGTTTTCGATGGTAATGAGTTGCGTGTGAGTGAGTTTTTCGATCGATAAAGTGGTATTAATACTTTACGATCGGGTATGGTAAAAATACGTTGGGCCGAAAAAACTATTTTGGGCTTTCGTCAAAATTCAGTCTGATTAAACTAAAACTTAATCTTTTATGAATACCAAAAAGTAAATTGCATAATGCTACCTGTATTTCTGAAAGAGATGAAATTTTCTCCTAATGTTGATGAAATTCAACATTTGACTCCTCGGATGAGCTCTAAATTTTCTGTGATGCTTAGAAAAAATGATAGAAGTCATGTTTTATAAGTAAATCATATAGGAGATAATAACAAATTCTCATATAAAACTTCCCCTCAACAATTGCACGATTTAACTTTTCGGCATTTTAAGCACATATTTAGTACAATTTGGCATATGAAAATTTACAATTTAAGAATAAGTAACGCATTTTAAACAATTCAGCATAGATTCAATAAAAATTTTGCGTTTTTCAAAAAAATTTCGCATTTTATCTATTCTGAGCCAATGCATGTATTAATGCATTTAAAATGTGCTCATATATTTTCAAATAAAAAATTTCAAAAATATTTTTTGTTTTGGGGGTCGGATGGAACATTTTGAACACTATCACGCAAAAATTTCTTATGACATATAAAATAATAATTTGCCATAAAATCATGTAACTAGACTAATATTCTAATATCATAATATGAATCACTTCGACAACTCTCGCAAGTTTCGCTCATACCACTCAATTTATTTTTTATCATGGAAATATTTAGTAGATATATCACTCATATCATCACAACAAAATTATATCAATTAATTTGTTATTGTAGTATTTTTAATCAACTTACCTCGTGAAAGTTCATCAATTTGAATCAAAGGGACTTTAAGGGATTATTTTAAGGCTCTGACTAAAGGGGTAGGAAATTTGGGTTAGTGAGCTTAAAAAAAAATTCTTCAGTTCCAGGGGCCCTCTTGTGAAATTCTGTGTTGATCCTTTTGCTTTTCTTTTATGGATGAGTCTCGTCTTCTTTACAAAACATTGAGAGATTATAACTTCTTTTTTGGTCTAGACCGTGTTCCTTTCGAAGGTTCCACAGTTATGGAATTCGAACCCAAGGTCGTGCTTCTCTTCTCGTTTTCTCTATTTATAAGATCTCGATTATCGTTGGAGAAGTTCACTTCGAGGTGCTTCTCTTCTAGGAGTAGACGAGATTATCTAGGAGAAGTTCACTGCGAGATTCATGTTTCTCTTCTATAATGATTGAGAAATTCATCATGTGCATCTCTTTTGCTCTCCCCCTCTTTTTCTTGATTGAGTAACCCCGAATCTTGTGAATAAGGTTGAGGGCTTAATTGGGTTTGATAAAGAAAAAGAATGTCGGAGAAGGCCCAAAAGGGAATTTCTAAGGGAAAATTAAAGGATTTATAATTTGAGCCAAGTGAGGAATTTCCTAATATTCCCTTATCATTTTCATGACGAAATAATCACAAAAGTAAGAATGAAGTTACTAAGTACAAACTCCAGAATAGTCATTCGAAGTGTGACACACTCAAGAAAAAATATTGAGGTTCAAATTCTCACATATGTAATGTAGCTTTGTGTCTAGTGAAACATATGAGGTTCTTTGAGTAAAAGAGAGTTATATGAATTTTTAGACAAAGATCTAAGCATATATATCGAAGAAATATTTTTGTGAGTGATTCAAAATTATCGTCATCCCCCATTTTTTTTTATTATTATATTTATATACTATTAAATTTTTGTGAGTATTTCAAAATAGGTAAAATTATCGTCATCCCCCATTTTTTTAATTTTATTATGATTAGCATATTTATATACTATTTTAATTTTATTTTTCTGTGTAAAAAAAATGAAGGATAGAGTCACGCAAGATAATCAAAGAATATTAAGAAGCACATAGAATATCACATAGAAGCATAATAGAGCATGTAAAACACTTTTCAAGTAAGATTGAGATTGAACATGCCTAACTTAGCAATAAGGAATTGAAATCGTTTTTCATCCAATGCCTTAGTGAATAAGTCGGCAAGTTGAAGCTCCGTTTTTACAAAATACATATCTATAGTGCCTTTTTCTACATGATCTTTTATAAAATGATAGCGAATATCTATGTGTTTCGTGCGTGAATGATGAACAGGATTGCAAGTAATGGCTATAGCACTTTGAGAATCACTGTAAATGAGAATGTTATTAAAATCAAACCCGTAATCGTGTAGTTGTGTCCGCATCCATAGAATTTGCGAGCAACAGCTGGCAGCCGCGACGTATTCCGCCTCGGCCGTCGATGTTGACACACAATTTTGTTTCTTTGAGGACCAGCAGACCAACTTTTCGCCTAAAAAATTGTGCTCCGCCAGACGTGCTTTTTCTGTCCATTCGACAACCTGCATAATCAACGTCAGTATAGCCAATTAATCTAAAATCAGTATTTTTGGGATACCATAGCCCTAAGTTGGGGGTTTCTTTTAGATAGCGTAGAATTCGCTTGACTGCTTGCATGTGGGACTCCTTTGGGTCAGCTTGAAAACGAGCACAGAGACAAGTGGCAAACATGATGTCGGGTAGGCTGGATGTCAAGTAGAGAATAGATCATATAATACTCCGATATATTGTGATGTTGACTGCCTTGCCAGGCGGATCAGCATCCAATTTGCTGTTTGTTGAGATGGGAGTATTCATCGGTGTGCTCCTGTCTTGATTAAATTGCTTCAGAATATCTCGCATATATTTGGTTTCACTGATGAAGATTCCATCTTCGAGTTGCTTTACTTGTAGTCCAAGAAAGAATTGGAGTTCTCCCATTAAACTCATCTCGAATTTGGTCTTCATGAGTTCACCAAATTTTTGACAGCGACGTTCATTTGTCGAGCCGAAGAGGATGTCATCAACGTGAACTTGAACGATCATCAGGTCTTTGCCTTGTCGTTTTATGAAGAGTGTCGTATCGATGGTGCCTCTTATGAAGTTGGACATGAGTAAAAATTCGCTTAGGACATCATACCAAGCACGAGGGGCTTGTTTTAGTCCATCGAGAGCTTTATCCAATCGATAGACATAATCGGGATGATTTCGTGCACAAACCTGTCGGGTTGAGCAACATAGACTTCATCTTTTAACACACCATTAAGAAAGGCGGTTTTAACATCCATTTGATAGAGTTTGAAGTATTTATGAGCCGCGTATGCTAAAAATAGTCGAATTGCTTCGATACGTGCCACCGGAGCATACGTCTCATCGTAGTCAATTCCTTCTTGTTGATTGTATCCCTTGGCTACGAGTCGTGCTTTATTCCTGATAACTTCACCGTTTTCGTTCTTCTTATTCTTGAAAACTCATTTAGTTCCAATTATTGTTTTGCCTTGCGGTCGAGGAACTAATGTCCAAACTTATAGACGCTCGAATTGGTTGAGTTCATCTTGCATTGCGATTACCCAATTCGGGTCTTTATAAGCTTCAGCTACCTTAATTGGTTCATTTTGGCTTAACAAGCACGTGAATAAACCGCTTTGAGTGGACGTCCTAGTGCGTACACCACTTGAAGGATCACCGATGATTTGGTCAATAGGATGAGCTCGAGTCCATTTGCGTTCGTCAGGAATAATCGAAGTTGATCCGTCATTGGTTTGTAGATCGAGACATCCTGAATTGATGCGCTGATCATTCGTAGTTGGGAAATTCAATGCGGAGGTTGAATCGGAAAGAATTTCCTCATATGCATTTGTAGGGGCTGCAGCACTAGATGAAGATTCAGAATTAGGAGAATCTTGAACATTTGTCAGAGTTTGAGGATTAGGAGTCCCAATTTGAATTTCTTCCATTGAGGGAGAAGGAGCACTGCTTGGTATAGAGTGGGACGAAGCATGCATTTGACTTTGATGTAGAAGTTGCCGAAAGTTCTTGACCTTGTGGCAACACACCGATAAGCTCGGGTTCTGAACTGTTTTGTTGAGAAGCCAATTCCGCCATTTCTTAAAAGGTGACGCTGTAGTTTTCAAGAATTGTACGGGAAGACTTGAGGTAGACGCGATATGATTTAGAAGTAGAGGAATATCCGACAAAGATAGCTTCAAAGGCTTTGGGATCGAACTTGCTTCGATGCTCTCGATCATTGGCCACAAAACATTTGCAACCGAATACTTTGAAAAAATGAGATATTGGGGATTCTTTGATTAATTATCTCATATGGCGTCTTTTCGAAGCGCTTGTGGATAATTGTCCTATTTTGAGTAAAACATGTCGTACTCACTGCTTCAGCCCATAGAAAGTGAGGGAGACAGGAGTATATGAGCATTGTTCTTGCAGCTTCAACTAAAGTCCGGCTCTTCCTTTCTACGACACCATTTTGTTGAGGCATTTTTGCGGCTGAGAATTGTTGAATAATTTCAAGTGATTGATAAAAATTGCTGAGAAGCTGATTCTTGAATTCAGTTCCGTTGTCATTCTTGATTACTTTGGTTTTCTTTTGCAGGAGATTCTAAGTTGTATTCACAAAGCTTATTATCAAGTCTTCAGTCTCATCTTTGGTTCGGAGATATCTTGTCTAGGTGTAGTGAGATTAATCGTCGACAATTACTAACACATATTTTCGACCGTTGATACTTTGTGTACGCATTGGTCCACAAAGGTCCATGTGAAGTAGTTCTAAGGGTCGAGATGTTGAAGCAATTTGCTTGAGTTTGTGTGATGCTCGCTTCATTTTTCCCATTTGACAAGCCGAATAGTGATGCTCTTGATGAGGAGAGATTGTTGGTATACCGTTGACCAACTTTTTAACAAAGAGTTTGTGAAGAGCTTTGTGATTTAGATGAGACAAGTGTTGATGCCATAAGCTGTTCCTCTTGATTGTAGTCTGTGAGATGAGGCAAACAGCCGTCGAAGGTCGAACTGTTGTCAGATTGATAGTGTAGAGATTTGATCTTCGTGATCCTGTTAGAAGTTCTTTATTCTGACTATTTAAAATTCTGCACTGATCAGCAAGATTTTCATCGTCAGAATCTGTGGTGTCTTCCAGCCAATGCTCTTGTTCGGCCATCAGTGCTACTCCAGCCTCTTTTTGTTTAGTGAGTTGGAATTTTTTGGAGTAGTAGTTGGCGTCCTTTTTCTTGAGAAGTTTGCATTCTCTGGCGAAGTGCCATATCTTACCACAATTGTAGCACTTTTGTGGTTCTTTGGTGTTTTTTATTCTGAGGACTCGGCCGGTCTTTCCTTGTGCTTGGAGCTTGATGTCCGAAGTTTATTTGCCGAGGAAGATGATTTCTTTTTGTAAAACTTTTTGCTCATCATTTCAGAATTGAGAGCCAAATGTTTCTTGAACTCCTCTATATCGGGTTCGGAGTCCGATTCAGATTCATCTTTATCTTCTGAAGAACTTGGCAACTTGATGTTTTTATATTTACGAGATCGACTTGTTTTTCTTTCGGAAACAAGAGCTACAGAATCATCGATCTGCTTGCCCTTAGGTTTTTGTATCTCTCTTATATCTTCCTCGTGTTAGGCGAGATTATCAAAGACGGCGTGGATATCCATTTCGTCCAATTTTGACGGATTTGTATGGATATTTTCTTCCACTCTGGTTGAAGAGAAGAAAGAAATCGGATGTTGACCTCCATGTTGGTCTTGAAGATATCTATCTTCCTCATCTCATTAAGAAGAGTAAGATAGCGTTGATAGAGTTCATAAACGGTTTCCTCTGCCTTGGCTTTGAATGAGTCGTAAGCGGTTCGAATGTTCGCTTTCATGGCTTTGACTCCAACTTTCAGTTCTTTGCATCATTTTGTTGAGTTCGTCCCACGTAGCTTTTGCACTAGATAGACTATCTATTTGCATATAGATGTCGTTAGGAATTCCTTGCATTAGGAAAGTTTTGGCTCCTAGATCTGCTTTTACTCTTAATCGCTCCCCCTCGGTGTATTCACTAGGAATTTTGAGTCTTCGTGAGGCGGGGAATGGGAGGATTATTGGTGGCATCGCCTTCTTGGATGAGCCAAAATTGAGCGGAACCTTCTTGAAGAGAAGCTATCAAATTTGTAGCTTGCTCTTTTGTTTCCAAGAAGTTCATGAATCGGCTTCTCCATACGGTGTATTCGCCTCTTCGTAGAATTGGAGGGCGGGCGTCGTTTCCGAGCGAGTAAGCATCCATTTGTAATTGATTGGTTGGATATTCGTGAAAGTTTAGAATTGTAATAAAAGTGTTTCACAAGTGACAAACTTCGTTAGTAATATTTGATTCGTACTTTAAACAATTTCCCTTTTGTACCTATTTTTCGGTTCTTAAAGAGAAATTATTTTGATTTCGAAAAAATATTTGATATGAGAATTGATACTTCAAAATTTTGCTAAATAATTTTGATTTTAAGATCGAAAATTTTGAGTATCGTAGAAGATAATTCGGAGACAAATATTTTTCGTGAGTTTTGAAAATTACGAAATTTGATTTCTTTCAAAATAGTGTAAAATATGTGTGTGTTTGAGCAGTGACCGAAAAGTTTTTCGAACAATAAAGTTTTCGATAAAAAAATTCGAACCTATGATCGAAAAAGAGTTTCGATTGTATAAGTTTTTCGTTGTATTTATCGAAAATTATTTTTCGAACGATGAGTTTTGCAGAGTAAATTTCCTATCGAAAAATAGTTTGTCGAATAATTGTTGATCTCAAAAACTTTTATCGAAAAATTAAGAGTGATCGAAAAATTTTGTTAAATTTGACTCAGTTTTTTTCGAGTGTGAATTATTCGATAGAAATATGTTTTCGCTAAATTTTTTACTCGAAAATTTAAATGATAGAAAATCTTGAGATCGAAAATTTGTTTTACTATTACAAGTTTTTCGAGTCAAAATTAGATATTTATGTAGCGAAAACAGTATCCGTCGAAAAAAAAATACACTTTATTAAGCTCGAAAAATATATTTATATATGAATCGAAAAACTAATTATCGAAATAATGTTTTTCGAGTCTTATATTTGAGTAAAATACACGAGAACATTGTATGTCATCGAAAAATCTCTCGGCTGCAAACTTATTCGAAAATTAATTTTCGAGCCAAGTTTTTCGATCGAAAATCCGATCGAAGAACACCAAAGTTCAATGTAACAGTGAAAATTCCATATTCAACCAAGATGTTCAAGTTAGGTGATGAAATTCTGGATAATCACTCGTTTCTTCGTTCTTAATATGAGCAAACACAAGATTAACCACGTTTTACAGCAAAATATATCAAATATTACGAAAATCAAATCGAAATCAAAAGTTAATCGCAACCACAAATATCGATCTAAATCGAAAATCTGAATTAATATGATGTTCTAAGCTATTGAAATCAGTACGTAAATCATTCTTAACATATAATCTATCACTTAATCAGCAAGATCATCAACAAAATTCGCAAACATAAAGCATATTGGTCAAAATAAAAGTCACGTAAGTTTTTCGATCAAAAATCAGGAAAATTATTTTGATGTTAGAGTCGCGAATTCAATCCAATATCAATCACGATCTGCTCTGATACCAATTGTTATGTTCTATTTTATCAACTACCGATCGATCTAAGCATGAATTTTAGATATTCGAATGATAAATCTCACAATATACCTTCGGTCGAATATTTTCTTTGAAGATCTTGAGAGAGAGAGAGTTTCTCGATTACTTTTCTCTCTCTTAGAATGTGAATTCAATGCTCGTAATTTTTCCGAAATGAACTTGTATATTGATTTTGATAGTGTACATTGTATTTATACCTATTTACATGGTATATTTACTATTTGGTCCTACACTATCAAAACTACTAATTACGCCCATAATTACAAGGATAACAAAATTACAAACCACAATTTTAAATTCTCTTCAGATATCCCTCGGGAAGCTTCATATATATATCATTGTCAAGTGTTTCATATAAATAAGCAGTGACAACATCCATAAGACGCATATTGAGACCTTCTCGTACTGCCAGACTTACTATATAACGAAAAGTAGTTGCATCCACCACAGGAGAATACATCTCCTCATAATAAATACCAGGTCGTTGCGAAAAACCTTGCGTCACAAGCCGTGCTTTGTATCTTACAATTTCGCCATTTTCATTCCTCTTTCTAATGATAACCCATTTATATCCAACCTACTTTAAATTTTTTGGTATACGGACTACAGGTCCAAAACAATTTCGGTTCTCAAGTGATTTCAATTCGGCCTCGATTGCATCTTTACATTTTGGCCAATCATTTCTTTGTTTGCATTCTTGTACAGACTTTGGTTCATGATCCTCATTCTCATTTTAATCTCATTCATTTCATGACTACATTAAATGAGAATTTACCGTCAACGATGACTTCGTCTCGGTTCCATCTATTTCCTTTCCGGGTCATAGTTTATCGATATCTCTTCATTATCATTATTTTCTGAACATTCAGGTGCCTGATTTTCATTTTCATATCATTTATGCCCATTGACTCTTATAGAGCCCATAAATCCTCGGTTGGACCATTCTTATTATTTGCTCCCTTTCTTTTCCGAGGATTTTTTATCTTTGGAACCCGAGGGCCTACCACGCTTTAGCTGTCGCTTGGGCTCAATAATATGTTCTGCAAGAGCATTAACATCTGGTATATGTGACTTTGTCACTCTTTTAAGGTCAGTAAAATTTTCTGGCAGTTGAATAGCCAAACTCTGTAAATGAATTATCTTTTAAACTTCTAGTTCACATTCTTTAGTTAGAGGATCATAATGATTTAGCGATAATTCATTCCAACTAACATTTCTCTTCAGCCGTTTCTTTTCTCCCCCTAATGTCGGAAAATTCAATTCATTAAAATGATAGTCGGCAAATCTGGCCGTAAATAAATCTCCAGTTAGAGGTTCCAAAGACTTTATTATCGATGGAGATTCATATCCGACATATATTCTGAACCTCCTTTGAGGTCCCATCTTTGTTCGTTATGGTGGAGCAACTGGAACATATATTGAGCATTCAAAAATTCTTAGACGGGAAATATCTGGTTCCTGACCATGAATTATTTGTAATGGGGAGACATCATTATAACTTGTTGGCCTGATGCAGATTAGTGTTGTTGCATGCAATATAGCATGTCCCCAGCAAGACGATGGAAGATTCGACTTCATCAATAATGGTCTTGCAATTAATTGTAAGAGCTTAATCAACGATTCTGCAAGACCGTTTTACGTATGAACATGTGGCATGTGATGCTTAACATCAATTCCGATAGACATAAATTAATCATTAAATATCTTGGAAGTAAATTCAGCAGCATTATCAAGGCGTATTTTCTCTATCGGATAATCTGGAAAATGTGCTCTTAATCGGATCAATTGTGGAAGCAATCTTGCAAATGCCATGTTGCGTGTTGATAACAAACATTCATGAGATCATCTACTTGAGGCATCAATTAATACCATGAAATATTAAAATAGTCCGCATGATGGATGTATCGGTCCGCAAATATCACCATGTATATGCTCCAAAAATATTATGGATTCATTCTTTATTTTCGCTGGTGATGGCCGAAAAATTAACTTCCCTTTAGAGCAAGCGACACATGATAATTCATTACTTGGAAGAATTCTCAATTATTTCCGCATCATAATTACACCGGATTGCCCACCCGGTCATGCCAAACAATAAATGTACTGTCATTAGTAAACTTCTAGTTTACAGTAGTATACGATAATATAACCCAAAGTCGAATGCCGATAATATTTTAACAATTCCTTTATCATTCCAGATCACACTTGTGATGTATATATTCAACATCTCCAATATCTGCAGTCTCAACATGATATATGTTATGTCGAATAGCTTTAATTGTTAATAAATTTATTTGAGACTTAGGAGACACCATCGTTCCTTTGGGTAGTAAACTTTCGCTCTTCTGGAGCCGACAATTATATTGTTACTACTCAATATGATAACAATACCGGTTTCTTTCATACCAACATGATAAAGTATTTCTTACTTTTCAAAATCATATTAATCAGTGCATAGTCTGCAAGACATAAGTCTCTATAGGCTTCAACGATAGTTCATCACTGATGGACAAAAATAAATCAAAGCTATAATAAATGATTAATTTTATGAATCGATTGCTAAAATTTTTGCTCTATTAATATATCGCTTGATTCGATAAATGTAACATGATGTGTTTTACTTATTCTTATTTATTCAATTGTCATTCTTCTGTTGGACTGATTTACCAGAGGAAATAAATAAGAGCCACAAAAATGCTATCGACTATTATTATATACACGTAATCATGTTGTCATGCCAAACAACATAAATCCTTATTATCCCTATAAAATCCTTATACTAACATAATTTATGATCAACAGATCAAATAAATAAGGCATATTATGTTTCTGGGCTAACCGACACCTTAGTGCTACTGACACAATTTTTTTTGTCACTAAATCAGTGCTACTATTTAGTGTAAGTGGTTAATGGTGAAATAATCAATCATGTGCATAACACCTCAATACGATATTCAACGTAACTACTCCAGGAATTCTATTCGCATTAAATGCATTCAAGGTATGAAAACTATCTCGCATGCAATTGTTTTCAGTGCATATGCTATTAATGCAATTTATTTAACATATAATATTATTATATGTATTTGTCGTGATTTAGAAAACCAATCACGGACACAATTATTGCACTCCAATTACTATATTAGCAGCAATCAGTTTGATCATTTATATATATATATATATTTCATATTATAATAGGTAACATGCCATAATAAATGTGATCAAATACCGACAATATTATTTATGACGGGATGTTATTGGTCTGCCAATGATTTAATAATATATGACTCATTCTCAATGATGAACCCACGAAAATGACGATGAAAGAAGCCATAGTTGAGTTCATGATCATGAATCGATAGAAGCTATGTATGTATGTTTTACATGGTATGGATTTTCACCATAAGATATAATATTATTATAGGCATTTGTCGTGTATGAAAGAGCCATAGACACATTTATTTCAATCAAACATGTGTCGATGGAATATTGTATCTCGTTAGTGATGACAATGAGAGCTACTTCAGTAACTTGTACACGTCGTGAAGTAGGTGTGGGATAAATGTCATGATGAAAATAGTTTCATTTCTATTCATGACATATAGGTAGGTATGCACTTAATGGGGTCTTTTAAAGAAATGGCCTGGGTCAATTTTAAAAAAATAACCTCGTTGACGATATTTTTTTTATCAATAGCCCTCACTTTGTTTAAACTAATTCTCATACTTAACTCATTAAAAAAAAAAAAAAAAAAACGAAAATATGGCCGCCGTACAGATGCAATAACTGACTGAACAGAACATGGGTCCATCTCCCTCTTTAACCATAACCTTACAATCGATATGAATGCATTATCTTCTCCATTTTAAAGAACAAAGGGTAACCACACACACCTCTCTCACAAACCTAAAGCGACGCGAGCTGTTCTCTTCGTTTAGTGCCGGAAAACAACTTCTCAAACCAAGAAAACAGCAAGCATTTCAGCATATTTACCAGTAAGCATTCGTTACATGAAAACTGCAATTTTAACGTCGAAATGGTGAATTTCCAGTCCATTACCCCCTAAAATGTATGGGTTATTTATTAGATCACGTGTACTAGCCAGAGTAGCGATATTTCAGTGGTTATTACGAGAAATCGGACCTGAAAATACATATTCTTAGGTCTAGTTTTTGTACATGAGACCCCTGCGTGCGGGTACCATGCGATATAGGTGCGGGTACCGTGAGATATAGGTGCGGGTACCATGCACATGGACCCCTGCGTTTATGCGCGGGTCCCCTGCGGTTATGCGCGGGTCCCCTGCGTTTATGCTCGGGTCCCCTGCGTTGTGTGCGGGTACCGTGATCCCATGTTCGGGATCCATGCGCTGAAGATCATACATAAGCACGATATATGACGAGAATCGTTTTCTAAACAATAACATTGCATAATATTGCAGGTGCTCAAAATGACAATTACCAACATTGTATTTCAATTCGATGGTCGGTGGTTAATCGGCGAGGACAATACCTCGACTTGGTCTCCTGCGTCAAATTGTAGCTGGCATTCAATTTTGGTGGATGAGGACGCATGCACGTTACAAGACGTAAAAGAGCAAATTGTATCGGTGTTAGCGTTTCGCAACGACAATGCGAGGCTAACACTAAGCTATATGTCAAATGTACCCTATAGTTATTCGAGGCCCATATACATCGATAACGACTATGCTCTATGTGCGTACTTGGGTTTTGGTGGCCCTCAATCGAGACCCGTGATTCATGTCGAGGTGGTGGAATGTGCGCTTGTGGCTCCGTCAGACGCATTTGCTGGTTCTTCTAGTAATAATACCGGGCTCATAGCCGATTGCGATGAAAATGCGCAAATCAAACCGTTTGAGGGGTACGGTTGCAGCCCTTCTAACCAAAATTAAGATGAGGGTCTTGAAGATATCGCTGGACCGTCTGGTGGTAGGGATTACTCGGGTTGGCATTCGAATGAAAATGAAGATGAGCCAATTGAAAACACTGGCGAGTCGGAGGAGGAATTTGTAGCACGTGATCACAACGACGATGTAGATCGTAACCCGGTAAAAGAGGCTGCTGATGGTACTTTTGCATTTCCGGACGGTTCAAGCCTACACGTTGGGCAGCAGTTTCGTGACAAGGCGGAAGTTATCGAGGAAATATCTAAAATCGCCTTGGTTGCGTCGTTCGAGTGCAAATTAGTAAAGTCGAACAAGACTTTGTATGTAGTAAGATGTGCGATGGAGCAATGTTCGTGGCGCTTTCGAGCTGCAAAAGATAGAGATTCCCCTTTTTTCTCGATACGGACATATTGCGGCACACACACATGCGGCGTGTCTCATCGACGTCGAAGTCATCGTCAAGGAACTTCATCGGTTGTGTCTAGGATGCTTCTTGACAATTTTAGCGGGCCTAAAGACATTCCCGCGCCAAAGGCTATCATGTCTATGATGCAAAGTAGGGGGTGAATGTTTCTTATTACAAGGCTTGGAAGGGGAAGAATATCGCTACGGAGGAGTTGGTCGGTAACGGGGACGATTGTTACGCGTTGATCCCGGCGTACTTGGAGGCTGTGAAGCAAATGAACGCCGGAAGTGTCACGGATTGGGAGATGGACGAGGAAAACAAATTTAAATATCTGTTTTTGGCATACGGTGCATGCATAGCAGGATTTGCTTTCATGCATAAGGTAATTTCTATCGACGCCACCTTTTTAAATGGAAAATATAAAGGGGTGATGCTTGTTGCTACGGCGCAAGACGGCCATTACCACCAATATCCTATCGCATGGGGTATTGCGAGCACCGAATCTACCGAATCTTGGTCATGGTTCTTAACGAGATTAAAACGGATCGTGGCCGATTCAAATGACCTCGTCATAATTTCTGACAGACATGGCGGGATAAAGACAGTCGTCCCGGCAATTTTCTCAAATGCGTTTCACGGGTTCTGTGCGTGGCATATTCAACAAAATATAAAGACCCGTATGAAGGAAAAAGGTGTGTGTGCGTTATTCCTTAATATTGCGTACGCCTACAAGACGAGCGATTGCGATCAATTGTTGGATACGCTAAAGGAACGGTACGAAAACGTGCATACGTATCTTGATGAGGGTACGAAGGCAAAATGGACAGATCGTATTGCCGTACAACATCATGACCACAAACGGCTCGGAATCGATAAATGCCGCTCTACGTGCGGATAGAGAGCTTCCACTCATAGGATTGTTGGATTCGATACAACGTTTGACGACTAGTTGGTTTAGTAAGCATTGAAGAACTTGCGAAGCTTCGATGACAGCCAATGTCACGTCATTTACGCCGAAGGTCGAGTCAATCTTACGGTCTCACTACATAAATTCTCAAAATCTACACGTCTCGGAAATTGGCATTCAACAGTATAATGTATACGGGCATGGAGTCAACGAGGTGGTCGATATCGAGACGAAGTCATGTAGTTGTAAGATGTTTGATATCGATCGTATCCCATGTGTGCACGCCATTGCGGCTTGTGGACACGCTAATGTAGCGGTATATTCGCTAGTCCATGCGTATTACAGCTTGGAGACATGGAAATTAGCGTACGAGGGTACCATATGGCATGTATGTTAGGGATATGCCCTCGAATGCTACGAGGATTGGATATGTATAGGGCATTAGCTTATTTATCATTCGATTGTCAATGTAATCAATTGTTTTGCGTAGTAATAAAGGCATTATTCGTTTATTGGTTATATGAGTTCTTTACTTAGCATCGGGTAAAGCAATAAATGAATAAATCCAAATGTGTCGAGTTGAGTCACTGTTCTCGATGGGTACGAGAGAGGAAGGCACCAGTGGACTCTTAACCTTGAACATAAAATGTCCATAAGCCTTAGGTTTCAGTTGGGTACTGGAAAACCAATCATGGCTTATTTGTCGATGACTTACCGTGTGCCGATATACCGCTTGGAAGCGGAAGTCATGACTTGTGATACGAGTCGAATCAAGGGATTGAATCATTTCATGGACACTGACTCGCAGGTCGTACGATCAAACATGGCTTATTACTCAAGGAATGTCAATGATCGACGACAAAACTATAGTAGTCTGCTTGAACCTTAGACCGAAAGGGGCTTTGACGGAGTTGACTTTGAAGTCTTGACTATCACTGGTTTCGCTAGATCCGATTTGCTATTGCATGGGTCAGCGGGACAGATGCGGTCTTGATGGATATTTGTGATTGCCGGGCTTAGACCGCCAAGTACGGATTCACAGTCTCGCAAGTAATCGAGACAAGTGTTCTATGAGAATGACGACGGGAAATTACAAAATCCTTGGCCAAGGTATTAAACTAACTCATGTTACACATGGAGGGTAGTTTGGTAATTTGCCTCGTGTCATCATAGTATCGAGTTTAGTGAGTTTGACAAATACCATGGCTCTCACTCGATCGGGACACAGCTGAAGGGTTTGTACGTAGTACTATAATATATAGTTAGGTTCTGGAATGAGACTAGTTCGAAAGTGCTCAAGTCGGGATCTGTCCGGTACTGCGGGATTGGCTAGGCACCTACCGAACTCTTGGATTCCTCCTTTGCCGATTGAGTCGAACCTAGAGAGTCGGGCTTAAAAAGGATCATCAATGTGTACCGAGAAGGAGAGATTGTGTTTTGGGCCTTAACGGGCCTCGGGTCGTTATGCAACGCCTTATTGGGCCTCGGGGTCATTAAGTGGACCGAAGTCGGACTTCATATGAAACTAACTTTAAGACATAGGCTTGGCTAAGTGCTTAGAAAGACATGAGGGAAGAATTGGAATTCAACCCTAAGCCGAGAAATTCGAAAAATGCCTTAAAGGGTATTTTCGTAATTTACAAATATGGTAATAAAAATATTTGGAATATTATTTATTAAAACTAAAATTCGAATTTATATTTTATATAAATTTCGAAATTTATTTACCATATTTGAAGATATTTTAATATCTTAGTTAGTTTTCTATTTATAGTATGTTCCTTTAATAGAATTTTGAATTCAATTAGGAGAGATATTTTGGCAAGAATATCTCTCATATTTAGGAACAAATATTTCCAGATTTTAGCCTTGTTTAGGGCTGAAAATTTCATCCTCCCCTACTATAAATAAGGGTGAGACCCTCGTAAAAAAAATGATACAAGGGAAGAGGATCGACGCAAAATTTCTCGACCCGAGAATCAAAAGACGAACACACAAACGCAAACCACTCTCCCGAGCGACGGATCAATTCTCTCTAGCCATCTTCGGAGAATCGAAACCGTGGTACACTGCGAGGTCGGCGTGACGATCTAGACGATACGCAACACGACCGCGGCCGACGACGCAATCGACGAGGAGCTGCCACTCGCAATCGATCCGAGCTGCGAAGGAACCCGGAAAAAATTTTTATTCCGCACCGTATCCCGAGGCGTTGCGTCTCGAGTACAAACCGGGTACCTTTCCCCACAGTGGTATCAGAGCCAGGGCTCGTGATCGGAATCATAACATGATTAAATCGAAACGAGGCTCGTGGGAGACGATCGAAAAGCCAACGCACTAGGCGCGTGGGGCTGCTCGATGCGTCGCTTGCCAACCCACGACCACAATACCGCTCGACGGGGTCGAAGGCACCACCGCCAAGACGCTGCGACACGCAGACAGCCGCACAGCCGCACGCGCAACCGCGCCGTGCGACGGCGTATCCGCTGCCGCGGGTTCGGGCAACGAAGACCCGAACCACCGCGCCATTGCCTCGGGCAGCGGCACACCGCTGTCCGATGGTGGTGCCACCTCTGACGGCAGCGCCCGCGGCGCGCGGACAGCCACGTACCCGCACGAAACTGCAGCCTCCGGGACACGACGGCCGCCTAGGGTTTTTCGCCCAAAAACCCTAACGGGCCTTTTTATCGGGCCTGGCCCATTTAATTCCCAAATTGTCGGTTTCAGTTAGAATTCATGAAATTGTCAACGTGCTCGTTATGATTATGATTTAAGGCACACTTACGGGTTTAGGATTTCTATTTGGTTTTCCGGGTTATTTGTTAAGGGCTCCCCCCGGGTTGTATTTGTCTTTTACGGGTTGTTTGGGACTGATGATCCCCCCGTGTTGTACTTCAAAGTCTTTATTAGATTAGGCTTAGTTTATAATACACGAAGCTGTTCGACGGTTGACGACTCCCCGGGAGAAGATGACTTGGTGGACGATCGACGACTTGGAGGCCATTCGAATGATGAAGGGCGATTGTCGACTTCAAAGCCCATATGGAGAACCGATGATTTTTTGGAGCCACATACACATAATTCACGTAATAGGGCTAGAATATAAATAACCCGTTCGTGTTGCCTTGTAGTTTATTTTCCTAGGGTTTATTTACTACTTACGTGTGTGTCGATTTGTGAAATGATATGCATGCTTTATGTGCTCTTATGTGAAAAAGGTTTTTTCTCCCGTTTGATAAATACTAAGTGAGAAAAGGAATTGGGTTCCTGTCTTCTATCATGCTTGAGATGTCTGGTGTTAGGGAGTTTGTACGGTTTGTTCTGAGTAAGTTGGCGCCGTACATCAAGCCCTAACATTAGCGTTTCGGGTTCGTTTGACGACGCTCACCATAGCATATTTCGCCCCACGAAGCGTAAGGCAGCAAGGCGGAATTCAAATGTGCGGTTAGAGCATAAGTTGATTAGGTTGCACTTAGACAGTTATACCCAAAATGCAGGGTTAGCCGTGAGGGTCACTGACTGAGACAAAGATAGTTGAAATACTCATAGGATGGGTTCGAGTGAAACTCGACTTCGATCGATTAGGCAGGCCAAATATTGCGTTAAAGGCTGAGGCATGTCTAATCGAGTCGGGGACCTCAACTCCACTATGAAACTACTCAACGAAGTTTCCGAAATTCTTAAATCGGGAGAATAGAATTTTCGAGAAAATTAGTGGGAGTCAAGCGAAACGAAAAGTCCGTGTTTGCGCTTGATGAATGATAGAATAAACCTAACTATGTGATCTTTATCGTCTGCAGAGTTATTTTCTTTGTAGTTACTATGACGAATCTTTTAAACATGGTGCTTGAAAAGAACAGTTTGGTAGGACCAAACTACGTGGACTGGCTCCGTAACCTCAGGATAGTTCTAGGTATGGAGTCTTTGACTTATGTCCTCGATTCCCCTACACCGCAAGTCCCAGGGACTGATGCGAGTGACGACGACCGGGCTACGTATGTCAAGTGGCAAATAGACGAGCCAAAGGTCAAGGGCTATATACTCCTATCCATGAGCAATGAGTTGCAGCGAAGCCACTCGGAAATGGAAGTGGGCGCCATTTTGCTTCATTTGAAGGAGCTCTTTGGTGAACACTCCAGGAGTGCTCGCTACTCTTTGACAGAGCAACTGTTTCATTGCAAAATGGATGAGGGCAGCGACGTTAGAGAACATGTGCTGAAAATGATCGGTTTGATCGAGAGACTCTATGCACTCGACTTTCTCATGGACAATGAGCTCCAAAACGATCTCGTGCTCCAGTCACTGCCGGCTTCCTTTAATCTCTTCATTGTGAATTATAATCTGAATAGGGTCGAGATGACATTAACTGAGTTGATGAACCAGTTGTCACGGCCCAAACTAAGATGAAAAAGATAAAGGGAAAGGAAATGGCTCTTGTTGCGACTTATAAGACTCGGAAGTCGATTAGAAAGAAAAAGTCGGACAAGCACATTAAGCCCATGGGAGGAGTTTCAAAAGGCAAGGCCAAGAAAAACGTGTCTAAAGGCGCCAAGCCCACGGACAAATGCCTTCACTGCAATGAGCTCGGCCATTGGAAGCGCGATTGCCCGAAGCTAGCCGCCTCAGGTAAAGAACTTTATGTTTTAGAAACTAATTGTTCTATGACTGTGTACTCCACTTCATGGATCCTAGACTCAGGAGCTAGCGCTCACATTTGTGTTTCAAACCAGGGTCTGGAACGAAGTAGGAGGTTGGCGGATCGAGAGGTCATGATCAACGTAGGAAGCGGACATAGTGTGCCGGCGACCCACATTGGATCAAGAACTCTTGTTTTATCTAGTAGACATAAGTTATTGCTTTCTGATTGTTTAGTATTGCCCAGAGGGCTTAATAATATTATTTCTATTCCCGTTTTGAGCGGAAACGGATATGAGTTCCGCTTTAGTAATAATATTTGCGATATTTATTTTGGAAATAAATGCGTCGGAAGTGCAACTTTACTTAACGGATTATATTATCTAAATGTCAAAGATAAAACTGAATCTGTGAACACAATTACCAACAAACGAAAATTAGTGACCAATATGAGACAATTGTGGCATCTTCGACTTGGTCATGCAGGAGATCAAAAGATTCGTGAGTTGGAGAAAAATGGCATGATTAAGCCGTTGGGTTCGGACCCTTATCCGACTTGCGAATCGTGTATCCTTGGAAAGATGACTAAGTCTCCCTTTACCGGGACTTTCCAAAAAGCCACATAACTTCTCACTTTGATTCATACAGACGTTTGTGGGCCATTCAGGGAAGCGGCTCGAGGTAATTTCAACTACTTTATTACCTTCACCGACGATCATTCAAGATTTGGGAAGGTATATCTTATGAGATACAAGTCTGAAGCCCTTGATAAGTTCAAGGAATATAAGGCTTTAGTAGAAAAACAAACTGGGAATCATATAAAGACCATTCGATCTGATCGAGGTGGCGAGTACATGAGTCTCGAGTTTGATGAGTTCTGGAAAGAGAACGGGATCATTTCACAGATGACACCGCCGGGAACACCACAATTAAATGGTGTGTCCGAACGCAGAAATCGAACGCTGTTGGACAAGGTTCGATCAATGCTAAGTTACACAGACCTGCCACTGTCGCTGTGGGGTCATGCGTTATTAACCGCAACGCACGTTTTAAACCGAATCCCTTCTAGTTCTGTCGACCATATCCCTTATGAAATATGGACTGGTAGAAAGCCGAGCTTGAACCACATAAGAATATGGGGTTGCCCCGCTTTTGTGAAAAAGCTCAAGACAGAAAAATTGGAATCGAGAGCTGTGAAAGGACGTTTTGTCGGGTATCCTGAGGATTCCATGGGATACCAATTTTACTTCCACGACGATCAGAAAATCGTTGTAGCCCTTCAGGCTCACTTTCTCGAATAAGAGTTCGTTCGAGAAGGTGGAGTGGGTCGTGAAGTAACTCTTGGAGAAACGACAGAAACGATTTCACAAACTCCAGTGTTAGAAGACACCGTAGAGCAGTCCAAGACGCAATCAGAGTTGCGCAGGTCTGGTAGAGTATCTCGTCAGCCTGAGAGATATGGAATGATACACGTCGAGCACGGGGATGCTGCGACGGGGGGTAACGTCGGGGACAACCCCGTTACCAATGACCAGGTAATGACGGATATAGACTCCGTAAGATGGCTTGAAGCTATGCAAGTCAAAATGGATTCAATGCACGAAAATCAGGTCTGGACACTTGTTGATCTCCCCGATGGTTTTAGACCCATTGGGTGTAAGTGGATCTTCAAGAAAAATATTGGATCAGACGGACTGGTGGATACATACAAAGTTAGGCTTGTAGCGAAAGGTTATAGTCAAAAAGAAGGAATTGACGAGGAAACCTTTTCGCCCGTTGCGATGATGAAGTCCATTCGGATATTACTTGCGATAGCAGCGTATAACGATTATGAGATCTGGCAGATGGATGTGAAAACCGCGTTCCTAAATGGATACCTCAAGGAGGAAATAAATATTGAACAGCCAAAGGGTTTTACATCACAAAAAGATGCTCATAAAGTATGCAAATTGAATAAGTCAATTTACGGACTTAAACAAGCCTCTAGGAGCTGGAATCTTCGGTTTGATGAAGTAGTTAAGAGCTACAGATTCATAAAGAACGAAGATGAACCATGCGTCTACAGAAAAAGCAGTGGGAGCAAGATATCGTTCCTCGTATTGTACGTCGATGACATCCTTTTGATAGGAAACGATATTGGGATGCTCTCGATGGTGAAAGCATGGCTTTCGACCGAATTCTCCATGAAAGACTTGGGAGAAGCGACCTACATCCTAGGAATTCGTGTCTATAGGGATAGAACGAATAAGATGTTAGGGCTCTCCCAAGCCCTGTACTTATAAAAGGTCCTGAAACGATATAACATGGACAATTCTAAGAAAGGGTTCTTACCTATGGGGCATGGGATACATCTCTCCAAAGCTATGTGTCCTCAAAGTGAGGCAGATAGAAAAGAGATGAATGGAATCCCCTATGCATCCGAAGTGGGTAGCTTGATGTACGCGATGCTTTTCATGCGACCGGACATAGCATACGCTGTGAGCGTAGTCAGTCGATTTCAAGCCAACCCGGGTAAAGAACACTGGACAGCAGTCAAGAATATCCTCAAGTATCTTAGAAGAACAAAGGATATGATGCTGGTCTATGGAAATGGAGAATTAGAAGTGGAAGGATATACGGATTCGGATTTCCAGTCAGACGTGGACGACCGAAAATCCACTTCAGGTTTCGTCTTTACACTCAACGGTGGAGCAGTATCTTGGAAAAGTTCCAAGCATAGCACAACTGCTGATTCCACCTGCGAGGCTGAGTACATAGCCGCCTCAGAGGCAGCTAAAGAAGGAGTTTGGATGAGAAAGTTCTTGGAAGAACTGCAAGTGGTTCCGATTGCCGAAAAACCACTGCCACTGTGGTGCACAATAGTGGTGCAATCGCGCAAGCAAAGGAACCAAGATCTCATAGTAAATCCAAACACATAGAAAGAAAATACCACGTGTTACGTGGATTCGTTGAGAGTGGCTACTGATGGTAGATCGTAACCCGGTAGAAGAGGCTGCTGATGGTACTTTTGCATTTCCGGACGGTTCAAGCCTACACGTTGGGCAGCAGTTTCGTGACAAGGCGGAAGTTATCGAGGAAATATCTAAAATCGCCTTGGCTGCGTCGTTCGAGTGCAAATTAGTAAAGTCGAACAAGACTTTGTATGTAGTAAGATGTGCGATGGAGCAATGTTCGTGGCGCTTTCGAGCTGCAAAAGATAGAGATTCCCCTTTTTTCTCGATACGGACATATTGCGGCACACACACATGCGGCGTGTCTCATCGACGTCGAAGTCATCGTCAAGAAACTTCATCGGTTGTGTCTAGGATGCTTCTTGACAATTTTAGCGGGCCTAAAGACATTTCCGCGCCAAAGGCTATCATGTCTATGATGCAAAGTAGGGGGGTGAATGTTTCTTATTACAAGGCTTGGAAGGGGAAGAATATCGCTACGGAGGAGTTGGTCGGTAACGGGGACGATTGTTACGCGTTGATCCCGGCGTACTTGGAGGCTGTGAAGCAAATGAACGCCGGAAGTGTCACGGATTGGGAGATGGACGAGGAAAACAGATTTAAATATCTGTTTTTGGCATACGGTGCATGCATAGCGGGATTTGATTTCATGCGTAAGGTAATTTCTATCGACGCCACCTTTTTAAAGGGAAAATATAAAGGGGTGATGCTTGTTGCTACGGCGCAAGACGGCCATTACCACCAATATCCTATCGCATGGGGTATTGCGAGCACCGAATCTACCGAATCTTGGTCATGGTTCTTAACGAGATTAAAACGGATCGTTGCCGATTCAAATGACCTCGTCATAATTTTTGACAGACATGGCGGGATAAAGACAGTCGTCCCGGCAGTTTTCCCAAATGCATTTCACGGGTTCTGTGCGTGGCATATTCAACAAAATATAAAGACCCGTATGAAGGAGAAAGGTGTGTGTGTGTTATTCCTTAATATTGCGTACGCCTACAAGACGAGCGATTGCGATCGATTGTTGGATACGCTAAAGGAATGGTACGAAAACGTGCATACGTATCTTGATGAGGGTACGAAGGCAAAATGGACAAGATCGTATTGCCGTACAACATCATGACCACAAACGGCTCGGAATCGATAAATGCCGCTCTGCGTGCGGATAGAGAGCTTCCACTCATAGGATTGTTGGATTCGATACAACGTTTGGCGACTAGTTGGTTTAGTAAGCATTGAAGAACATGCGAAGCTTCGATGACAGCCAATGTCACGTCATTTACGCCGAAGGTCGAGTCAATCCTACGGTCTCACTACATAAATTCTCAAAATCTACACGTCTCGAAAATTGGCATTCAACGGTATAATGTATACGGGCATGGAGTCAACGAGGTGGTCGATATCGAGACGAAGTCATGTAGTTGTATGATGTTTGATATCGATCGTATCCCATGTGCGCACGCCATTGCGGCTTGTGGACACGCTAATGTAGGGGTATATTTGCTAGTCCATGCGTATTACAGCTTGGAGACATGGAAATTAGCGTACGAGGGTACCATATGGCCTGTATGTTAGGGATATGCCCTCGAATGCTATACGAGGATTGGATATGTATAGGGCATTAGCTTATTTATCATTCGATTGTCAATGTAATCAAACATTGTTTTGCGTATTAATAAAGGCATTATTCGTTTATTGGTTATATGAGTTCTTTACTTAGCATCGGATAAAGCAATAAATGAATAAATCCAAATGTGTCGAGTTGAGTCACTGTTCTCGATGGGTACGAGAGAGGAAGGCACCAGTGGACTCTTAACCTCGAACATAAAATGTCCGTAAGCCTTAGGTTTCAGTTGGGTGCTGGAAAACCAATCATGGCTTATTTGTCGATGACTTACCGTGTGCCGATATACCGCTTGAAAGCGGAAGTCATGACTTGTGGTACGAGTCGAATCAAGGGATTGAATTGTTTCATGGACACTGACTTGCAGGTCGTACGATCAAACATGGCTTATTACTCAATGAGTGTCAATGATCGACGACAAAACTATAGTAGTCTGCTTGAACCTTAGACCGAAAGGGGCTTTGACGGAGTTGACTTTAAAGTCTTGACTATCACTGGTTTCGCTAGATCCGATTTGCTATTGCATGGGTCAGCTGGACAGATGCGGTCTTGATGGATATTTGTGATTGCCGGGCTTAGACCGCCGAGTACGGATTCACAGTCTCGCAAGTAATCGAGACAAGTGTCCTATGAGAATGACGACGGGAAATTACAAAATCCTTGGCCAAGGTATTAAACTAACTCATGTTAGACATGGAGGGTAGTTTGGTAATTTGCCTCGTGTCATTTTATCATAGTATCGAATTTAGTGAGTTTGACAAATACCATGGCTCCCACTCGATCGGGACACAGCTGAAGGGTTTGTACGTAGTACTATAATCTATAGTTAGGTTATGAAATGAGACTAGTTCGAAATTCGTGCTCAAGTCGGGATCTGTCCGGTACTGCGGGATTGGCTAGGCACCTACCGGACTCTTGGATTCCTCCCTTGCCGTTTGAGTCGAACCTAGAGAGTCGGGCTTAAAAAGGATCATCAATGTGTACCGAGAAGGAGAGATTGTGTTTTGGGCCTTAACGGGCTTCGGGTCGTTATGCCATGCCTTATTGGGCCTCGGGGTCATTAAGTGGACCGAAGTCGGACTTCATATGAAACTAACTTTAAGACTTAGGCTTGGCTAAGTACTTAGAAAGACTTGAGGGAAGAATTGGAATTAAACCCTAAGCCGAGAAATTCGAAAAATGCCTTAAAGGGTATTTTCGTAATTTACAAATATAGTAATAAAAATATTTGGAATATTATTTATTAAAACTAAAATTCGAATTTATATTTTATATAAATTTCGAAATTTATTTACCATATTTGAAGATATTTTAATATCTTAGTTAGTTTTCTATTTATAGTATGTTCCTTTAATATAATTTTTAATTCAATTAGGAGAGATATTTTGGCAAGAATATCTCTCATATTTAGGAACAAATATTTCGAGATTTAGCCTTGTTTAGGGCTGAAAATTTCGTCATCCCCTACTATAAATAAGGGTGAGACCCTCGTAAAAAAAAATGATACACGGGAAGAGAATCGACGCGAAATTTCTCGACCCGAGAATCAAAACACGAACACACAAACGCAAACCACTCTCCCGAGCGACGGATCAATTCTCTCTAGCCATCTTCGGAGAATCGAAACCGTGGTACACTGCGAGGTCGGCGTGACGATCTAAACAATACCCAACACGACCGCGGCCGACGACGCAATCGACGAGGAGCTGCCACTCGCTTCAAAGGTAATCTCTCACGGGTATGACCCGCCCTATTACGTGTCAACGTGATTAGAGTTTTCGATCCGAGCTGCGAAGGAACCCGGAAAAAATTTTATTCCGCACCGTATCCCGGGGCGTTGCGTCTCGGGTACAAACCGGGTACCTTTCCCAACACTGTAACCGAGCGCGTTGAAGGAATTGTGAATATGTTACCACCACTCGTTGACCCAAAAAGCGGAAGAGCACAAAAAAATGGAATGCCATCCGTCGGAGAATTGGTAGGAGGGGGTAAATCCTATGAGTTTGATTTATACACGTGGTTATGTATAATTGATATGGATATTAGGTATGTTGTAATGTTTGGTAAGTATAATGTAATGTATTAGACATGGTGTAATTGATATGTATATTTGGTATGTTGTCAAATGTGTGCGGGTACCGTGCGCCATGTGTGCGGGTACCGTGCGGTAGTGTGCGGGTACCGTGCGCTTGTGCGCGGGTACAGTACAGTTGTCAAATGCTTTCAATATTAAATATGTTACATCAAACAAGTCAGCGCTTTAGGTAGGTCTTGTCTGTACGTTAAATCATAAAATAACTTTATCAGGATCCAGGTAATCATTAATCAATTATTCTGATAATCATAAAATAAAAATTTATTTTTTTTCAATATTAAATATGTTATATCAATCAAGTCAGCACTTTACGTCTTGTCTGTACGTTAAATCATAAAATAATTTTATCATGATCGAGATAATCATTAACCAATTCTTCTGATAATCATAAATTACCAATTTATCTTTTCAAAATAACGGCGCCATGTGTGCAGGTACCGTACGCCCGTGCCTGCGGGTACCGTGCGCTTGTGTGCGGGTACCGTGCGCCATGTGTGCGGGTACCGTGCGCTTCTGTGCGGGTACCGTGCGCTAGTGTGCGGGTATCGTGCCTTGTGTGTGGGTACCGTGCCTATACAACTCGAAATCCAACTTCTAACATAATACAACTTCCCGAATATACAACTCGAAATTCCATTATTACATAAAATTTATCCAGATTTACAAAATTCCCGAATACAAAATTATTGAAATACATAGAAATTATTGATACCAAGCAGCCCAATCGTTAATGCGAATGGAAATACATAGAAATTCACGAAATTGGGTCACTTGCCGCCCGGTAAGCTCCTCGACGTTATCGCCCTTTAATAGCATAGAAAATGCGGCCCGCAACACGTGAACCCTACAATCGCCGCTGAAAACAACCAAATATTTAATAATGAGATATGATGTACTAAAATCTACTTAATATCGAAATATGATACACTTACGAATTTTCTTGCTTCTTGAAGTTGGGGATCCGCTCGACCTTCCACTTCCTAAACGCGTTTGCAATCAGACCAAGCTTTTTGAGCACGATCGGGACAGCTAATTGGAGACCGGAGAGGGCTGCGTGCATGTTGCACATGTCGACATCGCAAGACGGATTCGAGTCGAATACTCGTATCGTCTTGTTCTCAAGTCGAGGACTGCAAGAACCCAATGGGCGATGGTCTGCACCGGCATCACGATATAGTCCGATGTTTGCCATGACACGGACGGCCAGTCCTGATCCCGACCCTCTGCGTAGTGGACCAAAAAGGCCAGCATGCCCTTGACAAATTTCCCGTCCTCTATGCAGTCCCGATCGATGCTCTCCTTTATCGCAAAACTCATGAAGGAGATGGCACGAGAGCAGAAGGTATGAATCCTCTGCATCTCGAGGAACCCTCTAATGCTTTCGTCAATGTGCTATAAAATAAAAGGAAACAAGTTAATTAATAAAACGTATTAATGCATTTAGACGTATGAAGTTATCAATCCTTCTTACCGCGTCATCGAGCCAAAACGATTTGGACAAGCAAAGGAGCCGGTCGCCATCTCCATCGTATCGATCCTCTGTTTTTGCCGTGCCCATAACTTCAGCTTTTTCTTCATGTGCCATTCCAGAATTGGGTTTATGTTGTTCCGCACACGGTTCTAGTTCAGGTCGGTGAATGGGGTCACCTGATACTTGGAAGGCCTGGTTTCCCGAGGCGGCGTCGACTCCACCGCAGCCTCGGGTTCCTCCGCGGCCTCGGGTTCCTCCGCGGCCTCGGCTTCCACTGGGACCTCGGCCTCTCAGGCTGCCTCGGGTTTCGAAGGATAGAACACCTGGTTGGAGCCACCGGCCTCATAATCTAACAAGATAAAACTCCAACGTCATAAAACTATCGATATTGCAGCAAATTATTTATAGGGGCGTACCGTGCGACGTGTGCGTCGGAAAGTTTCGGTTGGGCCTGTATCACCTCTGCTGCAAGTTGTGCTGCAATTCAGTCATTGACTGCTGCAACCCGAATATACTCGCGCCCCACTCTTGAGCCGTGGACCATCGTTCGTCATACGAGTCCCGTAACTGCGAGATACTCGTAGAAACATTGTCGAACCGATGATTCACCGTCTCGAAATTTTGGTCCACGCGTCTTGTGAACTCATCGAATTGCTCCCATCTGGGGCCCGAGTACTGCTGTGGTGGAGGGGACAGGTACCGTGGGTGTGAAGGGCCCGAGTATTGATGTGGAGGAGGGCTCGGGTACCGTAGAGGTGAGGGGGGACGAAATTGGTCCGCCTCTTCCTCGTCGAATGACCGCTGCTATAGTTGCGGCATCATTGGCGAAGGATGCGTTGGTGCGACGTCCTCCGCGGCCGGCAGATGCCGTACGCACTTAAGCTCGACACCATCCTCGAGGAGACTCGTTATATGGTCGAGGACTTCATGCCGCTCCTCCACTTGGAACCGACTATATCGGAAATACGGCTCGTTCATCTCCGATACAGTTGGGCTCAGCATCCCCGATACGGGTGACCCCTTTACGGCGTGGAGGATCGTCTCCATCTTCGGAGAACCCTTCGTCGACCAATCATTAGTGACGCACCGGCATATCCGCGGGGTCACCACATCCGCCTCGTTTCTACGATAGGCGAACGCGTACCGAATGCCTGGTATGCAATCGTACGCCAAAGCCTAGAATGCAAAGAAACCAAATTAGCAAATATATAATCACAATTAAATATATATTTATAAGGATTTTAAATAATGAACGACCTGAAGCGGATGTATGAAGCTACTAATCAGTAGCCCACAGTGTTCGCTGCCCCCGTTGCGGGCTTGTTCCCGCACAAAATCCCTCTTCTCCCTGAGGTTTATCTTCAGCGAGCGTATCACCTCTTTGAACGCTACGCTGCCCCAAGGATAGTTGGCGAAGGCGACTTCGTCTTCGACCAATGAAAGCAGCCACGACCGAAGAACCGTGTCCTTCTTCGACGGTCGAGGCAGCACCACAGATGCGGCAAAGAGAATGTCCGCCAACTTCAACTTATCGAAGTTGACGTTTCCGTCATCGTGGCTCCCAACTCTCGCAGCCGATCCTCGACGTACGACATACGGATGGTGGATCTTCCCGGGAAGTTTTTCTGGGCGAAATCACCATTGGGGTTTACTTCCGGGATATCGTCGGAGAACCTTAGCCCGGTAATCAAGCAATACTCCGCTTTAGAAAATCGGAGAGGTCGGTTGTTTATGACCATCCACAACTCCTCGCGCTCGTGAAGAGTAGTCTGCCTCCTCGTCAAAAACGTAATGAGCTGGGCGGATAAATTGAAATCGGCGGCAGCCTCGACGAGTCTCCCAAATGGACTCCACGCCCTGTAACTCTCCCACTCATTTTCATTTAGATTGTTCCTGATCTTCGCGCTTGCCTCCGTGTACATCCCGGTCATTGTCAATCGGAACTCGAAGTCGTCGTCTCGGGATGACAATTGCTTCTTCAGCATAACCTGGGAATCATAAGAGTAAATAACCAGTTAGTACTCGCATGGTACCCGCACAGGAAAGCATGGTACCCGCGCATGCGCGCATGGTACCAGCACAGGAAAGCATGATACCCGCGCTTGCAAGCATGGTACCCGCACAGGAAAGCATGGTACCCGCGCACAAGAGCATGGTACCCGCGCATGCACGCATGGTACCCGCGCTTGCGAGCATGGTACCCGCGCATGCGCGCATGGTACCCGCACACAAGAGCATGGTACCCGCGCCCAAGAGCATGGTACCTGTGCATGCGCGCAGGATACCTGTGGCGACCCTACTTCCTAATTAAGTTAATTGGCGGATTTCCCCGCAACAGAACACGCGGAAGACCCGATAAAATTTTCTTTTTTTTTTTTTTTAATTTAAATAACCTACATAGTATTATATCGGGTTTACAAAAATATCTACTATTAATACTTTGGGCCGAAGCCCCAAAATTTCAAACCCAATATCAAACACTATGCCACTCCACAGGTCGCGTCCCATGTACTGCGCCACCCTCAAAAGTCCGTGGAGTCACCGCCGCCAGCTCGCCATGAATCTCAACCCTGACACTAGTCGGTGTCGGGTTCATTCTTACCTACAAACAAAAATAGGATAGAACCCTGAGCTATTGCCCAGTAGGTGATTACAAAACATGCAATACGTGCGTGCACTCCACCCAATCCCGGTTCCTCACAATATAATATAATGCACACTCGACAAATCTCATCTATCAATTCTCAATTCTCAACAGGGCCCTAGGTCAGACTCGGCACCCACGCGCGCAATGGCAAAGTACACCATCAACCATGCGGTAGCCCACACCGGCCGCGCCGGGTCGCTCCTTCCGCACACAATCTCAACCCGACGGCTTTTTCCCCGAATGTTATACCACAAGTTCGGGTAGACAGGAATCTCACATCTGTCTGCCGTCCCTGAGCCAAATAATATCCGGTGGTTTACACCTCGGGTGGCTCAATCCCGAGTAGATGGGTGTCGCAAACCCCCTCTCCCACCAAGTGCATAATCGAGTCTGAACCTGACTGCCAAAATCGGCAACTCTACCCTTCTCACATTGATAATATCATCGATCACATCATCTCTCACCCTATCGTGAATATGCACATGGCATGATTATGTAAAACATCAAATCACATATAGCACATATTATTTCCTTCAAATAATATTCCCAAAATACTCTCGTATCTTAAAATAAGGGTTGACCCGAAAGTTCTAGTCAAAGTATGCATATACTTTGATTTAAAGATAAAATGAACTTAAAATAATTTTATTCAAAGATGTGGGCTATTACCCGAATTTAACCTTTTAAATTCGGCGAAATTTAAATATTTCGCTTAGATATCGAAATTCTGCCCGAATTTGAAATATTAAATTCGGCGAAATATAATGCCCGAATTTAACCTTTTAAATTCGGCGAAATTTAAATATTTCGCTTAGATATCGAAATTCTGCCCGAATTTGAAATATTAAATTCGGCGAAATATAATGCCCGAATTTAACCTTTTAAATTCGGCGAAATTTAAATATTTCGCTTAGATATCGAAATTCTGCCCGAATTTGAAATATTAAATTCGGCGAAATAAAATGCCCGAATTTAACCTTTTAAATTCGGCGAAATTTAAATCTTGGCCCGCGGCCCTCTTTACTCACTCACCACCTCATTAATCTTTTCGGCCCGCGAACTCCTTTTTCAGCCCGCGAAATTTCTTTCCTCTCTCACGCTTCACGAACCTTTTTGGCCCGCGAATCCGTTCCAGATGTCACATAAACATGTAATAACTTTACAGAACTCATATTGAGTTCGAACTTCACATAATTCATCAAAAACGTCAAATAACATATCAAAATACCCGAAATTCATAAATTCGGATGACCTTTCATCCAATTCGTTTAACTATAAAAAAATCAACATAAGAAATGTTTGTAGGGGTTAAAAACCACCTACCTCACTTCCAAGTTAGCCGAAATTGCTTAGTTTTCTCTGCTTTTCTTCGTTTGTTTTCTCCTCTTTCTCTTTCTCTTTTTCTTTTGTTTGATATTTTCGTTTGTCCTTATCACCTTTTGAGATAAACCTTTAAAAGGAAAGTTACGTTTCCTTTCTCTTAAGGAAATCTCTTATTGGGCCTACTTTAAATTAATTTGGGCCCATATCTATTTATTTTACTCAAAGAGTATTTTTCTTATTTTCGGTTCAATTTCCCGAAAATTCACTTTGTCCGAAAATTAACTTCATAATTTTCCGAAAATTACGGAATAATTTTCACGCTAATTGCGCATTATTCCCGTATTAATTTTACGGGTATTACATCCTCCCCCCCTAAAAGAAATTTCGTCCCCGAAATTTAAGTTGTCTGAAACAACTCAGGGTATTTCTCTCTCATTTCGTCTTCTCGCTCCCAAGTGGCTTCTTCCAATATCTGGTTTCGCCATAAGACCTTCACGAGGGGAATATTCTTATTTCGTAATTGCTTCACCTCATACATTAGAATCTCTACCGGCTTTTCTTCGTAACTCAAGTCCGGCTTCAATTGTTGGTGAAGTCTTTTGTCTCTTAGCACATGATACGGGTCCAACACATACTTTCGCAGTGTAGACACGTGGAATACGTCATGGACTTGTGCTAACGACGTCGGTAATTCTAGCTGATATGCTACTTCACCGACTCTTTTCAAAATTTTGAAAGGTCCTATATATTTCGGACTCAATTTTCCTTTTTGTCCGAACCGTTTGACACCCTTCATAGGTGATACTTTCAAAAATACTTTATCACCTTCTTCAAATTCTAACGACCTTCGCCTCTTGTCTGCATAACTCTTCTGGCGACTTTGGGCCGTTTGCATTTTCTCCCGAATTTTCTTAACAACTTCAGTCATTTCGCGTACCATCTCGGGACCTAATAGCGCCTTCTCGCCGATTTCATCCCAATGAACTGGGGATCGACATTTACGTCCGTATAAGGCTTCGTAAGGCGCCATTCCGATCGTTGCTTGATAGCTGTTGTTATATGAAAATTCTATTAACGGGAGATATTTACTCCAACTCCCTTGAAAATCCAAGACACATGCTCTCAACATGTCTTCGAGTGTCTGGATCGTCCTTTCCGATTGTCCGTCAGTCTGGGGATGATAAGCTGAACTAAATAATAATTTAGTTCCCAGAGCTTTCTGTAAGCTTTTCCAGAACTGGGACAGAAATCTTGAATCTCGATCTGATACGATCGATATCGGAATTCCATGGAGTCTCACTATCTCTTGAATGTAGAGTTCAGCGAACTTCTCCATGGGATAGGTCTGGTGAATAGGCAAGAAATGGGCGGACTTAGTCAGTCTGTCAACAATCACCCAAATTGCATCATAACCTTTCACCGTTCTTGGCAACCCGACGACAAAATCCATTGTTATATGGTCCCACTTCCACTCGGGAATCGTCAAAGGTTGTAACATTCCTGCCGGTCTTTGATGTTCTGCTTTGATCTGCTGACAAGTCAGGCATCTATGTACAAATGCAGCAACATCCTTTTTCATTCCCGGCCACCAATAATTTAGTCGCAAATCACGATACATTTTCGTTGCACCGGGATGCACCGAATATATTGTCGTATGTGCCTCCGTCATTAAAGTTCGACGAATCTCTTCATCTTCCGGCACATATAAGCGACTTTTAAATCGTAAACTCCCGTCTTCTCGGAATTCAAATTCCGATGAGACTTCTTTATCTTGTTCTCTTTGTTTCTTCAAGTACAACTCATCTTTCTTTTGTACTTCAATGATTCGGTCTAATAGTGTTGGCTTAAGTGTCAACACTGCCAACTTTTCTTCAATCTCTCCGAAATTGATTACTTCAACTCCGAATTGGCGTAATTCAGTGTTTACAGTTTTGCGGCTCAATGCATCTGCGACTACGTTCGCTTTTCCTGGATGATAATTTATCACACAGTCGTAGTCTTTGACTAACTCGAGCCATCTTCTTTGCCTCATATTTAACTCCTTCTGGGTGAAGAAGTACTTCAAACTCTTGTGATCAGTGAAGATCTCGCATCTTTCTCCGTAGAGATAGTGTCGCCATGTTTTAAGAGCAAACACTACGGCTGCGAGTTCGAGATCATGAGTGGGGTAATTTTTCTCATATGGCTTTAATTGTCGGGAGGCATAAGCGATCACCTTCCCGTTTTGCATTAAAACACACCCCAACCCATATTTAGAGGCATCACTATAAACAGAAAAATTTCCAGTACCCGAAGGTATTGCTAACACTGGAGCAGTTGTTAGCCTTTTCTTTAATTCCTGGAAACTTTGCTCACATTCATCCGTCCATTTGAACGGAACATTTTTCTTTGTCAAATTGGTGAGCGTCGAGGCGATGCTGGAAAAGTCCTTAATGAACTTTCGATAATACCCAGCTAGCCCGAGAAAACTTCTTATCTCCGTGGGAGTGGTTGGTCTTGGCCAATTTTCTATAGCTTCTATCTTGCTGGGATCTACTGAAATTCCGCTTCCCGAAATAACATGCCCCAGAAAGATTACTCGATCCAACCAAAATTCGCACTTTTTAAATTTGGCGAATAATTGTTTCTCCCGAAGAATTCCTAGGACCGCTCTCAAATGTTCTTCATGTTCTTCTTTTGTCTTGGAATAAATGAGAATATCGTCGATAAAGACGATAACACATCGGTCCAGCAATTTTTTGAATACTCGGTTCATCAAATCCATGAAGGCTGCCGGAGCATTCGTCAATCCGAAAGGCATGACCAAAAATTCATAGTGGCCGTACCTCGTACTGAATGCGGTTTTTGGAATGTCCGCTTCCCGGATCTTCAGCTGATGATAACCGGAGCGCAGGTCGATCTTAGAAAATACTGTTGCTCCTTGGAGTTGATCGAATAAATCGTCAATCCTTGGCAATGGGTATTTATTCTTAATCGTGATCTTGTTGAGTTCACGATAATCGATACACATTCTCATCGACCCGTCCTTTTTCTTCACAAATAAAACCGGGGCTCCCCATGGTGAGAAACTGGGTTGAATAAAACCCTTCTGCAACAAATCTTCCAATTGCTCCTTCAATTCTCGTAATTCGTTCGGTGCTAACCGATACGGGGATTTAGAGATCGGGGCAGCTCCAGGTACAAGATCGATTGCAAATTTAATCTCCCGATCAGGGGGTAATCCCGGAAGATCCTCGGGAAATACATCGGAATATTCGTTCACTATCGGAACCTCCTCAAGTTTAAGCTGGGAAGATTCCTCAGCATTCACCGCAAAAACTAGGAACGATTCGCAACCCGTATTTACGAGTCGCTGAGCTTTTAAAGCAGAAATCCGAGGGATTGAGTTTCTATTCTTTCTTCCCGAAAATTCAAACTCCTCTCCCTCTGGTGATCGAAACCTAACTACCCTTTTTGAAAATCAATAATGGCTCCGTATTTCGAAAGCCAATCCATCCCGAATATAATATCGTAATCATTCATCGGGATTACTATTAGGTTCACATCTAACTCTCTACCCTCAATTCTTACGGGACATTTCTCAACCACCAAATTTGATCGAGTTGGATCCCCATGTGGTAAAGATACCACGAAATCACATAATGAACGGGAGGGATAGATTCCTGCCCTGGCCACAAAGTTAGCCGATACAAACGAATGTGTGGCTCCCGAGTCAATCAAGATCGAAGAGGGCACGTGAAATATACTCAACGTACCTGTAACTACATTCGGGTTTGCCTCCGCCTCCTCATTAGTCAGAGTAAAAACTCTTGCAGGCACAGGTGGAGGTCGAATGAGGTTACGCGGTTGAGTCTGCACTGGAGGCTGACCTCTCGGGCAATTCCGTGCGATGTGTCCGGCCTCACCGCACCGGAAACATTGCAGAGTCTGCACCGGTCGTGGTCCGTAGCATATGCCAAAGTGATTTCGTCCACACTGTTGACATTGGGGCGCTGGTACCGGGGGTCGGTTGGGAACATTGGCCGGTCTCTGATAAGCATTCGGGCGCCACATCTGTTGACTCGGTCGATTCCTTTATTCTTCGGGTCCTTGCCGAAGAATTGTCGCTTTTGGCCGCTTCCTCCTTGCTGTTGCTGACTTCTCTTTTCCTACTTGCCTCTTGGGCTTCCCTTACTACTCCTTCCGCTTGTTCTGCGATCAACGCTCGCTCCGTCGCCTGACGGAACTCTAATTGGCGTACTCCCGCCACACTTAAATCTCGATAAAATTCGGGCTTCAGCCCTCGAAGAAATCTCGTCACCTTTAGAGTATTGGATGCCACGAGATGAGGTGCAAAACGAGATAATTCTTCAAATTTGCGGATGTATTCCGCAACTGGCATTCGCCCTTGTTTCAGGTTCATGAATTCATACATTCGCTGCTCCTGATCGTGAGCAGTGAAGTGCTTATCATAAAACAGTTCCCTGAAGCGTTCCCATGTCATCGTCGCCGGATCTTCTAACACCTTTATGGTGTTCCACCAAAAACGCGCGCCTCCCCGAAATAGGGAAATGGCACACAACACCTTCTCATTGTTCGGCACACGACTGTATATAAATAAGTCTTCTATTGTGTCGATCCAGTCCTCAGCTGCCGCAGGATTAGTAGCTTCGGCGAAAACTGGGGGATTTAACTTACGAAATCGCTCCCCTATGATCTCTACGCGATCAGGCTGTGGGGATGGACGGTGCTCAGATGAGCTCTGGTGATTTATCAAATCATGAATTTGGTCTGACTGTCTTTGGATAAGTTCAGTCAGCCTATTTATCGTGTCATGCTCACGAGTCGGGGGTGGGGATTCAGATTCGCCCCTCCGACTGGACTCTCCAACGAACACGTTCCTCGGTCTTCCTCTTGGCATTTTCCAAATACTAGATAATTCATGTAACAAATATACATGAGATCACATAATCATATCAAAGTATTACACTTAACTTACAGGCGAGGCTGGTTCTCCCGGCTTTTGAGTGGCAGTACATGGACAGTCTTCAGAATCTAAAGCCTAAGCTCTGATACCACCTGTGGCGACCCTACTTCCTAATTAAGTTAATTGACGGATTTCCCCGCAACAGAACACGCGGAAGACCCGATAAAATTTTCTTTTTTTTTTTTAATTTAAATAACCTACATAGTATTATATCGGGTTTACAAAAATATCTACTATTAATACTTTGGGCCGAAGCCCCAAAATTTCAAACCCAATATCAAACACTATGCCACTCCACAGGTCGCGTCCCATGTACTGCGCCACCCTCAAAAGTCCGTGGAGTCACCGCCGCCAGCTCGCCATGAATCTCAACCCTGACACTAGTCGGTGTCGGGTTCATTCTTACCTACAAACAAAAATAGGATAGAACCCTGAGCTATTGCCCAGTAGGTGATTACAAAACATGCAATACGTGCGTGCACTCCACCCAATCCCGGTTCCTCACAATATAATATAATGCACACTCGACAAATCTCATCTATCAATTCTCAATTCTCAACAGGGCCCTAGGTCAGACTCGGCACCCACGCGCGCAATGGCAAAGTACACCATCAACCATGCGGTAGCCCACACCGGCCGCGCCGGGTCGCTCCTTCCGCACACAATCTCAACCCGACGGCTTTTTCCCCGAATGTTATACCACAAGTTCGGGTAGACAGGAATCTCACATCTGTCTGCCGTCCCTGAGCCAAATAATATCCGGTGGTTTACACCTCGGGTGGCTCAATCCCGAGTAGATGGGTGTCGCAAACCCCCTCTCCCACCAAGTGCATAATCGAGTCTGAACCTGACTGCCAAAATCGGCAACTCTACCCTTCTCACATTGATAATATCATCGATCACATCATCTCTCACCCTATCGTGAATATGCACATGGCATGATTATGTAAAACATCAAATCACATATAGCACATATTATTTCCTTCAAATAATATTCCCAAAATACTCTCGTATCTTAAAATAAGGGTTGACCCGAAAGTTCTAGTCAAAGTATGCATATACTTTGATTTAAAGATAAAATGAACTTAAAATAATTTTATTCAAAGATGTGGGCTATTACCCGAATTTAACCTTTTAAATTCGGCGAAATTTAAATATTTCGCTTAGATATCGAAATTCTGCCCGAATTTGAAATATTAAATTCGGCGAAATATAATGCCCGAATTTAACCTTTTAAATTCGGCGAAATTTAAATATTTCGCTTAGATATCGAAATTCTGCCCGAATTTGAAATATTAAATTCGGCGAAATATAATGCCCGAATTTAACCTTTTAAATTCGGCGAAATTTAAATATTTCGCTTAGATATCGAAATTCTTCCCGAATTTGAAATATTAAATTCGGCGAAATAAAATGCCCGAATTTAACCTTTTAAATTCGGCGAAATTTAAATCTTGGCCCGCGGCCCTCTTTACTCACTCACCACCTCATTAATCTTTTCGGCCCGCGAACTCCTTTTTCAGCCCGCGAAATTTCTTTCCTCTCTCACGCTTCACGAACCTTTTTGGCCCGCGAATCCGTTCCAGATGTCACATAAACATGTAATAACTTTACAGAACTCATATTGAGTTCGAACTTCACATAATTCATCAAAAACGTCAAATAACATATCAAAATACCCGAAATTCATAAATTCGGATGACCTTTCATCCAAATTCGTTTAACTATAAAAAAAATCAACATAAGAAATGTTTGTAGGGGTTAAAAACCACCTACCTCACTTCCAAGTTAGCCGAAATTGCTTAGTTTTTCTCTGCTTTTCTTCGTTTGTTTTCTCCTCTTTCTCTTTCTCTTTTTCTTTTGTTTGATATTTTCGTTTGTCCTTATCACCTTTTGAGATAAACCTTTAAAAGGAAAGTTACGTTTCCTTTCTCTTAAGGAAATCTCTTATTGGGCCTACTTTAAATTAATTTGGGCCCATATCTATTTATTTTACTCAAAGAGTATTTTTCTTATTTTCGGTTCAATTTCCCGAAAATTCACTTTGTCCGAAAATTAACTTCATAATTTTCCGAAAATTACAGAATAATTTTCACGCTAATTGCGCATTATTCCCGTATTAATTTTACGGGTATTACAATACCCGCAGGCACGGTACCTATGCTCACTATCGCATGGTACCCGCGCGCAATCGCATGGTACCCGCACTCAATCGCATGGTACCCGCACACAATCGCAAAGGGCCGCCCTTAAGGGTACCGTGCGTATGGGTACCGTGCGACTGTGCTCGGGTCCCAAGCCTGCAATCACGGGTCCCCTGATTTGCGCGACTGTTTGGGTCCCAATTGGTTCGACGCACGGTTTCCTTGCGAACAAGTGTCCAAATTGCACAATTGGAAAACCATGCGCCGGACCCAACCAATTCGACGCACGAGACTTGCTCCTGAGGAAGACGAAATCACAGTGAAATTACCGGCACTCTTTCGGGACGCGCGTTCATTGCCATTGTAGTCGGTTTGGAGAATTTTTCTTCGGGTAAAGGTTGTTTCGTAGATTTGGAAATTTACTGATTCGTTTCCGTTATGTGTCTTTCTTCACTTTTAGCTGTCAATTATTGTACTCGATTATGAAGAAGAAGACCCGTGACGCTACAGTGGGTGGAATCGATTAAACTTAATTAATTTTACTTTGGGTAGTTGAATGGGTTAAATAAGGGTAAAGACGTCTTTTTCCCTGAGTTAGTAAGGGTAGAATAGACTTCAAACATTATGGAGACCATTTTTTTAAAATTGACCTAGTCAAAGGCCATTTACTTAAATAATCCCACTTAATGCTCTCGTTAATTATTATTATTATTATTATTATTATTATTATTATTATTATTATTATTATTATTATTATTATTATTATTATTATTATTATTATTATTATTATTATAAGTTGGTTCCATCATGATGACAGCAAATATCAGCAAAGAGAAACAAAGAAATTCTAGATCTGCTCTATCTCGATGCATCATTTTGATTTCGTGGCTTATAGTCGTGAATTTATGGTCATGCTCCAACAATTCTATGGTCGCTAGAAGCCACTCAAAGAAGGGCCATCAACTGATATCCGTGATATATGAAGCAACCAAGATTTGATGATGACGGAAAGCTATTTTCAGTAATGATCACATCATTCGTTTAGTCATCATCTTAAGTATTTCATCCGTTGAAGTGAGTTATGAGATAAAGTGCTGCTTCACAAGACAAGTGAAAAGGTAATAGATCTCATAGAGTTGTTGTTCACGATGCTTGTTATACACGTGCTATCATGAAGTGATGAAAACGCAGAGACAACTTCGATTTCTCACAAGGTATGATTGTTATTGTTTATGGTTTTAGGTGCACTATCAACCGGAAGATTGTGGGATGATTTGGGAAGATCGTGCGATGAACTTGGTTACAGTAGTCATATTTCAGAACTCATAATCGAGCCGTTGCCGTTAATCGTTATATTCTTAGACTCACAGTTGTAAAGTAATCTCGTTTTCATACTCAACCGTGCAAAAGGGTATGACGATCATAACGTGATCTCGATTTTATAATCGAGGTCACCACTATGATGCGTGATGCAAATTGTTTTTTATACATAATCAAACAAGATTTTTAAGTAACAATAGTTACCTTCTCATTGCAGACATCATTTATAGCTTCGAGATCCAATCTTCGACGGAAGTTGATGTCGACGATGCAGAACGCTTTCGTGCTGATAACATGTTATAAAATATTTATGTTTAATTATATTATTATGTGCTAACCCAAGCCTAGAGTAATATGAAAAGCAAGAACTTCTCTATTTCTTTTATGTATATCCGTGTATATACAAGTGAAACATGTAGTATTTATAGGCAAATAATAATTTAAATTACATCATTCATTACATTATCCTCGTTAATCTCTTGGGCCGATATAGTTGAGAGAATAACCTGGACAGACATATATTCATATTAATAATATTAATATAATAAGAATGTGATTGGGGATAAGTTGAATCTGATGTCCTCTCTTTCACTTCACAATGGCGTCATCCTCATCATCTTCTCCACAAGACCTCGCGGCCCAAATCTGCAACCAGATCTCCGCCGTCTTCAAGCGGCCGACTACCACAGAACCGCCGCTCACAATTCTAGTCGAGTCCATCTCAGCCCACAGGAACTACGACATCTTCCTCTACGGCGTTGGCCGCGAAGGCCTCATGGTCAAAGCCCTGTGCATGCGCCTCTTCCACCTGGGCCTCAAGGTCCACCTAGTCTTCGATATGACCACGCCTCCCATAACCTCCACCGACCTCCTCATCGCCTCGGCGGGTCCGGGCGGGTTCGCCACGGTGAGCGCGCTGGTCGGGGTGGCTCGTGGGGCCGGAGCGAGAGTGGTTCTGCTCACGGCGCAGCCGGAGAAGGCGGTGGCTGACGGGGATGTCGTGGTGGCCCACGTGCCGGCGAAGACCATGGCTGAGGGAGAAGAAGAAGGCGGGTCGGTTTTGCCGATGGGGAGTTTGTACGAGGGAGCTTTGTTCGTGCTGTTCGAAATGGTTGTGTATGAGCTGGGAAAAGTGTTGGGTGAAAATCCTCAAGAGATCCGAGCAAGGCACACCAATTTGGAGTAGAACAGGATCACTGTAACTGAAATCGCAATACTGTAATAATGAGTTGGATATATCACAAAATATTTGATGAAAATTTGATTATATTTGTGGGTATCGGCATTGATTTTAGTTGTAGAATTGAAGCTTTTGTGCAATCATGTCTGCTGAAGAAGGGTTGAGTAGGATTCGACTATCTGATGCATCGATTTCAGATTTCAGAAAAATCTCGACTCTAACATAGCTTGTGGGATAAACACGAAGAATAGCCTATTGCCATCAGAGGGATCCACGGCTTAGAAGTTAGAACAAGACGAATCAGGGCCATGAACTATCACATCAAATGCAGTTTCTAAAAGCCTCAGCCGTCCACGGCCGTGGAGGTATGTGGCTGGCCATATGTCGGAAGCAGTGCATTACAAAATGAGGTCTAAAGGCAATATTAACGAAGGGTTGCCAACCGCTCAAAAAGAAAACTAACTTCTCATGAAAGGCAGCCTAGATAGAACGAACGGGGACATTTTGCAGTCATTTACTGCAAGATCCCGATCGATATTTGATCGGTTTCTTACTTAAGCTTTCAATCGAACATTTGGTTTGCGTAAATGGAGTGTTATATTTTTTGTATTTTGGGATAAAACAATCAAAGGAACGATCGTAGAGGAATGATCGAAAGACGATCGAGGAAGAAAATGAGAATTAGATTGGGAGAGATCGAGAGAGATAGCTAGAAAGATGAGAGAGATATAGAATGTTGAAGATGAAGATTAGAATGATCATTTTTTGCATCTCCAATACATCTCAAATAGAGTATTTAAATGCATAGTAGGTGGATCAAATTCCATAATGTGCTAACTAGACTTAATATATTTAAATTGATAAATGATTGGGCCGAGCCCAATCTTCGGGTCTTGACATTACCCTCCGTTGAAGTCCTCGTCCTCGAGGATGTGAGAGTAAACTCTCGACATAGTGAGGATAATGTGCGATAACAAAACCACGGAAGCATGCTCTTGTCGGTGCACTTTTTCCACGATCAAAAGGGAGTAGTGAACTCTCATGCACAATTTTGCTCCCCTTCTCGATGATCTTTTCCACGCTCCATTCTAGCTTCTTTAGGGATCCTTCGTAATCAGCAGTATTATCAAAGGAAAGCCCCGAATCATTCTTCATGAAATTTTCGTACGAAAACTCGATTGCTTGAGCGAATTCTCACACCTCGATCCATTCAACATCTTGACAACGTCCTCGATCAAACGCCACACCTTGGACCTTCCCCTCGTGTAGCTGCTCAGCGTACCATAGCTCTCTATCGAAAGGTAGGCTAGGATCCTCGCCAAAGTAGTAAAGTCAGGGAAGACTGACTTTACTACTTTGTAGTACGGCTTAAAATACCACCGTCCTCGATCGAATGGTACGTTTGTTTAGGCTAATCCCGTGCCTTGTAGCAGATTTTCCTCGAGCAAACAGTTCTCCTTCATTACCTCGACAACGTGCCAACATCCTCGATCAAACGACACGCTAAGGTCCTTTTCGATGTGCAACCACTGGATATACCAACATACTCGATGAACTACATATCATCCTCGCTCGAAAGGTAGCCTACGATCTTACCAAAGTGCAATGACTCGACATAGCACCGTCCTCGATAAAACGTTACATGACATAGAGCACTCGCAGCCAATGTGAAGCAACAATCACCTAACATCGGGTCATCAACCAATATCGATGGATTGTTAAAGAGAAATTATTTTGATTTCGAAAAATATTTGATATGAGAATTGATACTTATAAATTTTGCTAAGAATTTTGATTTTAAGATCGAAAATTTTGAGTATCGTAGAAGATAATTCGGAGACAAATATTTTTCGTAAGTTTTGAAAATTACGAAATTTGATTTCTTTCAAAATAGGGTAAAATGTGTGTGTGTTTGAACAGTGACCGAAAAGTTTTTCGAACAATAAAGTTTTCGATTAAAAAAATCCGAACCTATGATCGAAAAAGATTTTCGATTGTATAAGTTTTTCGTTGTATTTATCGAAAATTATTTTTCGAACGTAAGAGTTTTGCAGACTAAATTGCCTGTCGAAAAATAGTTTGTCGAATAATTGTTGATCTCAAAAACTTTTATCGAAAAATTTGTAATCGAAAAATTAAGAGTGATCGAAAAATTTTGTTAAGTTTGACTCAAAGTTTTTCGAGTGTGAATTATTCGATCGAAATATGTTTTCGCTAAATTTTTACGCGAAAATTTAGATGATCGAAAATCTTGATATCGAAAACTTATTTTACTATTACAAGTTTTTCGAGTCAAAATTAGATATTTATTTTGCGAAAGCAGTATCCGTCGAAAAAAAATACGCTTTATTACGCTCGAAAAAGATATTTATATATGAATCGAAAAACTAATTATCGAATAATGTTTTTCGAGTCTTATATTTGAGTAAAACACAGAATAGTGTATGTCATCGAAAAATTTCTCGGCTGCAAACTTATTCGAAAATTAATTTTCGAGCCAAGTTTTTCGATCGAAAATCCGATCGAAGAACAACAAAGTTCAATGTAACAGTGAAAATGTCAGATTCAACCGAGATGTTCAAGTTAGGTGATGAAATTCTGGATAATCACTCGTTTCTTCGTTCTTAATATGAGCAAACACAAGATTAACCACGCTTTACAGCAAATATATCAAATATTACGAAAATCAAATCGAAATCAAAACTTAATCGCAAACGCAAATATCGATCTAAATCGAAAATCTGAATTAATATGACGTTCTAAGCGATTAAAATCAGTACGTAAATCATTTCTAGCATATAATCTATCACTTAATCAGCAAGATCATCAACAAAATTCGCAAACATTAAGCATATTGATCAAAATACAAGTCACGTAAGTTTTTCGATCGAAAAATCTGGAAAATTATTTTGATCTTAAAATCGTGAATTCAATCCAAAAGCGATCACAACCTGCTCTGATACCAATTGTTAGGTCCTGTATTATCAACTACTGATCGATCTAAGCATGAATTCTAGATATTCGAATGATAAATCTCACAATATACCTTTGGTCGAATATCTTCTTTGAAGATCTTGAGAGAGAGAGTTTCTCGATTACTTTTCTCTCTCTTAGAATGTGAATTCAATGCTCGTGATTTTCTGAAAATGAACTTGTGTATTGATTTTGATAGTGTACATTGTATTTATACCTATTTACATGGTATATTTACTATTTGGTCATACACTATCAAAAGTACTAATTACGCCCCTAATTACAAGGATAATAAAATTACAAAACACAATTTAATCTCTTCATGATCAAACGACTACGAGTCATGTTCAAATACATCGATTCTCGATCCGAGTATACTCATGTCTTGAACTCAAAGTTTCCATGTGAGCGACTGGAACAACCGCATTGGATTCGTCGACAGATAATTCGTGATCGGACTCAAGCGTCTTACTAGGTCCTGCGATTTCAGAACGTTTTTCTATGCGCGAGAGTTACAGTCTGTTGGTACCATCCCTCAATCTAACAAGTATCAAGGACTTAGCTCGCAACATATAGGTTTCGTTACCATCCCTCAATCTAACAAGTATCAAGGACTTAGCTCGCAACATATAGGTTTTGTTCGTTTGTCGCACTACCTGATACGTAGTAAACTTTTTCATCGATAAACTCACAACTATGGTCGGACGAAACACAAGTATTCTGTATATCAATCCTATTGATTAGTTCCGAAAGTACGAAAGGTATACGCACCATGCTTATTTCAATCCTCTCATTGCATTTCGATGACATATCCATATGGAGCTCACATGATCAACGAATACCCTTGAGACGTTCCTATTTGCGATCCTTGTTGTGATCACTAGAGGATCTATGTTAGAGTGAAGACTATTTGAGTGAGAACGATGATTTTTATTGATAACTGAGGATGATGATTCCAGCAGTCGAACTAAAACAAACAACTTAAAAAAAGAAATTCCCCATATGAATAACCTTCACCACCATCTGGGCCCCTCTTCTATTGGGATTTCTCTCTTATTTATTCTAATGAAAATATGTAACTGAAAATTAAGACATAATTAGCAAATAATAATTTCCCTTGATCTCAGCCATGCATCGATCTCCCTTGATATCAGCCATCCTCATTATGATCAGTTGATCTCATCCATTGCCTTAATCTTATCCTCTCCATCGGCCCTTAATTCCTCCCCGCTCTTTCCGGAAGGCCCACCATTTTGCAGCCCACTATTTGTGACTTTAGCCTGACGTTGATAGACCCGAATTGGTACCTCATTGGCTTGAGTCGCTTGGCCATCATTCGTAACAATACCATCCCCTTGAAAAGATGCCTTGTCCTCAAGGCAGTGGTGCGGAAATTGGGATGTAAAGTCAGCAATAGCGATCCATGTTGCGTCATCGGCGCTCTTCCCACGCCATTTCACTAGGAATTCACCTTTCGAACTATCAGATTCATCGTGCCCCCGTATAGCCAATATATTTTCCGGAACAACATCATTTCGTTCGGTGTGCTCTAGGTGGTTAGGTAGTTCGGCTTCCACCGGATGATTCCCGACCACTCGTTTTAACTGCGAGACATGGAACACTGGGTGAACCCGACTTGACGGTGACAATTCTAGTCGGTACGCCACTGCCCCTATGCGTTCGATGATCTTATATGGCCCATAGAAACGTGCTGCCAGCTTCTGAGTGACGCGGGATGAGAGGGAACGTTGGCGATGTGGTCTGATCTTAAGAAACACAGAGTCTCCCACGGCGAAATTTTTCTCGCGACGGTGTTTGTTGGCTGCTTTCACCATGCGTTGCTGAGCTCGACTCAAGTTATGTTTCAGTTGTCGCAGAATCTCATCTCGATCCGAAAGGTGATCTGAAATCGCAGCTACTCGACTTTCACCAGGCATCCATTGTAACAGGTTCGGCGGATGGCGGCCGTAAACAGCCAAGAACGGGGTCATACCGGCGGCAGATTGGAAGGTGGTATTATACCAGTACTCGGCCCACGATAACCATTTCATCCATGTACGAGGTTGTTCGCTAGCGAAGCATCGAAGATAGGTTTCTAACGTTCGATTGAGGACTTCAGTTTGGCCGTCCGTCTCCGGGTGATAGGCGGAGCTCATATTCAGCTTTGTGCCGTGAAGACGAAAAAGTTCCTGCCAAAAATTGCTGATGAAGATCGGGTCACGATCACTCACGATGCTACTTGGAATACCATGCAGGCGGACCACATTATCAACGAATTTTTCAGCAACCGCACGTGCATTGTACGGGTGTCTGAGCGCAACATAGTGTGCGTACTTGGATAAACGGTCGACAATTACCATGATGCTATCATATCCATTTGATTTTGGAAGACCCGAGATGAAGTCCATCGATATATCCTCCCAAACCCGGTCTGGTATCGGTAATGGCTGTAAGAGACCGGCTGGTGATAGAGCCTCGTATTTCATCTTCTGGCAAGTTAAACATGAGGCAACATAATGCTTGACATCTGTCATCATGTTGCGCCAGAATAAGGTCGCTGCAAGTCGCCGATAGGTCCGCAAAGCCCCAGAGTGCCCTCCAGTTGGCGTTGAATGATGTTCAGCGATTAACAAAGGAATTATTGGCGACGTCGATGGGATTACCAAGCGTCCCCGATAAAATAGGTTGCCGTTAATCAGATTGTAGGGGCGTCGACATGTAGAATCAGCTTTTAGGGCGTCCACAATTTCTTGCAAGGACGGGTCGTTTGCCACTGCGGTAGATATATCGTGTTGATCTAGCCAATATGGTGCGCTAATGGCGAGTAGCTCGCTGTCGGTTTGTTGTCGAGACAATGCATCAGCCGCAGTATTCGAAACCCCGGGTTTGTACTCTACGTTAAAATTGTAGCCCAAGAGCTTCGATACCAAAACCTGTTGTGCCGGAGTTGCGATCTTTTGATGTAATAAGGACCGTAGACTACGATGATCCGTGCGCACAGTAAAATGACGACCTAACAGATATGGGCGCCAATGTTGAATGGCCGAAACAAGTGCCATAAGCTCTTTCTCATAGGTAGATTTAACTTGTGCCTGAGCTGAGAGCGCCTTGCTGAAATACGCAATTGGTTGACCTCCTTGCATGAGAATTGCTCCCATACCTATGCCTGAAGCATCGCATTCCACGACGAATTCTTTGGTGAAGTCAGGTATCGTCAAGACCGGTGCGGAAACTAGGGCCTCTTGCAAGGCTTTGAACGCGGTGTCAGCAGCTGGCGACCAATGGAACTCCGCCATCGCTTCTTTTTTAAGGAGATCTGTTAAGGGCCGAGCCAATTGACCATAATTACGAATAAAACGGCGGTAGTAACCTGTGAGGCCTAAAAATCCCCGCACCCCTTTGATAGATCGTGGTGTGGGCCATCGTAAAACAGCAGCGATTTTTTCAGGATCCATCGCCACTCCCCCTTTAGAGATAATATGGCCGAGGTAGTCGACGCGAACAAGCCCAAATTGACAATTCTTCAGGTTGACGCAGAAGTCATTTTTTGCCAAGACCGACAGAACTTTGAAAAGATGCTCACGATGTATCTCCCACGTTGGGCTGTATATCAGTATATCGTCGAAGAAGACCAATACGAACTTGCGTAGATATGGTCGAAAGATGTCATTCATCGTTGATTGAAATGTCGCGGGGGCATTTGTTAAGCCGAACGGCATGACGAGAAATTCGTAGTGGCCGTCATGAGTGCGAAAAGCGGTTTTCTCGACATCTGTCGTACGCACTCGTATTTGGTGGTATCCTGATCGAAGATCCAACTTTGTGAAGATAGCCGCGCCGCATAACTCGTCGAGTAACTCCTGAATCACCGGGATTGGATATTTGTCGGGAATTTTTGCGTTATTCAATTCACGATAGTCGACACAAAAACGCCAACTGCCGTCTTTCTTTCGCACTAATAACACAGGGCTGGAAAACGGGCTCGTACTGGGTTGAATGATTCCTGCTACTAGCATCTCTTTCACCAAGCGCTCTATTTCATCTTTCTGAATATGTCCGTAACGGTACGGCCGGACCGACACAGCTTGTGTCCCGGGAACTAGATCAATACGATGATCCAATGGGCGAGATGGTGGTAGACTATCTGGTTCTCGAAAAACCCGTGGAAACTGGTTAATTAGATAGGTTAACTCGCTTTGTTGACCTTCGGAAAGATCAGTTTGGCGGGTGATTGGTGTTGACGACGAGAATGGTGATATAATCATAGCGAGGAAGTCAATATATTGCATTTTTTGGAGTGAGCGAAGACTGATTTGTGATCTGATTAGCCCCGCCTCGCCCTTCAAGCAGCATGGTGCGCCGTGTAACTCAAAACTCATCGTGAGATTAGCCCAATTAATATTCACATCACCCAAGCGACGTAGCCAGTCGACGCCCAAAATAACGTTGACACCACCCAATTCAAAAACGAAGAATTCAGCAATGATACTGCACGAGTCCACTTCGAGGGAAACATTGTTACACTTCCCAAGAGTGCGAGCGCATCTGCCATCTCCCAGACGTACCCGAAACGAGGTGTCATTTATACGGGTGAGCTGTAATCTGTCCGCTAGAGATAGAGAAAGAAAATTATGACTTGCGCCACTATCGATCATAATGATTACCTCTTCCTCTCCTAGACGGCCGCGCAATTTCATGGTCTGAGGTCCTGAAATACCCCCTAGCGCATACATGGGTAGGTCCAACATATTCACCTGACCGGCAAGATCTTCCGTTTGATGTTCAGAGTTATCGGCTATGTCGGTCTCAAGGATATCATCGTCATCATTAGCGATAAGCATTCTGAGTTGCCGATTTGGGCAGATATGATTCCCATGTTGATAGGGTTGGCGACACTTGAAGCAGAGGCCGCGTTGTCTAAGATCTTGATATTCTTGATTAGATAGCCGTTGGAATGGGCGAGGGTGGGAACCTAGTGGTGCAGCTGCGGCTGTTGTTGAGCCGGTCAATCTAGCAGGGGGTGGAACGTAACGATTCGGGTTACGATTGGTCGATGAAGGTGATGATAATTCCGCCTTATGTGGTCCGGCACTCGACCCCTCGATATGATAGCCGGGTTTTAGTGGTTGACTTTTTCTTGGAAAAGGACGCGATACGCCAGCGAGCATATCAAGCTTCGCCTCTGCCGCCCGCGCCAAATGGATGGCTTGATCCAGAGTGGAGGGGTTTGGAATGAGTAGTTGAGCTCGAATTTCCGGACGTAAACCGTTCAGAAAGAAACCCAAGGCCAACGACGATGTACAATCCGTCTGATTCGTGAGTGCCACAAATTCGTCGATATATTCGTCGATCGATCCAGTTTGTTGAACTTTACATAGCATTTCGATGATGTTGATCGATGCACCTCCACCATAACGGACGATGATAGCATGCCGTAGTGCCACCCATGTTAGGTTAGGATCGTGTTTCTGTAGGTATTGTATCCACTGTAAGGCTGAATCCTCCATACCAAGCAAGGCGATGTCAACTTTATCAAGGTCAGAAATGCGTTGTCAACTTTCTTACAAATAATACCCCAAAATACTCTCATATCTTAAAATAAGGGTTGACCCGAAAATTCTAGTCAAAGTATGAATATACTTTGATTTAAAGATAAAATGAACTTAAAATAATTTTATTTGAATATTTGGGCCTAATTTAAGACGAAAGTCCAAAAATAATTAGACTGGTCGAATCGTGAAGTTCGGTCAACTTCAGACTTTTTTTTTTTTTTTAAAAGCATATGGTCAACCCGACATTTGGAGTCAAAATTCGGGACTCTTCACAGTGTTAGCGGTATTGCCCGAATTTGGATTTCGCGCGTCATTTGATCGAATTTGCGAAGTCTGATTTAGTTCGCGTGTCACCCGAAATTCACTCACAGGAATCACCCCGCGAAATTAAGTTGACCCGCGAAACTTTAGTCCGACCCGCTACTTCTCTCACAGGAATCACCCTGTGGTCGACCCGCGAAATTAATTCTGACCCGCGAAAAAACCCATTTACTCACACAATAAAATCCATTTGAGTCCGCGAAGAACTTTTCGCGACCCGAATATAATTCGCGAACTAAACTTCGGCGAACTATCGAAAATCTGCCCGAATTTCAACCTTTCAAATTTGGCGAAATTTAAAATTTGGCCGCGACCTTCTTTTCTCACTCACATCTTTACAAATCTTTCGGCCCGCGAATTTTATCGCAGCCCGCGATTTTCTTTCCTCTCTCACACTTCACGAACCTTTTTGGCCCGCGAATTCTTTTCAACCCGCGAATTTCTCATGAGCTGAACTTTCTTCATCTCATCGAAATTCATATTTTCCAGAACTTCATCACATGAATCCGTTCCAGATTTCACATAAACATGTAAGAATTCACAGAACTCATATATTGAGCTCAAACTTAACATCTCAACACAGCAAATACAACACATAATCATTCAAAGCTCCCGAAATTCATGAATTCGGATGACCTTTCATCCAAATTCGTTAAACTAAATAAATCAAACTTAAAAACAGTTTGTAGGGGTTAAAAACCACCTACCTCACTTCCAAGTTAGCCGAAATTGCTTAGTTCTTCTCTGCTTTTCTTCGTTTGTTTTCTTTCGTTTGATATTTTCGTTTGTCCTTATCACCTTTTGAGATAAACCTTTAAAAGGAAAGTTACGTTTCCTTTCTCTTAAGGAAATCTCTTATTGGGCCTACTTTAAATTAATTTGGGCCCATATCTATTTATTTTACTCAAAGAGTATTTTTCTTATTTTCGGTTCAATTTCCCGAAAATTCGCTTTGTCCGAAAATTAACTTCATAATTTTCCGAAAATTACAGAATAATTTTCACGCTATTGCGCATTATTCCCGTATTAATTTTACGGGTATTACATCCTCCCCCCCTAAAAGAAATTTCGTCCCCGAAATTTAAGTTGTCTGAAACAACTCAGGGTATTTCTCTCTCATTTCGTCTTCTCGCTCCCAAGTGGCTTCTTCCAATATCTGGTTTCGCCATAAGACCTTCACGAGGGGAATATTCTTATTTCGTAATTGCTTCACCTCATACATTAGAATCTCTACCGGCTTTTCTTCGTAACTCAAGTCCGGCTTCAATTGTTGGTGAAGTCTTTTGTCTCTTAGCACATGATACGGGTCCAACACATACTTTCGCAGTGTAGACACGTGGAATACGTCATGGACTTGTGCTAACGACGTCGGTAATTCTAGCTGATATGCTACTTCACCGACTCTTTTCAAAATTTTGAAAGGTCCTATATATCTCGGACTCAACTTTCCTTTTTGTCCGAACCGTTTGACACCCTTCATAGGTGATACTTTCAAAAATACTTTATCACCTTCTTCAAATTCTAACGACCTTCGCCTCTTGTCTGCATAACTCTTCTGGCGACTTTGGGCCGTTTGCATTTTCTCCCGAATTTTCTTAACAACTTCAGTCATTTCGCGTACCATCTCGGGACCTAATAGCGCCTTCTCGCCGATTTCATCCCAATGAACTGGGGATCGATATTTACGTCCGTATAAGGCTTCGTAAGGCGCCATTCCGATCGTTGCTTGATAGCTGTTGTTATATGAAAATTCTATTAACGGGAGATATTTACTCCAACTCCCTTGAAAATCCAAGACACATGCTCTCAACATGTCTTCGAGTGTCTGGATCGTCCTTTCCGATTGTCCGTCAGTCTGGGGATGATAAGCTGAACTAAATGATAATTTAGTTCCCAGAGCTTTCTGTAAGCTTTTCCAGAACTGGGACAGAAATCTTGAATCTCGATCTGATACGATCGATATCGGAATTCCATGGAGTCTCACTATCTCTTGAATGTAGAGTTCAGCGAACTTCTCCATGGGATAGGTCTGGTGAATAGGCAAGAAATGGGCGGACTTAGTCAGTCTGTCAACAATCACCCAAATTGCATCATAACCTTTCACCGTTCTTGGCAACCCGACGACAAAATCCATTGTTATATGGTCCCACTTCCACTCGGGAATCGTCAAAGGTTGTAACATTCCTGCCGGTCTTTGATGTTCTGCTTTGATCTGCTGACAAGTCAGGCATCTATGTACAAATGCAGCAACATCCTTTTTCATTCCCGGCCACCAATAATTTAGTCGCAAATCACGATACATTTTCGTTGCACCGGGATGCACCGAATATATTGTCGTATGTGCCTCCGTCATTAAAGTTCGACGAATCTCTTCATCTTCCGGCACATATAAGCGACTTTTAAATCGTAAACTCCCGTCTTCTCGGAATTCAAATTCCGATGAGACTTCTTTATCTTGTTCTCTTTGTTTCTTCAAGTACAACTCATCTTTCTTTTGTACTTCAATGATTCGGTCTAATAGTGTTGGCTTAAGTGTCAACACTGCCAACTTTTCTTCAATCTCTCCGAAATTGATTACTTCAACTCCGAATTGGCGTAATTCAGTGTTTACAGTTTTGCGGCTCAATGCATCTGCGACTACGTTCGCTTTTCCTGGATGATAATTTATCACACAGTCGTAGTCTTTGACTAACTCGAGCCATCTTCTTTGCCTCATATTTAACTCCTTCTGGGTGAAGAAGTACTTCAAACTCTTGTGATCCGTGAAGATCTCGCATCTTTCTCCGTAAAGATAGTGTCGCCATGTTTTAAGAGCAAACACTACGGCTGCGAGTTCGAGATCATGAGTGGGGTAATTTTTCTCATATGGCTTTAATTGTCGGGAGGCATAAGCGATCACCTTCCCGTTTTGCATTAAAACACACCCCAACCCATATTTAGAGGCATCACTATAAACAGAAAAATTTCCAGTACCCGAAGGTATTGCTAACACTGGAGCAGTTGTTAGCCTTTCTTTAATTCCTGGAAATTTGCTCACATTCATCCGTCCATTTGAACGGAACATTTTTCTTTGTCAAATTGGTGAGCGTCGAGGCGATGCTGGAAAAGTCCTTAATGAACTTTCGATAATACCCAGCTAGCCCGAGAAAACTTCTTATCTCCGTGGGAGTGGTTGGTCTTGGCCAATTTTCTATAGCTTCTATCTTGCTGGGATCTACTGAAATTCCGCTTCCCGAAATAACATGCCCCAGAAAGATTACTCGATCCAACCAAAATTCGCACTTTTTAAATTTGGCGAATAATTGTTTCTCCCGAAGAATTCCTAGGACCGCTCTCAAATGTTCCTCATGTTCTTCTTTTGTCTTGGAATAAATGAGAATATCGTCGATAAAGACGATAACACATCGGTCCAGCAATTTTTTGAATACTCGGTTCATCAAATCCATGAAGGCTGCCGGAGCATTCGTCAATCCGAAAGGCATGACCAAAAATTCATAGTGGCCGTACTCGTACTGAATGCGGTTTTTGGAATGTCCGCTTCCCGGATCTTCAGCTGATGATAACCGGAGCGCAGGTCGATCTTAGAAAATACTGTTGCTCCTTGGAGTTGATCGAATAAATCGTCAATCCTTGGCAATGGGTATTTATTCTTAATCGTGATCTTGTTGAGTTCACGATAATCGATACACATTCTCATCGACCCGTCCTTTTTCTTCACAAATAAAACCGGGGCTCCCCATGGTGAGAAACTGGGTTGAATAAAACCCTTCTGCAACAAATCTTCCAATTGCTCCTTCAATTCTCGTAATTCGTTCGGTGCTAACCGATACGGGGATTTAGAGATCGGGGCAGCTCCAGGTACAAGATCGATTGCAAATTTAATCTCCCGATCTGGGGGTAATCCCGGAAGATCCTCGGGAAATACATCGGAATATTCGTTCACTATCGGAACCTCCTCAAGTTTAAGCTGGGAAGATTCCTCAGCATTCACCGCAAAAACTAGGAACGATTCGCAACCCGTATTTACGAGTCGCTGAGCTTTTAAAGCAGAAATCCGAGGGATTGAGTTTCTATTCTTTCTTCCCGAAAATTCAAACTCCTCTCCCTCTGGCGATCGAAACCTAACTACCCTTTTTGAACAATCAATAATGGCTCCGTATTTCGAAAGCCAATCCATCCCGAATATAATATCGTAATCATTCATCGGGATTACTATTAGGTTCACATCTAACTCTCTACCCTCAATTCTTACGGGACATTTCTCAACCACCAAATTTGATCGAGTTGGATCCCCATGTGGTAAAGATACCACGAAATCACATAATCATATCAAAGTATTACACTTAACTTACAGGCGAGGCTGGTTCTCCTGGCTTTTGAGTGGCAGTACATGGACAGTCTTCAGAATCTAAAGCCTAAGCTCTGATACCACCTGTGGCGACCCTACTTCCTAATTAAGTTAATTGGCGGATTTCCCCGCAACAGAACACGCGGAAGACCCGATAAAATTTTCTTTTTTTTTTTTTTTTTAAAATAACCTACATAGTATTATATCGGGTTTACAAAAATATCTACTATTAATACTTTGGGCCGAAGCCCCAAAATTTCAAACCCAATATCAAACACTATGCCACTCCACAGGTCGCGTCCCATGTACTGCGCCACCCTCAAAAGTCCGTGGAGTCACCGCCGCCAGCTCGCCATGAATCTCAACCCTGACACTAGTCGGTGTCGGGTTCATTCTTACCTACAAACAAAAATAGGATAGAACCCTGAGCTATTGCCCAGTAGGTGATTACATAACATGCAATACGTGCGTGCACTCCACCCAATCCCGGTTCCTCACAATATAATATAATGCACACTCGACAAATCTCATCTATCAATTCTCAATTCTCAACAGGGCCCTAGGTCAGACTCGGCACCCACGCGCGCAATGGCAAAGTACACCATCAACCATGCGGTAGCCCACACCGGCCGCGCCGGGTCGCTCCTTCCGCACACAATCTCAACCCGACGGCTTTTTCCCCGAATGTTATACCACAAGTTCGGGTAGACAGGAATCTCACATCTGTCTGCCGTCCCTGAGCCAAATAATATCCGGTGGTTTACACCTCGGGTGGCTCAATCCCGAGTAGATGGGTGTCGCAAACCCCCTCTCCCACCAAGTGCATAATCGAGTCTGAACCTGACTGCCAAAATCGGCAACTCTACCCTTCTCACATTCGACACAATATCGTGTCACCGTATCATTACGGTACCTTCGCCTCTCTTATGCATGTCGTGAAATGCATATCACATTCGTCACATATATCACGTATTATTTCTTACAAATAATACCCCAAAATACTCTCGTATCTTAAAATAAGGGTTGACCCGAAAATTCTAGTCAAAGTATGAATATACTTTGATTTAAAGATAAAATGAACTTAAAATAATTTTATTTGAATATTTGGGCCTAATTTAAGAAAGTCCAAAAATAATTAGACTGGTCGAATCGTGAAGTTCGGTCAACTTCAGACTTTTTTTTTTTTAAAAGCATATGGTCAACCCGACATTTGGAGTCAAAATTCGGGACTCTTCACAGTGTTAGCGGTATTGCCCGAATTTGGATTTCGCGCGTCATTTGATCGAATTTGCGAAGTCTGATTTAGTTCGCGTGTCACCCGAAATTCACTCACAGGAATCACCCCGCGAAATTAAGTTGACCCGCGAAACTTTAGTCCGACCCGCTACTTCTCTCACAGGAATCACCCTGTGGTCGACCCGCGAAATTAATTCTGACCCGCGAAAAACCCATTTACTCACACAATAAAATCCATTTGAGTCCGCGAAGAACTTTTCGCGACCCGAATATAATTCGCGAACTAAACTTCGGCGAACTATCGAAAATCTGCCCGAATTTCAACCTTTCAAATTTGGCGAAATTTAAAATTTGGCCCGCGACCTTCTTTTCTCACTCACATCTTTACAAATCTTTCGGCCCGCGAATTTTATCGCAGCCCGCGATTTTCTTTCCTCTCTCACACTTCACGAACCTTTTTGGCCCGCGAATTCTTTTCAACCCGCGAATTTCTCATGAGCTGAACTTTCTTCATCTCATCGAAATTCATATTTTCCAGAACTTCATCACATGAATCCGTTCCAGATTTCACATAAACATGTAAGAATTCACAGAACTCATATATTGAGCTCAAACTTAACATCTCAACACAGCAAATACAACACATAATCATTCAAAGCTCCCGAAATTCATGAATTCGGATGACCTTTCATCCAAATTCGTTAAACTAAATAAATCAAATAAAAACAGTTTGTAGGGGTTAAAAACCACCTACCTCACTTCCAAGTTAGCCGAAATTGCTTAGTTCTTCTCTGCTTTTCTTCGTTTGTTTTCTTTCGTTTGATATTTTCGTTTGTCCTTATCACCTTTTGAGATAAACCTTTAAAAGGAAAGTTACGTTTCCTTTCTCTTAAGGAAATCTCTTATTGGGCCTACTTTAAATTAATTTGGGCCCATATCTATTTATTTTACTCAAAGAGTATTTTTCTTATTTTCGGTTCAATTTCCCGAAAATTCGCTTTGTCCGAAAATTAACTTCATAATTTTCCGAAAATTACAGAATAATTTTCACGCTAGTTGCGCATTATTCCCGTATTAATTTTACGGGTATTACAATCTTCAACGTGGTTATTCAATCGAACGTAATCCGTAAGATGTCTTACTCGAATACCGAGAATTTGTGCTTAGATTGCTTGTTGATTGATGAATCAGGACCTATCAATTGGTATCAGAGCTAATCGTGATTGATTTTGGATAAAATTCACAATTTTCGGATCAAAATAATTTTCCAGATTTTTCGATCAAAAAACTCACGTGACTTATATTTGATCAATATGCTTAATTGTGCGAATTTTGTTGCTGATTTTGCTTATTAAGTGATAGAGTATATGTTATGATTGATTTACGTACTTATTTCAATAGCTTAGAACGTCATATTAATTCAGATTTTCGATTTAGATCGATTTTTGCGTTTGCGATCAAGTTTTGAGTCCGATCTGATCTTCTTAAATCTCGATATATTTTGCTATTAAACGTGGTTGATTCTGTATTTGTTCATATTTAGAACTGCTAAACGAGTGATTATCCAGAATTTCAGCACCTAAATTGAACATCTCGGTTGATCTGGAATTTTCACTGTTACATTGAACTTAGCTGTTCTTTGATTAGTTCTTCGATCGAAAAACTTGGATCGAAAAATATTTTTCGACCAAGTTTGCAGCCGAGAAATTTTTCGACGACAAACACTATTTTCGAGTGTTTTACTCAAATTTGAAGACTCGAAAAACATTATTTCAATAATTAGTCTTTCGGTTCATATATAAATATCTTTTTCGAGCGAATAAATTTTTCGATCCAAAATTAGCTAAAACATATTTTCGATCGAATAATATTCCATCGATAAATTTTATAGTCAACAATTTGTGTCAAACTAAAAACCAAAGTTTTTCGATCACTAGTAATTTTTCGATCACAAATTATTCGATAAGATTTTTTGTTATCAACATAGTTTTTCGACAAAATATTTTTCGATATGATCATCTTTTCAACATTTTTTTTCGAAACATATTTTTCGATAAACATATAACTAAATCCTTAAACGTTCGAAACACTTTTTCCATTAAAAAGTTAAACATTTTTAAATCGAAAACTTTTACTTCTCGAAAAACATTTCGACCACTGCATTTAAAAGAAATAAAAAATTGTGAACTTCAAAACTTACGAAAAATATTTGTTTCTGAACTATCTATTTTGATACTCAATATTTTCGATAAAAAAATTCAAATTTCTTTAACAAATATTGAAGTATCAATTTTTATTTACCAAATATTTTCGAAACCATAACAATTTCTCTTTCACGACCGGATCATAGGTTCAAAAAGGAAATTGTTTAAAGTACGAATCAAATATTTCTAACTAAATTTGTCACTTGTGAAGCATTTTTCATTACGATTTCAAACTTTCACGAAGATCCTACCAATCAACAAAAATGGATGCTTACTCACTCGGAAATGACGTCCGCCCTCCAATTCTTCGAAGAGGCGAATACACGGTATAGAAAAGCCGGTTCATGAACTTCTTGGAAACGAAAGATCAAGCCATAAATTTGATCGAGTCACTTCAAGAAGGTCCAGCTCAATTCTGGCTCATCCAAGAAGGAGATGCCACAAACAATCCTCCTATTCCTGCAACCAGAAGACTTAAAGTTCATGGTGAATACACCAAAGGGGAGCGTTTAAGAGACAAAGCAGACTTGGGAGCCAAGACTTTCATAATGCAAGGAATACCGAATGACATCTATATGTAGATAGTCTATCGAACGTAAAGGCCATGTGGGACGAGCTCCACAAGATGATGCAAAGAACCGAAGTTGGAGTCAAAGCAAAGAAAGCAAATATTCTAACAGCTTACGACTCTTTCAAAGCCAAGACAGAGGAATCGGTTTATGAACTCTATCAAAGATATCTAATTCTTCTTAATGAAATGAGGAAGATAGATATATTCAAGACCAACATGGAGGTCAACATCAAATTTCTTTCTTCTCTTCAATCGGAGTAGAAGAAAATATCCATTCAAATCCGACAAAATAAGGATTTGGACAAAATGGATATCCACGCCGTCTTTGATAATCTCGCCCAACATGAAGAAGATATAAGCGAGATCCAAAAAGAACTAAAGGGCAAGCAGATCGACGATTCTATAGCACTTGTCTCTGAAAGAAAGCCAAGTCAATCTCGAAAGGATAAAAGTATCAAGCTGCCAAGTTCTTCAGAAGATGAAGGAGAATTTGACTCGGACTCCGATCTGATATGAAGGAGTTCAAGAAACAGTTAGCTCTCATTTCTAATATGATGAGCAAAACGCTTTACATAAAGAAATCCTCGTCTTCGGCCAATAGACTTTGGACATCTAGCTCCAAGCAAAGGGAAAGACCGGCCGAGTCTTCAGAATAAAAAAGTGTCAAAGAACCACAAAAATGTTATCGTTGTGGAAAGATCGGACACTTCTCCAGGAATGCAAACTACCCAAGAAAAAGGACGCTAACTACTCTCCAAAAAATTCCAACTCACTAAACAGAAAGAGGCTGGAGTAGCACTGATGGCAGAACAAGAGCATTGGCTGGAAGACTCCACAGATTATGAAGACGAAAATCTTGCACTTATGGCATACCTCGACGACGCTTCAAATGATGACCCATCAAAGAGGCCTGACGACGACAACGACAAAGCATCCTCTTCCTCACAAGAGGTACAAATGTTTAATTCCACATTATTAAACATGTTAGAATCGTTACAGATTAAGTACACTAACATGAAAATTGAGCGGAAACGAACAAAGGAATTAGAAGAGAAACTAGCTCTTAGCGAAAGCAATTTCCAAAAGCAATTAGATAAGAAAATTCATCTCGAAATTCTCTTATCTAACGCTAAGGAAAAAATTTCTTGTCTTGAATTAACCATAGCTACCTCTGAGACAAAAATTACTCTTATCGATTGTTAGAGAGACTTAGAGATTTCTAAAAATAATTTCAAAGAAATTTCTGACGAACGTAAGAAACTTTATTTAAGGATTAAAACGTTAGATGATCTTCTAATAAAAAGGGGTCAAACGGATCAAACTATATTTCCAAATAAACCTCTTGATACAGAATTTTATAATCCGAAAGAGGGCTTAGGTTTTAACAATCCCTGTAACTTGAAAAAGGTCAATGTTAGACAATTATACGATATCAAGTATATGGGATTTACTAATTCTTCCGAAATAAATGCTTTAGAAGAATCTAAACAACAAGCCACTTATAGGACTAACATTCATTTTGACTACACCGACTTGAATAATAGTTACAAGATAAGAGATCTCAACTTGTCTAGTGATTATAATTCATTATATCCCCTAGAAGATTTCTCTAACGACAAGGAAAACTCTCCCATTATTTTTCAAAATATTTCAAAAGAAGATAAATCTTCTTTCAAAATTGTAAAACGAGAAAACGAATCCTTAAATGCTTCAAAAAGGAAAAAGATTTTTACTAACTCTTTTTCTGCTCCATCCACAGGTAGAGTAGTAAAAGAGGTGAAGCACGCAAAGGAAAGAGTGCCTAGAATAAAATTTCAGAAGAAAAATGATTTGTTATCTATTTCTTCTATGTCAAAAACTAAGGACACTCGTACGAAGACAACCATTTCTAGTATTTTTACTTCAACTTATGCGTCAAAGCCTATTATTTTTGAAAGCACAAACTTTGAAATATGCTCTACTTCTAAAAACAATGATCATCATTCTAAAACAAATGCAAGTCTTAAGTCTCGTCCGAAACAAGATCCAGCTATTAAGAAAGCTTATAGCTCCATACATTCTTGTTCTCACCTAAGGTATCCAGTACACGTACATTCAGCTAAACACCTTAGGAGACTAGCCGGGAAAAGATTTTCTCCAGCAATAAGACAAATCAGAAATTTGTTCGTGCTGAAATTAACCTCCCATGTAAGGTTCAACCACAATGGATTCCTAAGTCACCACCTAGGCAAACACAAGCCAATAAGGCTAAATTGTCTAAAGAGCTACTACTTAAACTAACTACTTCTAAGTTGGTTTGGGTACCTAAGCATTCTCATAATTTAGGAATCAAAGATGAACAAACCTTAATTATCAAATCTGCTAATCCGAGAGGACCCATTCAAAAGTGGGTACTTAAGTCTCCCTAATTTCTTTCTATGCAGATCCATCATGTGTGGTATTTAGATTCTGGTTGCTCCACACACATGACGGGAAAACAAGAACTGTTGAGCAACTACCAAGATCGTTACAATGGCAAAGTCCGATTTGGCAACAATGACTCAGCTCCCATACTCGGATTTGGAGACATTCTACTGCCAAATCTGACGATTAAAGATGTCTCTTACGTCCAAGGTCTTCAGCACAATCTGTTCAGCATAGGACAATTCTGTGACAAAGGATTTCAAGTAGTATTTCTAGCTGAACAGTGCAGAGTTTTGAATAGTTAGAATCAAGAGCTTCTCACAGGATCACGAAGATCAAATCTATACACAATCAATCTGACAACAGTTCGACCTTCGACAACCGTCTGCCTCATCTTTCAGACAACAATCAATAGGAACAGCTTATGGCATCAACGCCTGTCTCATCGAAATTTAAAAGTTCCTCACAAACTCATTGTTAAAAAGTTGGTCAACGGTCTGCCAACAATTTCTTCTAACCAAGAGCATCACTGTTCGACTTGTCAACTGGGAAAAATGAAGCGAGCTTCACATAAAATCAAGCAAGTTGCTTCAACATCTCGACCCTTAGAGTTACTTTACATGGACCTTTGTGGACCGATGCATACACAAAGTATTAGTAATTGTCGATGATTTTTCTCGCTACACATGGACAAGGTTTCTCCGAACTAAAGATGAGACTGGAGACTTGATAGAAAGCTTTGTGAATACCACACAAAATCTCCTGCAAAAGAAAATTCAAGTAATCAGAACTGATAATGGAACTGAATTCAAGAACAAGCGTCTCCACAACTTTTATTAGTCACTTGGAATTATTCAACAATTCTCAGCCGCAAAAACCCCTCAACAAAATGGTGTCGTAGAGAGGAAGAACCGGACTCTAGTTGAAACTACAAGAACAATGCCCATCCACTACGGTATCCCTCACTTTCTATGGGCTGAAGCAGGGAGTACGGCATGTTTTACCCAAAATAGGACAATTATTTACAAACGCTTCGAAATGACGTCGTACGAGGTAATCAATCAAAGAATTCCGATCATCTCATTCTTCATACTATTCGGTTGCAAATGCTTTGTGGCCAAAGATAGGTAGCATCGAAGCAAGTTCGATCCCAAAGCCTTTGAAGCCATCTTTGTCGGATATTCTTCTACTTCCAAATCATACCGCGTCTACCTCAAGTCTTCCCGCACTATTCTTGAAAGCTACAACGTCACCTTTCAAGAAACGATGGATTTGGCTTCTGAACAAAACACTCAGAACCTGAGCTTACTGGCGTGTTGGCACAAGGTCAACAACTTTCGGCAACTTCTACATCAACATCAAGTGAAGCAATTCCCGCCGACCATGAAGATTTAGATTCTCTATTCGAACACTTCTATCGGAACAAGTATCAAATGCCTGCTTCGTCTCAATCAACACCAAGCAGTGGCCCATCTCCCCCAATGGAAGAAATTCATTTTGAGACTCTTCTTCTTCAAAATCCGACAAATGTTGGAGAGTCTACTAATTCTGAATCTTCATCTAGTGATGCAGCTCCTACAAATGCAGATGAGGAAATTCCTACCGATTCAACCTCTGAATTGAATTTCCCGACTATGAATGATCAACCCATTAATTCAGGATGTCTCGATCTACAATCCAATGACGAATCTACTTCGATTGTTCCTCACGAACGCAAATGGACTCGAGCTCATCCTACTGACCAGATTATCGGTGATCCTTCAAGTGGTGTACGTACTAGAACGTCTACACAAAGCGGTTTATTCACATGCTTCCTAAGCCAAAACGAATAAGGTAGCCGAAGCTCTTAAAGACCCGAATTGGGTAATTGCGATGCAAGATGAACTCAACCAGTTCGAGCGTCTACAAGTTTGGACATTGGTTCCTCGACCACAAGGCAAAACTATAATTGGAACTAAATGGGTTTTCAAGAACAAGAAAAATAAGAACGGTGAAGTAATCAGGAATAAAGCACGGCTCGTTGCTAAGGGATACAATCAACAAGAAGGAATCGATTACAACGAGACGTATGCTCCGGTCGCCTGTATTTAAGCTATTCGCTTATTTCTAGCATACGCGGCTCACAAAGTCTATCAAATGGACGTCAAAACTGACTTTCTCAATGGCGTATTAAAAGAAGAAGTCTACGTCTCTCGACCTGAAGGGTTCATGCACGAGAACCATCATGATCATGTCTATCGATTGGACAAAGCTCTCTATGGACTAAAACAAGCCCCTCGTGCTTGGTATGATGTTCTGAGCGAATTTTTGGTCAAATCCAACTTCATCAGAGGAACAATCGATACGACCCTCTTCATCAAAAGGCAAGGCAAAGACTTGATGATTGTTCAAGTTTACATTGATGACATCATTTTCGGATCGACGAATGAACGTCTCTATCAGAAATTTGGTAATCTCATGAAGACCAAATTCGAGATGAGGTTAATGGGAGAACTCCAATTCTTTCTTGGATTACAAGTCAAGCAACTCGATGATGGCATCTTCATCAGTCAGACCAAATATATCCGAGATATTCTAAAGAGATTTAGTCAAGACAAGAGCACACCGATGAATACTCCTATGTCTACTAATTGCAAACTGGATGCTGATCTGTCTGGAAAGGCTGCCAACATCACCACCTATCGGAGCATTATCGGATCTCTTCTCTACTTGACATCCAGCTGACCCGACATTATGTTTGCAACTTACCTATGCTCCCGCTTTCAAGCCGACCCAAAGGAGTCCCACATGAATGCCGTCAAGAGGATTCTACGATATCTAAAAAGAACTCCAAACCTAGGGCTATGGTATCCTAAAAATACGGACTTTCGACTTATTGGCTATACTGATGCTGACTATGCAGGTTGTCGAATGGACAGAAAAAGCACGTCTGGCGGAGCACAATTTATAGGCGAAAAGTTGGTCTGCTAGTCCTCCAAGAAACAAATTTGTGTGTCAACGTCAACGGCCGAAGCAGAATACGTTGCGGCTGCCAGCTGTTGCTCGCAGATTCTATGGATGCGGACACAACTACGCGATTACGGGTTTGATTTTAATAACATTTCCATTTACAGTGATTCTCAAAGTGCTATTGTCATTACTTGCAATCATGTTCATCATTCCCAATGCTATATTTTAATTTTTTTTTACATAAAAGAAAATTAAAAAAATTATATATATATATAAATATATATATAATACTATATATATATAAATAGTATAACTAAAGTAAAAAAAATGGGGGATGACGATAATTTTGATTTTTTTTTTTCAATTACTCACAAAAATATTTCTTCGATATATATGATTAAGTTCTTTGCCTAAAAATTCATATGACATTCTTTTATTCAAAAGAACTTTGTTTGTTTCATTAGACACAAAGCCACATCATACATGTGAGAATTTGAACCTCAATATTTTTTTGTGTGTCACACTTCAAATGACTATCTTTTGGTTTGTACTTCGTAGCTTCAATCTTTCTTTTGTGATTAGTTTGTCATGAAAATGATAAGGGCATATTAGGAAATTCCTCACTTGGCCCAAATTATAAATCCTTTTCTTTTTCTTTATAAACACCCGATTAAGTCTTCAACCTTATTCACAAGATTCGGGGTTACTCAATCAAGAAAAAGAGGGGGAGTGCAAAACTTGTTAGTCCTACGCATCCAACTACGTTTAAGATTAAAGACGATTTACCACGATTAAAGCTCGGAAGTATTGATTCGTCGTGGGATGGGCGTGGGAGACTTTGATAGCTTTGGGAATTCTCTTTTAATATGACTAATCTCTTCACACACACACTATGTGTGAGGGTTTTTGGTATTTATACCACAAGTTGGTATATAATACCTTGGGCTTTTGTAAGCCCAGTTACATTTAATAGCTCACTAGCCTCTAATTAAATTAAAGCCTAGTTCGCTAAATTAATTACAAGACTAAGATAAAATAATACATTGAACACAATAAAATAATCCTAACAATCCCCCTTTGTGTTCAATTTATAATTAAGCGCTTGGTATCTTGGTCTTGTAAATCTTTTCCTGAGTCCTTGAAGAACACGTATCAAAGTGGCATTAGCGAAAGCGTTAGTGCGTGTGTTCTTCTTTAGTGTTTCTCCTCCTTTGTCTCGTCTTGACCTTCTCTTCTCGGCACCGCATCTTTCATCAAGTCTTCTCTCGAAGCTTGTCTTGGAGATGTCGGGGCTCGAAGAGGCTTGCCGGTGAGTTCAGTCTCTCCCTTTGATAGTGCACAACTCCCCCTACGTTTGTTCAACCTTGTGTTGGGATTGGGGAGTTCTCTTTATATTCGGAGAGGCGAACTTGTGGCTGTAAATTCGAGTTTTGAAGGTCGTGGTTCGCTTGATTTTCTGATGACGCTTGAGATTTGAGCATTTCCGATCAATCTTGCATTTTTCGTTGTGGTACGGCTCCCATTTTCTTTCTTTACTACTAGGTGAAAATAGGTCGTCGATGGCAAGATGTTTGCATCGTCAGGACGAGGAGAAGCAACTCAGGTTGGGCAATAACTGTGGCGACCCTACTATCAAATTAAGTTAATTGGCGGATTTCCCCGCAACAGAACACGCGGAAGACCCGATAAAATTTTCTTTTTTTTTTTTTTATTTAAATAACCTACATAGTATTATATCGGGTTTACAAAAATATCTACTATTAATACTTTGGGCCGAAGCCCCAAAATTTCAAACCCAATATCAAACACTATGCCACTCCACAGGTCGCGTCCCATGTACTGCGCCACCCTCAAAAGTCCGTGGAGTCACCGCCGCCAGCTCGCCATGAATCTCAACCCTGACACTAGTCGGTGTCGGGTTCATTCTTACCTACAAACAAAAATAGATAGAACCCTGAGCTATTGCCCAGTAGGTGATTACATAACATGCAATACGTGCGTGCACTCCACCCAATCCCGGTTCCTCACAATATAATATAATGCACACTCGACAAATCTCATCTATCAATTCTCAATTCTCAACAGGGCCCTAGGTCAGACTCGGCACCCACGCGCGCAATGGCAAAGTACACATCAACCATGCGGTAGCCCACACCGGCCGCGCCGGGTCGCTCCTTCCGCACACAATCTCAACCCGACGGCTTTTTCCCCGAATGTTATACCACAAGTTCGGGTAGACAGGAATCTCACATCTGTCTGCCGTCCCTGAGCCAAATAATATCCGGTGGTTTACACCTCGGGTGGCTCAATCCCGAGTAGATGGGTGTCGCAAACCCCCTCTCCCACCAAGTGCATAATCGAGTCTGAACCTGACTGCCAAAATCGGCAACTCTACCCTTCTCACATTGATAATATCATCGATCACATCATCTCTCACCCTATCGTGAATATGCACATGGCATGATTATGTAAAACATCAAATCACATATAGCACATATTATTTCCTTCAAATAATATTCCCAAAATACTCTCGTATCTTAAAATAAGGGTTGACCCGAAAGTTCTAGTCAAAGTATGAATATACTTTGATTTAAAGATAAAATGAACTTAAAATAATTTTATTCAAAGATGTGGGCTATTACCCGAATTTAACCTTTTAAATTCGGCGAAATTTAAATATTTCGCTTAGATATCGAAATTCTGCCCGAATTTGAAATATTAAATTCGGCGAAATATAATGCCCGAATTTAACCTTTTAAATTCGGCGAAATTTAAATATTTCGCTTAGATATCGAAATTTGCCCGAATTTGAAATATTAAATTCGGCGAAATAAAATGCCCGAATTTAACCTTTTAAATTCGGCGAAATTTAAATATTTCGCTTAGATATCGAAATTCTGCCCGAATTTGAAATATTAAATTCGGCGAAATATTATGCCCGAATTTAACCTTTTAAATTCGGCGAAATTTAAATCAAACATGTAATAACTTTACAGAACTCATATTGAGTTCGAACTTCACATAATTCATCAAAAACGTCAAATAACATATCAAAATACCCGAAATTCATAAATTCGGATGACCTTTCATCCAAATTCGTTTAACTATAAAAATCAACATAAGAAATGTTTGTAGGGGTTAAAAAAAAACACCTACCTCACTTCCAAGTTAGCCGAAATTGCTTAGTTCTTCTCTGCTTTTCTTCGTTTGTTTTCTTTCGTTTGATATTTTCGTTTGTCCTTATCACCTTTTGAGATAAACCTTTAAAAGGAAAGTTACGTTTCCTTTCTCTTAAGGAAATCTCTTATTGGGCCTACTTTAAATTAATTTGGGCCCATATCTATTTATTTTACTCAAAGAGTATTTTTCTTATTTTCGGTTCAATTTCCCGAAAATTCGCTTTGTCCGAAAATTAACTTCATAATTTTCCGAAAATTACAGAATAATTTTCACGCTAATTGCGCATTATTCCCGTATTAATTTTACGGGTATTACATCCTCCCCCCCTAAAAGAAATTTCGTCCCCGAAATTTAAGTTGTCTGAAACAACTCAGGGTATTTCTCTCTCATTTCGTCTTCTCGCTCCCAAGTGGCTTCTTCCAATATCTGGTTTCGCCATAAGACCTTCACGAGGGGAATATTCTTATTTCGTAATTGCTTCACCTCATACATTAGAATCTCTACCGGCTTTTCTTCGTAACTCAAGTCCGGCTTCAATTGTTGGTGAAGTCTTTTGTCTCTTAGCACATGATACGGGTCCAACACATACTTTCGCAGTGTAGACACGTGGAATACGTCATGGACTTGTGCTAACGACGTCGGTAATTCTAGCTGATATGCTACTTCACCGACTCTTTTCAAAATTTTGAAAGGTCCTATATATCTCGGACTCAACTTTCCTTTTTGTCCGAACCGTTTGACACCCTTCATAGGTGATACTTTCAAAAATACTTTATCACCTTCTTCAAATTCTAACGACCTTCGCCTCTTGTCTGCATAACTCTTCTGGCGACTTTGGGCCGTTTGCATTTTCTCCCGAATTTTCTTAACAACTTCAGTCATTTCGCGTACCATCTCGGGACCTAATAGCGCCTTCTCGCCGATTTCATCCCAATGAACTGGGGATCGACATTTACGTCCGTATAAGGCTTCGTAAGGCGCCATTCCGATCGTTGCTTGATAGCTGTTGTTATATGAAAATTCTATTAACGGGAGATATTTACTCCAACTCCCTTGAAAATCCAAGACACATGCTCTCAACATGTCTTCGAGTGTCTGGATCGTCCTTTCCGATTGTCCGTCAGTCTGGGGATGATAAGCTGAACTAAATGATAATTTAGTTCCCAGAGCTTTCTGTAAGCTTTTCCAGAACTGGGACAGAAATCTTGAATCTCGATCTGATATGATCGATATCGGAATTCCATGGAGTCTCACTATCTCTTGAATGTAGAGTTCAGCGAACTTCTCCATGGGATAGGTCTGGTGAATAGGCAAGAAATGGGCGGACTTAGTCAGTCTGTCAACAATCACCCAAATTGCATCATAACCTTTCACCGTTCTTGGCAACCCGACGACAAAATCCATTGTTATATGGTCCCACTTCCACTCGGGAATCGTCAAAGGTTGTAACATTCCTGCCGGTCTTTGATGTTCTGCTTTGATCTGCTGACAAGTCAGGCATCTATGTACAAATGCAGCAACATCCTTTTTCATTCCCGGCCACCAATAATTTAGTCGCAAATCACGATACATTTTCGTTGCACCGGGATGCACCGAATATATTGTCGTATGTGCCTCCGTCATTAAAGTTCGACGAATCTCTTCATCTTCCGGCACATATAAGCGACTTTTAAATCGTAAACTCCCGTCTTCTCGGAATTCAAATTCCGATGAGACTTCTTTATCTTGTTCTCTTTGTTTCTTCAAGTACAACTCATCTTTCTTTTGTACTTCAATGATTCGGTCTAATAGTGTTGGCTTAAGTGTCAACACTGCCAACTTTTCTTCAATCTCTCCGAAATTGATTACTTCAACTCCGAATTGGCGTAATTCAGTGTTTACAGTTTTGCGGCTCAATGCATCTGCGACTACGTTCGCTTTTCCTGGATGATAATTTATCACACAGTCGTAGTCTTTGACTAACTCGAGCCATCTTCTTTGCCTCATATTTAACTCCTTCTGGGTGAAGAAGTACTTCAAACTCTTGTGATCCGTGAAGATCTCGCATCTTTCTCCGTAAAGATAGTGTCGCCATGTTTTAAGAGCAAACACTACGGCTGCGAGTTCGAGATCATGAGTGGGGTAATTTTTCTCATATGGCTTTAATTGTCGGGAGGCATAAGCGATCACCTTCCCGTTTTGCATTAAAACACACCCCAACCCATATTTAGAGGCATCACTATAAACAGAAAAATTTCCAGTACCCGAAGGTATTGCTAACACTGGAGCAGTTGTTAGCCTTTTCTTTAATTCCTGGAAACTTTGCTCACATTCATCCGTCCATTTGAACGGAACATTTTTCTTTGTCAAATTGGTGAGCGTCGAGGCGATGCTGGAAAAGTCCTTAATGAACTTTCGATAATACCCAGCTAGCCCGAGAAAACTTCTTATCTCCGTGGGAGTGGTTGGTCTTGGCCAATTTTCTATAGCTTCTATCTTGCTGGGATCTACTGAAATTCCGTTTCCCGAAATAACATGCCCCAGAAAGATTACTCGATCCAACCAAAATTCGCACTTTTTAAATTTGGCGAATAATTGTTTCTCCCGAAGAATTCCTAGGACCGCTCTCAAATGTTCCTCATGTTCTTCTTTTGTCTTGGAATAAATGAGAATATCGTCGATAAAGACGATAACACATCGGTCCAGCAATTTTTTGAATACTCGGTTCATCAAATCCATGAAGGCTGCCGGAGCATTCGTCAATCCGAAAGGCATGACCAAAAATTCATAGTGGCCGTACCTCGTACTGAATGCGGTTTTTGGAATGTCCGCTTCCCGGATCTTCAGCTGATGATAACCGGAGCGCAGGTCGATCTTAGAAAATACTGTTGCTCCTTGGAGTTGATCGAATAAATCGTCAATCCTTGGCAATGGGTATTTATTCTTAATCGTGATCTTGTTGAGTTCACGATAATCGATACACATTCTCATCGACCCGTCCTTTTTCTTCACAAATAAAACCGGGGCTCCCCATGGTGAGAAACTGGGTTGAATAAAACCCTTCTGCAACAAATCTTCCAATTGCTCCTTCAATTCTCGTAATTCGTTCGGTGCTAACCGATACGGGGATTTAGAGATCGGGGCAGCTCCAGGTACAAGATCGATTGCAAATTTAATCTCCCGATCAGGGGGTAATCCCGGAAGATCCTCGGGAAATACATCGGAATATTCGTTCACTATCGGAACCTCCTCAAGTTTAAGCTGGGAAGATTCCTCAGCATTCACCGCAAAAACTAGGAACGATTCGCAACCCGTATTTACGAGTCGCTGAGCTTTTAAAGCAGAAATCCGAGGGATTGAGTTTCTATTCTTTCTTCCCGAAAATTCAAACTCCTCTCCCTCTGGCGATCGAAACCTAACTACCCTTTTTGAACAATCAATAATGGCTCCGTATTTCGAAAGCCAATCCATCCCGAATATAATATCGTAATCATTCATCGGGATTACTATTAGGTTCACATCTAACTCTCTACCCTCAATTCTTACGGGACATTTCTCAACCACCAAATTTGATCGAGTTGGATCCCCATGTGGTAAAGATACCACGAAATCACATAATGAACGGGAGGGATAGATTCCTGCCCTGGCCACAAAGTTAGCCGATACAAACGAATGTGTGGCTCCCGAGTCAATCAAGATCGAAGAGGGCACGTGAAATATACTCAACGTACCCGTAACTACATTCGGGTTTGCCTCCGCCTCCTCATTAGTCAGAGTAAAAACTCTTGCAGGCACAGGTGGAGGTCGAATGAGGTTACGCGGTTGAGTCTGCACTGGAGGCTGACCTCTCGGGCAATTCCGTGCGATGTGTCCGGCCTCACCGCACCGGAAACATTGCAGAGTCTGCACCGGTCGTGTCCGTAGCATATGCCAAAGTGATTTCGTCCACACTGTTGGCATTGGGGCGCTGGTACCGGGGGTCGGTTGGGAACATTGGCCGGTCTCTGATAAGCATTCGGGCGCCACATCTGTTGACTCGGTCGATTTCCTTTATTCTTCGGGTCCTTGCCGAAGAATTGTCGCTTTTGGCCGCTTCCTCCTTGCTGTTGCTGACTCTCTCTTTTCCTACTTGCCTCTTGGGCTTCCCTTACTACTCCTTCCGCTTGTTCTGCGATCAACGCTCGCTCCGTCGCCTGACGGAACTCTAATTGGCGTACTCCCGCCACACTTAAATCTCGATAAAATTCGGGCTTCAGCCCTCGAAGAAATCTCGTCACCTTTAGAGTATTGGTTGCCACGAGATGAGGTGCAAAACGAGATAATTCTTCAAATTTGCGGATGTATTCCGCAACTGGCATTCGCCCTTGTTTCAGGTTCATGAATTCATACATTCGCTGCTCCTGATCGTGAGCAGTGAAGTACTTATCATAAAACAGTTCCCTGAAGCGTTCCCATGTCATCGTCGCCGGATCTTCTAACACCTTTATGGTGTTCCACCAAAAACGCGCGCCTCCCCGAAATAGGGAAACGGCACACAACACCTTCTCATTGTTCGGCACACGACTGTATATAAATAAGTCTTCTATTGTGTCGATCCAGTCCTCAGCTGCCGCAGGATTAGTAGCTTCGGCGAAAACTGGTGGATTTAACTTACGAAATCGCTCCCCTATGATCTCTACGCGATCAGGCTGTGGGGATGGACGGTGCTCAGATGAGCTCTGGTGATTTATCAAATCATGAATTTGGTCTGACTGTCTTTGGATAAGTTCAGTCAGCCTATTTATCGTGTCATGCTCACGAGTCGGGGGTGGGGATTCAGATTCGCCCCTCCGACTGGACTCTCCAACGAACACGTTCCTCGGTCTTCCTCTTGGCATTTTCCAAATACTAGATAATTCATGTAACAAATATACATGAGATCACATAATCATATCAAAGTATTACACTTAACTTACAGGCGAGGCTGGTTCTCCCGGCTTTTGAGTGGCAGTACATGGACAGTCTTCAGAATCTAAAGCCTAAGCTCTGATACCACCTGTGGCGACCCTACTTCCTAATTAAGTTAATTGGCGGATTTCCCCGCAACAGAACACGCGGAAGACCCGATAAAATTTTCTTTTTTTTTTTTTTTTTATTTAAATAACCTACATAGTATTATATCGGGTTTACAAAAATATCTACTATTAATACTTTGGGCCGAAGCCCCAAAATTTCAAACCCAATATCAAACACTATGCCACTCCACAGGTCGCGTCCCATGTACTGCGCCACCCTCAAAAGTCCGTGGAGTCACCGCCGCCAGCTCGCCATGAATCTCAACCCTGACACTAGTCGGTGTCGGGTTCATTCTTACCTACAAACAAAAATAGGATAGAACCCTGAGCTATTGCCCAGTAGGTGATTACATAACATGCAATACGTGCGTGCACTCCACCCAATCCCGGTTCCTCACAATATAATATAATGCACACTCGACAAATCTCATCTATCAATTCTCAATTCTCAACAGGGCCCTAGGTCAGACTCGGCACCCACGCGCGCAATGGCAAAGTACACCATCAACCATGCGGTAGCCCACACCGGCCGCGCCGGGTCGCTCCTTCCGCACACAATCTCAACCCGACGGCTTTTTCCCCGAATGTTATACCACAAGTTCGGGTAGACAGGAATCTCACATCTGTCTGCCGTCCCTGAGCCAAATAATATCCGGTGGTTTACACCTCGGGTGGCTCAATCCCGAGTAGATGGGTGTCGCAAACCCCCTCTCCCACCAAGTGCATAATCGAGTCTGAACCTGACTGCCAAAATCGGCAACTCTACCCTTCTCACATTGATAATATCATCGATCACATCATCTCTCACCCTATCGTGAATATGCACATGGCATGATTATGTAAAACATCAAATCACATATAGCACATATTATTTCCTTCAAATAATATTCCCAAAATACTCTCGTATCTTAAAATAAGGGTTGACCCGAAAGTTCTAGTCAAAGTATGAATATACTTTGATTTAAAGATAAAATGAACTTAAAATAATTTTATTCAAAGATGTGGGCTATTACCCGAATTTAACCTTTTAAATTCGGCGAAATTTAAATATTTCGCTTAGATATCGAAATTCTGCCCGAATTTGAAATATTAAATTCGGCGAAATAATGCCCGAATTTAACCTTTTAAATTCGGCGAAATTTAAATATTTCGCTTAGATATCGAAATTTGCCCGAATTTGAAATATTAAATTCGGCGAAATAAAATGCCCGAATTTAACCTTTTAAATTCGGCGAAAATTTTAAATATTTCGCTTAGATATCGAAATTCTGCCCGAATTTGAAATATTAAATTCGGCGAAATATTATGCCCGAATTTAACCTTTTAAATTCGGCGAAATTTAAATCAAACATGTAATAACTTTACAGAACTCATATTGAGTTCGAACTTCACATAATTCATCAAAAACGTCAAATAACATATCAAAATACCCGAAATTCATAAATTCGGATGACCTTTCATCCAAATTCGTTTAACTATAAAATCAACATAAGAAATGTTTGTAGGGGTAAAAAAAAAACACCTACCTCACTTCCAAGTTAGCCGAAATTGCTTAGTTCTTCTCTGCTTTTCTTCGTTTGTTTTCTTTCGTTTGATATTTTCGTTTGTCCTTATCACCTTTTGAGATAAACCTTTAAAAGGAAAGTTACGTTTCCTTTCTCTTAAGGAAATCTCTTATTGGGCCTACTTTAAATTAATTTGGGCCCATATCTATTTATTTTACTCAAAGAGTATTTTTCTTATTTTCGGTTCAATTTCCGAAAATTCGCTTTGTCCGAAAATTAACTTCATAATTTTCCGAAAATTACAGAATAATTTTCACGCTAATTGCGCATTATTCCCGTATTAATTTTACGGGTATTACAATAACCTAACGGAGCCACAAAGGCGATCCGTCTTGAAGGTTAACCGGGGTCACAAAGACTTCCCGTTAACATCAATTCTCTTCTTCTTGGCTCCAGGTTCATCTTCTTCGAAGGAAGTTGTCTGGTTCGGCTTCGAGAAAGCTTGTCTGGCTCCGGAAGAAGGTAAGTGTGGGGCTTGATTTAAGTTGTGCCGAGGCTCCTTTGGAATGTACGTTCAAGTGCAGGAGAGCCCGGCTTCAGAGTGGTACGCTCGGCGGAATTTGTTGGGTGGTCCGACCTCTTTGTTTATCCGTGTCCCCTTCTCCCCCTCATGGCGATCGAATTAACGAGATCGGCATGCTTGTTTTGGAAGATAAGGACACAAACGACAGGTCGGCGTGGTAATGAACAGACGGAGCCACTAAGGCAATCCGTCATCACGATTGCTTGTGAGTACAGGGCTTGGTAAACCGGGGCCACATAGGCATCCCGTTTTCATCGTTCTAGAGACTAGCTCGAGACGATGGCCTGATTCCGTTGTTGTTTTGATGTTGCAACGGCAGGACTTCCTTCCGATCATCGAACCATGTCTACGAGTAACATGTCTACGAAAGTTCTAACTTGATCACAAAGACCAGGTGTTATAAGAGTGTATGTGTCCTAGAAAATATTTAAAATATGGGACGTGAGGACACACTAGACTCGATTGTGCACAAGAAAGTGTGGTAGTGGGGCTGAGTACCACTTAATTCAATATCTCCCACTTCCGAGTGAAGCGGTAATAGTAGTCGTGTCTCCCCGTGATTTCTTGAAACACCTGTCTTTTGTGAGACAGACGAGTGGGTGAGGCTCGGTTGTGCATGCGCCGTTGGACCTAATGCGGCGACTTCTACCCGGGAGCTAATAAAATTAGCACCTGTACCTATGGGGGTGTGATCCGAGATATTTGTGAGGTAAGGGAATGTTGTAGTGTTGGTCTTTTCAAAATGGATCAGAAGCATCATCGGAGGCAAGCTTTGCAAGATATTGACTAGTTCTCGGTGATGTTCCGGGGTTAGATTCAGTTGGATTTGCCTGAATCATGAGAACAAATTATCCTTGCGTCCGGTAGGAAGTAGTGAGTGCTGCTTTATTTGTATCAGCAATGCCGGAGCAGGTTGCTTGAAGTGAGCACCGAGTTTGCACTAAAGGCCACCATTGGAAGCTTGAGATTCTTCGTTTAGAAAAGACTTGATATTTGGATGCTCGAAATTCTTCGTTCCAATCCGTCGAATGGTGTCCGAGGGATAATAATTTTTTGTTTTTTTTTTTTTTTTTAATCACGGTCCCTAAATAATATTGCTCCCCCTCAAAAGATGCGTAGTCGGATTGAAACAATTTCTCTTCAATCTCTTTCCCTAAATTTACATATCCATGCTCTCTCCCCCCAAAAAAATGTAATTATTTCTCCCTTTTAAACAATTGTAGAGGTTGCTTCTCTTTTATAAGTAAAAGAGTAGCTCCCCCTCAAATAAGGCTCATTTAAAAATGGTTTTTATCATTTTCGTGCGTAATATGCAACTCGGATCTCAAAATCTCGTAATGTTTTGAAAATGCATATTTAAAATGTACCATTTTAAAAGAAGGTATTTTTCAACGGGATACCAACCATGCTGGGGTTATCTGCAAAACCTTATCGGGACTTTGGTACCCATATTTGTATGGGTCCTCCCTTATTAGCAGAAAATAATTTATGCTTAGCATGTGTCAAATTCGGTCCTAAATCGTCCAACAATAAATTATTGGATAACCACTTAGGGGTAATTTGACACGGAAAAGACGTTTCAGTGCCAGTGAATGTGTCTCTAGGTATTCTAGAGTGAAAGATCTTCTCTTTGGCTAGTCTCATAAGGTGCTTTTCCGAATGGACTTTGACAGGATATTTCAAGTAGGAATACGAAGCTACAACATTGCAGGCATGTATAGCGGGTGAATACCTACGAGAAGACTTCACACAATTCACTCCATAATGATGGTCTTTAGTGGGATTTTGCTTACGAGAATGATAAACATTTTTGTTCGTGTAAGGAAATCCACTTTTCTCATTCTTTAAAGAATGGGAAATTTTGGAAGCTCGAGAAGTTAGCTTGCTTGAGCATGAAACTTCTCTTTGAGGAGCATCCTTTTTAATAGGAATAGGAGAGGAAAAATCAATAACAGTTTCTACTCTAGTTTTCATAGAAGGTGTTGATTTTCCTTTCCTCTTCCTATTTTTCTCCTGTTCCTTGGAAGAATTAAGCTTAGGCTTTTTACTTATCTTTTCTGCTCGGGTCACCGTAGACTTTGAAGTCGTCACGGGTAACTTAGAATGTGTATTTGAAGCTTTCTCAGATTTGAGAACAGAGATGCTTTTAATTTTTGTTGTCTTGACCTGTTTCGAGGATGATGTATCTTTTGAAAAATCATGGAAAACAGGTAAGGACGGGGAATTTTTAAGATTTGAAATCTCCTCTAAGAGTTTTTGCTTTTCTGCTTGAAACACTACTCTTTCCGATTCCAAAGTTGCGTTCAATTCGGAAATTTTACTAGCAATCATAGGAATTTCCAACCACGAGATAGATTTATATAACTTGTTTTCCCCGTCAAGCGCTGAAAAGGAATCTTGGTCGACTAGCTTCGCAATAATTGTCTTTAAAGGGATAGTTCTAGTGTACCATTTATTGCAGATTGCTAGGATAACCTCATATTGTTCTGTGACGACATTCCACTCAGTTGCTTTGAGTTCAAAACGACATCGATTAAATTCCTCAATTTCTTTAGCTTGAGCATCCATAATTAAGTATTAATTTTAAAATTAATTATTTTCTGAAAGAAATGGCTCTTGAAACTTTTGTTCCAAAAAGTTTGGTTTTGTCAAAAGATAGCGTCAAATTTCGAAAAAAAATTAGATTTCGAAAATTTGAGAGTTACCAAAACTTTTTCTAAAATTTGCCAAAAATGTCCTAAATAGATTGTTGGATACGTGATCGTTGACACGTAAAGTGGATTTGCCTTTGGAAAATTAACAAAAGCGTTTTCTATACCTAAAATTTTGGGCCCGAAAAAATATATTTTTAAAAAAATTTTCGAAAGTCCTTTTTTTTTTTTTTTTTTTTTTAAGGGGTGGCCGAAAAATTTAGGTGGTCGAAAATGTTAAGGGTAATTTCAAAGGGTGGGTTATAGTGAAACTCGGATGGAAATATTTCGCTTAGTCTAAATTCGGGTAGAAATTCGATTTCAGTTTCGCCAAATTTCACAAATTCGGGGGACTCAAATTAAATTGGTCACGAAATTATGAAATTCGGGTATTAGTAGAAATTCGTCGAATTTGATTTGAACAGTAGTAATTCGCCGAGTTTTCCACAATTGGGCAAATTTTGTAATTTTGCCCGAAAATTTGCCAAATTCGGGTAGTAGAAGTTCGCCGAAATTGTAAAATTTGATTCAAAATCAGGAATTCAAATTTCGGGTAACTTAATTGAAATTCGGCGAGAATTTTGAAATTGGATTAACCAATTTCGGCGATAGAAATTCAATATCCAAATTCGGCCAGCTATCTAATGAAAATTGTCTCAAATTCTGGCGAATTTCGATCGAAATTCGGCGAGATGAATCAATTTTCGGGCTGATGAACAAACTTCGGGCAGATGAACACTGTTCTAGAATCAAATTTCATGCGCGATTTCTCCCCAAAACTCACTCAAATCAACTGAAAATTGATGGGTAATCACTCAAAAACACTCGAAAAAAAACTAAATGTTGATCTTAATCAAGCAAAATCAGCAACATAGACTGAAAAATCTCAAGACCAAGACCTAAATATTTTCGAGTTTATCACATGAAAAACACCAAAAATTTAAGGGGGAGTTTATTTCATTTTTATTATGGGGGAGTTCATATTTCATATTTATTAAGGGGGAGCATATTTCATTTTTATTAAGGGGGAGCTTATTTTTATTACGGGGGAGTATATATCATTTTATTGAGGGGGAGCTCTTTGACATAATATAAAATTCCGAATCTGCAATTTATTTGCCAAAATTTCATCCAAATCACGATGGAATCGACCTATTTTAATTTTTAGGTTTCGGGCGAAATTCAAGTAAAATTCAAATTTTCATCCGAATTTCTGCTTTTCAATCCAAAATTCGGCGAATTTCTACTGTTCACTCGAAATTCGGCGAATTTCTACTGTACCCCGACTCCTCACAGTCGAATTCCATCGCCCGAATTTGTCAATTTCGGCAAATTCAATTTTAAAGACAAGCACCCGAATTTGATGAATGATGATAACAAATTCGATTTAATTTTTACTTACCCGAACTTCATTACAATTCGGCGAACAAAAATTTCAAATCCTCATTACCCGAACTTCATCAAATTCGGCGAACAAAACTTTTCAAATCCAAATTCGGCCAAATCAAACTTCGAGTATTAAACTTTTCAATGTACTCTTAGCCGAATTTGTGAACTTCGCCGCTTGTATTTCAAAAGTATAATCTTATTTACTTAAGCAAATTTCGGGCACTTTCATATAAAATTTTTCAAGTCCGAAATTTTTTTTTCTAAGTAACATCTTTATTTACTCTGCATATGCTAACAATTTTCTGTGTTTCCTTCTTAGCAGATTGAATAAAAATGTTACGAGAAATTGACGAAGTATTCCCTCAAAGTCAATGGGCCACTAAAATTCCCAACAACCCGGCCATTGACTTTGACAATATCTCGGTCCCAGCGCCGATATCCTTGACCAACTCCGCCGAAGGGACTTATCCACCAAAAATAAAACCCGACAAGTCCTTCCCTACCTTCGGTGGTTTCCAGTGATAATAACCCACTTTCAAGACCTACACCCCGAGATAACCCGTCGACCGAGATCGGAGGGATACCAAATTCCCAAGCTAGCATCCCTCCATTCTTCCAAATCCAAATTTGATCTCGAGTCGATGCGGATCCCTGACCACCTCCTACAAATCGCTAATCCTTCCAACCCAATAGTAGCGAGGTACCTCCAATCCATCACCCTTGAAGACACTCCTATGGTTCGACAAAACCCAGTCGAACCTACCCCGGGAATTAGCCTACCCCAGCCTCAGTTAGGTCTAGGAAGCGCCGCTTCCCCTCCTCGTTCCTCACGAAAAACAAAACGAGGGGAAGACGTAAGACGCATACAGGAGCGTCGCACCAAACAAAAACATGATCGACCTCCTCAGTCCTCTAACCCACTACAAAGCCGGGCCGAACCCGTAGGAACAGGAGACGACACGATCGTCTCCCGAGTAGCAGTCGTGCCATCAGGCCCAAGCACGCAAATAACCCTTCCAACCCATTCGGTCGTCTCCCAACAGACGACCGTCTCAATAGCACCGGAGGAGCCACGACAACCATCATTGCCTTATTCGGAGGCAATAGATGTTGAATTAAGCAGTTCACTTCCTCCGACTGCGCCCTCCTTGATCACAGGTCTAGTGTCCGCACCAACTAAAATTTTTTCCATTTCTAGGACACATACACTATTTTCCGCACCTCTAAGTCTTCCAGACTTAGACAGAACGCTCTCTGACGTCACTCTGGGGTTAATCTCCGAGGGACTGAGCGGAAGCCCCGAAACGATCAACATCCCACCAATCGTCTCGGGCCAACGGTCTGAGTTTGTCTTAGCACCGTTGCCACCGGTGTGCCTTGGTGGCCCCGGAAGACCCACTACAGTGGGCGGCACGTCAGAAATCTACTCTGACGTCGCGACAACGGCACGCCTCAGTGGCTCCGTTTTATTTCCCGATCCGTTTGTGACGGAGTCTCGGCTACGATCTTTTGGCGACGAACTAGTGGAAAAAGTCCGGGCCATGATCGAAACATCAAGACAAGACAAAGGCAAGACTCCAGTCACACACGAGACAGCTGCTGCTGTTCCTTCACTCACACAACCAGAAGAAGGACCGTGGGACGTGCCCATTGAAGAACTCTTCAACATTCTTTTGGCACGTATCCGGTCGGCGCCACACCTGACACCGAAGGAGAAAGAAATCCAGAGGCTGATTGACCCCACCAGCTGCCGAACACAAGCCGGGGGCCTATCTGGATCGCGGGACGACCCTGAAGACGAGGACCGTCCCGAGGGGGAGAACCGACAGCGTGGAGTCGAATCCCCTCACCAGCAGCAGACAACAACCAAAACAGTCCAAGAATCCAACCCGCTGGATACCTCAAGCTCAAAAGGCAAACAAACAAGTCTCCAGCACCACAATAATATTCCCTACCATGGAGATCTCAACCACAACCGAACAAAATACACAAGAGATCTCCAATACACTTTCCCTTTCGACACCCACTCCAGTCACTATAAGCCTTAGCTCACCAAGAACCTTCTACCGACAAAGTCCACCTCAAGCCACATCTATTGACCTCCAAATCTCGGAAGAAATCAGCCAACTCTACAATCCACATGATGTGGTAGAGAAATATATATTTGAAGAAGGATGGCTGAAGCAACCGATGGACCTCCAGCTCGAAGCCAGATTTCGAGAAAACGCCAGACTATTCCTCGAAAAGGCGTCGATAAGCCTGGTGAAAGTCCATGAAGATGAGGAGCTGGAAGATCTGCAAAGTGACCTCCCCGATCTACCGGAACTACTCAAACATCAAGTCCAAAATGAGGATGCTCCACTTCTCATGTCAAAGATCGGGGCAACGGTCGATCTTCCGTGGCAAAACGTCAGAATCTTAGTTCCATACCAAGAAGAGATAAGGAAAAGAATCTGGCGTAAAGAGGATCAGCTCGTCAAATTGAACGAGCTGGAGCTACGTGGGATGACGCACCTGTCAGAGCGCAGAGCCAATCTCTACCTTCTTTCCCTAAGACGTCTTCATATGTTCTTAGGGAAAGGAAATGATCTGGCTGCTCTCAGGCGAGAGGAAAAGCAGAGGCCCCGAATACAAGCCGTAGAAAGAGTTGGAATAGATCGGCTCGGGACCTTCCTACTAAGCGTCTACCACGTAGTGAGGGAAGACGGTACAAGAGAGACCTTGACAGAGGCTGACTTCCCGTACATCAGAGCTGAAGACATCTCACAGATGATTGGAAGCTACCGATACGTGGGAACGCTGCAGGACCAGGACGTCAAATTAGGATACATGACGATCAAAAGGTTCATGCTCCGACAAATCAAGTACGGAGCGACGCACGACCTGCAGCTAGCACTGGAGTCAAATGTCAGAAAGGTCAACCTCACCAAACCATCATTCGAGCTCCCTGAACAAGTTGAATATGGTGAAGGCCACGTGTTCGAAAGTGAAGATCCAGCGGTGGTCTACATCAACTACAAGGGAGAAAAGCGAATATTGAAGACATCGGAGATACCAAAATTCTCCGACGGAACGCTCCTCATCATACGAGAGAAGTTGAGGAGCATACTGGATAAGATGGAAGGTGAAGGACCGGACACAAAAGCCAAGATACTGAATATGCTGAACAACATACAAGAAAGGCTTTCGTTCCGGAGGGAAATAAGGACGTACGAGCACAAGCTTGGACTACGGAACTCCGTGTACGCCCAACAACGACCCAAAGGCTCAAAGAAACAGACAAAGACGAAGAAAGGACACTAAGGGGGAGAATGTTAGGAATTAATTGTAGTGTCCTTAGTTAGTATTTGAGTTTTGGGTCAATATTAGTTAATTTATTGTATTTGGGGTCAAATTGTAAATATTTTATTGTTTGAGTCCCAAGCCTTAATATACCAACTCATGTGGTATATAAGGCATCCCATTAACCCTAATTAGGGTTGGTCAATGTATAATTCTTAAAAGTAAGTTCTTAATTTCGGCACACACACACAAACACACACTGAAGGTGTTTTAAGAACTTTATCATTTTTAAGCCTTTGATCCTCTCTTGAGTGCGTAATCGGACTAACAAAACTGATGCATATTATGCATTTCTCAATCATTATAGAAGAGAAACACTGATCTCACTGCAAACTTCTCCTAGATAATCTCGTATACTCTAAGAAGAGAAGCACCTTGAAGTGAACTTCTCCAATGATAATCTAGATCTTATGTAGAGAAAACGGGAAGCGAAGCACAGTCTTCGGTTTGAACTCCATAACTGTGAAACTTTCTCAAGGAACACAGTCTCGACCCAAAATCAAAGAAGATCTCATCTCTCAAAGCCTTGAAAAGAAATTACTAAAGAAAGTAAAAGCAAAAGGAACATAACATAATTTCACAAAAAGGGTCCCTGGAAGAGAAGAATTTTTAAGCTCACTAACCCAAATTTCCTAACCCTTTAGTCACAGCCTCGACCCAAAATCACTTTCTAACGGCACAGCCTCGACCCAAAATCAAAGAAGATCTTATCTCTCAAATCACTGAAAAGAGATTACTACAGAAAGGAAAAGCAAAAGGCTCAGAATAGAATCTCACAAAAAGAGCCCCGGGAAGAGAAGAATTTTTACGCTCACTAACCCAAAATTCCTACCACTTAGTCAGAGCCTAAAAATAATCCCTTAAAAGTCCCTTTGATTCAAAATGATGAACTCTCACTAGGTAAGTTGATTAAAAATATTACGATAACAAATTAATTGATATAATTTTGTTGTGATGACAAAAGTGATATATCTACTAAAAATCTCCTTGATAAAAATAAATTGAGTGATATGAGCGAAACATGCGAGAGTTGTCGAAGTGATTCATACTATGCTCTTGGAAATTTTTTTGTGATAATGTTCAAAATAAATAAATCTGACCCCGAAACAAAAATATTTTTTTCTTTTCTTTTCTTCGCACATTTTAAATGCATTAATACATGCATTGGTTCAGAATTGATAAAATGCGAATATCTATTTTGAAAAACGCAATATTTTTAATGAAACTATGTTGAATTGCTTAAAATGCGTTACTTGTACTTAAGTCGGAAATTTCATATGCCAATTTGTACTAAAAATATGCTTAGGTACTGAAAAATTTACTCATGCAATTGTTGAGGGGGAGTTTTATATGAGAATTTGTTATTATCCTCTACACTCGTAAAACATGAATTCTAACATTTTTAAGCCTCGCAGAAAATTTAGAGCTCTTCCGAGGAGTCAAATGTTGAATTTCATCAACATTAGGAGATAATTTCATCTCTTTCAGAAATACAGGGAGTATTTTTTGGGTTGATTCATAATTTTTTTTTTCAGCCCAATGTAATTCTTACTTTACCCAATCGTAAAGTATTAATATCACTTTATAGATCGAAAAACTCCCTCACACGCTACACATTTCCAATCAAAAAACTTTTCGACTTCTACAAACTCTTCGAACCGACTTCGGTGATTCAAACCAAGTCCCGCAATCTTCGGACTTTTTAGATTAAACTTGCCGATTTCGAAGGTAGAAACTCGTTACGAATAATTTTCTGTTAAAAAACATCCGATTCGCAAGCAGTTTCACGAAAAACATTTGAAGAAATTTCATGTTTATATTTTTTTCGACGAAAACTGGTTTTTCGACCCTCAAATCAAAGTGTTTAAACTCGACTTGCTCGATTAAAATCATGATATTTGGATTCGTGAATGTTTTCTGAACGTTCTGAACCCATATTAACTAATGATTTACCTAGAAATCAAAATTTCCGCATTATACGTTAAAAGTTTGATTTGAAAGTTTTTTCGATCGCAAAAGTCCGTATCACAAACAGTGTCATCGAAGAACTTTGTTTTTAGTTCAATTTCATTCGACTGCAAAACTCAGTGTCGAAAACCTTTGTGTTTTCGATATATTTTTATTCGATCGCAAAACTACGCGGCGAATAACTTAAGTTTTTCGACCATTCTTATTCGATCGCAAAACTACGCGGTGAAAAACTTACGTTTTTCGATAACATTTTATTCGATCGCAAAATTACTCAGCGAAAAACTATTGTTTTCGATAAAATTTTATTCGATCGTAAAACTCATCGGCGAAAAATTTGTTTTATTCGACACATTTTTATTCGATCGCAAAATTTAACGATCCAATAAAATCACGCAGAAAAGACAAAATTTTTCACAACTTAGAAAATTTTCTATCGCAAAAATTTAATGTTCGACTAACTCCCCGATCGAATAAAAATACGCTTATAAGACTTAGTCAAACTTACAAATTTTCAAAATTTTCACTAAGTCCTTCGTATTTAAACTTAACAATTCCAATTTTTCTTATGTTCATTCTTATTCTCGCATATTAGCATATGAAAATTTATCAACTAATGAACCTTATGTTATTTTTACATATATGGCAACTCCCAACTACCCTAACATCTACCCCTCTGGAAGTTATATTACAGTCCAAGATAACAACTTCCAACTGGACCTTACGACGTTTCGGTATCCGGATGAAGTCTTGCCTATGACGTCCACCGTACCAATGGTCTATCTCCTGCAATTCTGGGGAAGTATGAAGAGTTTCGTCACCGGCGATAGCGTGGAATATATGACGATGATCAACACAAGACATATCGCCCTGACAAAAAATTTGATGGCCATGGTGCTCGATCTCCCGCACTACGATGAATATGATCAACTTCCAACGGATGCGGAGATCGTAGAAGACATGCTACGGATGGGATACAAACCTCCGCTAACCAAACTGGCGAACTTTAAAAATAGCGGGATTCCACATCCATGGAAGACATTGTTCGGCATTATCAACAAATGTCTCTCCCCCCAAAACACTCCGGCTTCGACAAGGCGAACGGGAACATCCTTCGCATTTTTGTTGTGGAAAAAGCTTCTTTTTTATGTTGGTGGTGATTAATAGACATACCATGCAAGATATTTTATGAATACATACAATTTTGGTATTAGAGGACTCGCCACAATTTCAACGTATTTTTTGCATTTATATTGGTTGTTTCGTCCCAAACTTAATTATTTTATGTCCCGATTTATGTATTCTAACCTTGAATTAAAGTATTCGAGTTAGTTAAAAGGGGAGGTTGTGGAAAAGCTTCTTTTTTTCGTGTTGGTGGTGATCAATATACATACCATGCAAGATCTTTTATGAAAACATTCCATTTTGGTCTTAGAGGACTCGCCACAATTTGAACGTATTTTTTGCATATATATCAGTAGTTTACTCCCGAATTTAAGTATTTTCTGTCCCGATTTAGGTATTTTACCCTTGAATTCAACTATTGGAGTTTGTTAAAAGGGGAGGTCGTGGAAAAGCTTAGCTTTTGTGTTGGTGGTGATCAATATACATACCATGCAAGATCTTTAATTAAAACATACCATTGTGGTCTTAGATGACTCGCCACAATTTGAACGTATTTTTTGCATATATATATATATCGATATTTTAATCTCGAATTTAAGTATCTTTTGTACGGATTTAGTTATTTTATCCTTGATATCAGGTATTCTGGTTAGTTAAACGGGGAGATTGTGGAAAACTTCTTTTTTGTGTTGGTGGTGATCAATATACATACAATGCAAGATCTTTTATGAAACATACCATTGTGGTCTCAGAGGACTCGCCACAATTTGAACATATTTTTTGAATATATATCGGTATTTTAATCCTGTATTTAAGTATTTTCTGTCCCGATTTAGTTATTTTACCCTTGAATTCAAGTATTTTGCTTAGTTAAAAGGGGAGGTTGTGGAAAAGTTTCTTTTTTTTTTGTGTTGGTGGTGATCAATATACATATCATGCAAGATCTCTTATGAAAACATACCATTGTGGTCTAAGAGTACTTGCCACAATTAGAACGTATTTTTTGCATTTATTTCGGTAGTATAGTCCCGAATTAAAGTATTTTCTGTCCTGATTTAGGTATTTTACACTTGAATTCAAGTATTCGAGTTAGTTAAAGGGGGAGGTTGTGAAAAAAGCTTCTTTCTTATGTTGGTGGTGATTAATATACATACCATGCAAAATATTTTATGAATACATACAATTTTGGTATTAGAGGACTCGCCACAATTTCAACGTATTTTTTGCATTTATATTGGTTGTTTAGTCATAAATTTAATTATTTTCTGTCCCGATTTAGGTATTAATCTTGAATTCAAGTATTCGAGTTAGTTAAAAGGGGAGGTTGTGGAAAAGGTTCTTTTTTTTCGTGTTGGTGGTGATCAATATACATACCATGCAAGATCTTTTATGAAAACATTCCATTTTGGTCTTAGAGGACTCGTCACAATTTGAACGTATTTTTTGCATATATATCGGTAGTTTAGTCCCGAATTTAAGTATTTTCTGTCCCGAGTTAGGTATTTTACCCTTGAATTCAATTATTCGAGTTTGTTAAAAGTGGAGGTTGTGGAAAAGCTTCGCTTTTGTGTTGGTGGTGATCATTAAACATACCATGCAAGATCTTTAATTAAAACATACCATTGTGGTCTTAGATGACTCGCCACAATATGAACGTATTTTTTGCATATATATATATATATATCGATATTTTAATCTCGAATTTAAGTATCTTTTGTACCGATGTAGTTATTTTATCCTTGATATCAAGTATTCTGCTTAGTTAAATGGGGAGGTTGTGGAAAACATCTTTTTTGTGTTGGTGGTGATCATTATACATACAATGCAAGATCTTTTATGAAAACATACCAATGTGGTCTCAGAGGACTCGCCAAAATTTGAACATATTTTTTGCATATATATCGGTATTTTAATCCTGTATTTAAGTATTTTCTGTCTCGATTTTTTACCCTTGAATTCAACTATTTTGCTTAGTTAAAAAGGGAGGTTGTGGAAAAGTTTCTTTTTTTTTTGTGTTGGTGGTGATCAATATACATATCAGGCAAGATCTTTAATGAAAACATGCCATTGTGGTCTAAGAGGACTAGCAACAATTAGAACTTTTTTTTTTACATTTATATCGGTAGTATAGTCCTGAATTAAAGTATTTTCTGTCCCGATTTAGGTATTTTACACTTTGAATCCATGTATTCGATTTAGTTAAAAGGGGAGGTTGTGGAAAAAGCTTCTTTTTTTATGTTGGTGGTGATTAATATACATACCATGCAAGATATTTTATGAATACATACAATTTTGGTATTAGGGGACTAGCCACAATTTCAACGTATTTTTTTCATTTAGATTGGTTGTTTAGTCCCAAATTTAATTATTTTCTGTTACGATTTAGGTATTCTAACCTTGAATTAAAGTATTCGAGTTAGTGAAAAGGGGAGGTTGTGGAAAAGCTTATTTTTTTCGTGTTGGTGGTGATAAATATACATACCATGCAAGATCTTTTATGGAAACATTACATTTTGGTCTTAGAGGACTCGCCACAATTTGAACATATTTTTTGCATATATATCGGTAGTTTAGTCCCGAATTTAAGTATTTTCTGTCCCGATTTAGGTATTTTACCCTTGTATTCAAGTATTCGAGTTTGTTAAAAGGGGAGGTTGTAAAAAAGCTTTTCTTTTTGTGTTGGTGGTGATCAATATACATACCATGCAAGATCTTTAATTAAAACATACCATTGTGGTCTTAGATGACTCGCCACAATTTGAACGTATTTTTTGCATATATATATATATATATATCGGTATTTTAATCTCAAATTTAAGTATCTTTTGTACCGATTTATTTATTTTATTCTTGATGTCAAGGATTCTGCTTAGTTAAACGGGGTCGTTGTGGAAAACTTCTTTTTTGTGTTGGTGGTGATCAATATACATGCAATGCAAGATCTTTTATGAAAACATACCACTGTGGTCTTAGAGGAGTCGCCACGATTTGAACATATTTTTTGCATATATATCGGTATTTTAGTCCCAAATTTAATTATTTTCTGTCCCGATTTAGGTATTCTAACCTTGAATTCAAGTATTCGAGTTAGTTAAAAGGGGAGGTTATGGAAAGCTTCTTTTTTTCGTGTTGGTGGTGATCAATATACATACCATGCAAGATCTTTTATGAAAACATTCCATTTTGATCTTAGAAGACTCGCCAAAATTTGAACGTATTTTTTGCATATATATCGGTAGTTTAGTCACGAATTTAAGTATTTTTTGTACCGATTTAGGTATTTTACCCTTGAATTCAAGTATTCGAGTTTGTTAAAAGGGGAGGTTGTGGAAAAGCTTCTCTTTTGTGTTGGTGGTGATCAATATACATACCATGCAAGATCTTTTATTAAAACATACCATTGTGGTCTGAGATGACTCGCCACAATTTGAACGTATTTTTTGCATATATATAGATATATATATCGTTATTTTAATCTCGAATATATGTATATTTTGTACCGATTTAGTTATTTTATCCTTGATATCAAGTATTCTGCTTAGTTAAACGGGGAGGTTGTGGAAAACTTCTTTTTTGTGTTGGTGGTGATCAATATACATACAATGCAAGATCTTTTATGAAAACAAACCAATGTGGTCTCAGAGGACTCGCCACAATTTGAACATATTTTTTGCATATATATTGGTATTTTACTCCCGTATTTAAGTATTTTCTGTCCCGATTTAGTTATTTTACCCTTGAATTCAAGTATTTTGCTAAGTTAGAAGGGGAGGTTGTGGAAAAGTTGCTTTTTTTTTTGTGTTGGTGGTGATCAATATACATATCATGCAAGATCTTTTATGAAAACATTCCATTGTGGTCTAAGAGGACTTGCCACAATTAGAACGTATTTTTTGCATTTATATCGGTAGTATAGTCCCGAATTAAAGTATTTTCTGTCGCGATTTAGGTATTTTACACTTGAATTCAAGTATTCGAATTAGTTAAAAGGGGAGGTTGTGGACAAAGTTTCTTTTTTATGTTGGTGGTGATTAATTTACATACCATGCAAGATATTTTATGAATACATACAATTTTGGTATTAGAGGCCTCGCCACAATTTCAACGTATTTTTTGCATTTATATTGGTTGTTTAGTCCCAAATTTAATTATTTTCTGTCCCGATTTAGGTATTCTAACCTTGAATTCAAGTATTCGAGTTAGTTAAAAGGGGAGGTTATGGAAAAGCTTCTTTTTTTCGTGTTGGTGGTGATCAATATACATACCATGCAAGATCTTTTATGAAAACATTCCATTTTGATCTTAGAAGACTCGCCACAATTTGAACGTATTTTTTGCATATATATCGGTAGTTTAGTCACGAATTTAAGTATTTTTTTTACCGATTTAGGTATTTTACCCTTGAATTCAAGTATTCGAGTTTGTTAAAAGGGGAGGTTGTGGAAAAGCTTCTCTTTTGTGTTGGTGGTGATCAATATACATACCATGCAAGATCTTTTATTAAAACATACCATTCTGGTCTTAGATGACTCGCCACAATTTGAACGTATTTTTTGCATATATATATATATATCGTTATTTTAATCTCGAATTTATGTATATTTTGTACCGATTTAGTTATTTTATCCTTGATATCAAGTATTCTGCTTAGTTAAACGGGCAGGTCGTGGAAAACTTCTTTTTTGTGTTGGTGGTGATCAATATACATACAATGCAAGATCTTTTATGAAAACATACCAATGTGGTCTCAGAGGACTCGCCACAATTTGAACATATTTTTTGCATATATAATGGTATTTTACTCCCGTATTTAAGTATTTTCTGTCCCGATTTAGTTATTTTACCCTTGAATTCAAGTATTTTGCTAAGTTAAAAGGGGAGGTTGTGGAAAAGTTTCTTTTTTTTTTTTGTGTTGGTGGTGATCAATATACATATCATGCAAGATCTTTTATGAAAACATTCCATTGTGGTCTAAGAGGACTTGCCACAATTAGAACGTATTTTTTGCATTTATATCGTTGTATAGTCCCGAATTAAAGTATTTTCTGTCCCGATTTAGGTATTTTACACTTAAATTCAAGTATTCGAATTAGTTAAAAGGGGAGGTTGTGGAAAAAGTTTCTTTTTTATGTTGGTGGTGATTAATTTACATACCATGCAAGATATTTTATGAATACATACAATTTTGGTATTAGAGGCCTCGCCACAATTTCAACGTATTTTTTGCATTTATATTGGTTGTTTAGTCCCAAATTTAATTATTTTCTGTCCCGATTTACGTATTTTATCCTTGAATTCAAGTATTCGAGTTTGTTAAAAGGGGAGGTTGTGGAAAAGCTTCTCTTTTTGTGTTGGTGGTGATCAATATACATACCATGCAAGATCTTTTATTAAAACATACCATGGTGGTCTTAGATGACTCGCCACAATTTGAACGTATTTTTTGCATATATATATATATCGTTATTTTAATCTCAAATTTATGTATCTTTTGTACCGATTTAGTTATTTTATCCTTGATATCAAGTATTCTGCTTAGTTAAACGGGGAGGTTGTGGAAAACTTCTTTTTTGTGTTGGTGGTGATCAATATACATACAATGCAAGATCTTTTATGAAAATATACCATTGTGGTCTTAGAGGACTCGCCACAATTTGAACATATATTTTGCATATATATCGGTATTTTAATACCGTATTTAAGTATTTTCTTTCCCGATTTAGGTATTTGACACTTGAATTCGAGTATTCTTGTTAGTTAAAAGGGGAGGTTCTGGAAAAAGCTTATTTTTTATGTTGGTGGTGATTAATATACATACCATGCAAGATATTTTATGAATACATACAATTTTGGTATTAGAGGACTCGCCACAATTTCTACGTATTTTTTGCAGTTATATTGGTGGTTTAGTCCCAAATTTAATTATTTTCTGTTACGATTTAGGTATTCTAACCTTGAATTCAAGTATTCGAGTTAGTTAAAAGCGGAGGTTGTCGAAAAACTTCTTTATTTCTTGTTGGTGGTGATCAATATATATACCATGCAAGATCTTTTATGAAAACATACCATTGTGGTCTTAGAGGACTCGCCACAGTTTGAACATATATTTTGCATATATATCGGTAGTATAGTCCCGAATTAAAGTATTTTCTGTCCCGATTTAGGTATTTTACACTTGAATTCAAGTATTCGAGTTAGTTATAAGGGAAGATTGTGGAAAAAGCTTATTTTTTCTGTTGGTGGTGATTAATATACATACCATGCAAGATATTTTATGAATACAGACAATTTTGGTATAAGAGGACTCACCACAATTTCAACGTATTTTTCGCATTTATATTGGTTGTTTAGTCCAAAATTTTGTTATTTTCTGTCCCGATTTAGGTACTCTAACCTTGAATTAAAGTATTCGAGTTAGTTAAAAGGGGAGGTTTTGGAAAAGCTTCTTTTTTTCTTGCTGGTGGTGATCAATATACATACCATGCAAGATCTTTTATGAAAACATTTCATTTTGGTCTTAGAGGACTCGCCACAATTTGAACGTATTTTATACATATAATCAGTAGTTTAGTCCCGAATTTAAGTATTTTCGGTCCCGATTTAGGTACTTTACCCTTTTATTCAAGTATTCGAGTTTGTTAAAAGGGGAGGTTGTGGAAAAGCTTCTCTTTTGTATTGGTGGTGATCAATATACATACCATGCAAGATCTTTAATTAAAACATACCATTGTGGTCTTAGATGACTCGCCACAATTTGAACGTATTTTTTGCATATATATATATCGTTATTTTAATCTCGAATTTATATATCCTTTGTACCGATTTAGTTATTTTATCCTTGATATCAAGTATTCTGGTTAGTTAAAAGGGGAGGTTGTGGAAAACTTCTTTTTTGTGTTGGTGGTGATCAATATACATACAATGCAAGATCTTTTATGAAAACATACCATTGTGGTCTTAGAGGACTCGCCACAATTTGAACATATATTTTGCATATATATCGGTATTTTAATCCCGTATTTAAGTAGTTTCTTTCCCGATTTAGTTATTTTACCCTTTAATTCAAGTATTTTGCTTTGTTAAAAGGGGAGGTTGCGGAAAAGTTTTTTTTTTTGTGTTGGTGGTGATCAATATACATACCATGCAAGATCTTTAATTAAAACATACCATTGTGGTCTTAGATGACTCGCCACAATTTGAACGTATTTTTTGCATATATATATATATATCGGTATTTTAATCTCAAATTTAAGTATCTTTTGTACCGATTTATTTATTTTATCCTTGATGTCAAGGATTCTGCTTAGTTAAACGGGGTCGTTGTGGAAAACTTCTTTTTTGTGTTGGTGGTGATCAATATACATACAATGCAAGATCTTTTATGAAAACATACCACTGTGGTCTTAGAGGAGTCGCCACGATTTGAACATATTTTTTGCATATATATCGGTATTTTAGTCCCAAATATTTTCTGTCCCGATTTAGGTATTCTAACCTTGAATTCAAGTATTCGAGTTAGTTAAAAGGGGAGGTTATGGAAAGCTTCTTTTTTTCGTGTTGGTGGTGATCAATATACATACCATGCAAGATCTTTTATGAAAACATTCCATTTTGATCTTAGAAGACTCGCCAAAATTTGAACGTATTTTTTGCGTATATATCGGTAGTTTAGTCACGAATTTAAGTATTTTTTGTACCGATTTAGGTATTTTACCCTTGAATTCAAGTATTCGAGTTTGTTAAAAGGGGAGGTTGTGGAAAAGCTTATCTTTTGTGTTGGTGGTGATCAATATACATACCATGCAAGATCTTTTATTAAAACATACCATTGTGGTCTGAGATGACTCGCCACAATTTGAACGTATTTTTTGCATATATATAGATATATATATCGTTATTTTAATCTCGAATATATGTATATTTTGTACCGATTTAGTTATTTTATCCTTGATATCAAGTATTCTGCTTAGATAAACGGGGAGGTTGTGGAAAACTTCTTTTTTGTGTTGGTGGTGATCAATATACATACAATGCAAGATCTTTTATGAAAACATACCAATGTGGTCTCAGAGGACTCGCCACAATTTGAACATATTTTTTGCATATATATTGGTATTTTACTCCCGTATTTAAGTATTTTCTGTCCCGATTTAGTTATTTTAACCTTGAATTCAAGTATTTTGCTAAGTTAGAAGGGGAGGTTGTGGAAAAGTTGCTTTTTTTTTTTGTGTTGGTGGTGATCAATATACATATCATGCAAGATCATTTATGAAAACATTCCATTGTGGTCTAAGAGGACTTGCCAAAATTAGAACGTATTTTTGCATTTATATCGGTAGTATAGTCCCGAATTAAAGTATTTTCTGTCCCGATTTAGGTATTTTACACTTGAATTCAAGTATTCGAATTAGTTAAAAGGGGAGGTTGTGGAAAAAGTTTTTTTTTTTATGTTGGTGGTGATTAATTTACATACTGTGGCGACCCTACTTCCTAATTAAGTTAATTGGCGGATTTCCCCGCAACAGAACACGCGGAAGACCCGATAAAATTTTCTTTTCTAATTTAAATAACCTACATAGTATTATATCGGGTTTACAAAAATATCTACTATTAATACTTTGGGCCGAAGCCCCAAAATTTCAAACCCAATATTAAACACTATGCCACTCCACAGGTCGCGTCCCATGTACTGCGCCACCCTCAAAAGTCCGTGGAGTCACCGCCGCCAGCTCGCCATGAATCTCAACCCTGACACTAGTCGGTGTCGGGTTCATTCTTACCTACAAACAAAAATAGGATAGAACCCTGAGCTATTGCCCAGTAGGTGATTACATAACATGCAATACGTGCGTGCACTCCACCCAATCCCGGTTCCTCACAATATAATATAATGCACACTCGACAAATCTCATCTATCAATTCTCAATTCTCAACAGGGCCCTAGGTCAGACTCGGCACCCACGCGCGCAATGGCAAAGTACACCATCAACCATGCGGTAGCCCACACCGGCCGCGCCGGGTCGCTCCTTCCGCACACAATCTCAACCCGACGGCTTTTTCCCCGAATGTTATACCACAAGTTCGGGTAGACAGGAATCTCACATCTGTCTGCCGTCCCTGAGCCAAATAATATCCGGTGGTTTACACCTCGGGTGGCTCAATCCCGAGTAGATGGGTGTCGCAAACCCCCTCTCCCACCAAGTGCATAATCGAGTCTGAACCTGACTGCCAAAATCGGCAACTCTACCCTTCTCACATTCGACACAATATCGTGTCACCGTATCATTACGGTACCTTCGCCTCTCTTATGCATGTCGTGAAATGCATATCACATTCGTCACATATATCACGTATTATTTCTTACAAATAATACCCCAAAATACTCTCGTATCTTAAAATAAGGTTGACCCGAAAATTCTAGTCAAAGTATGAATATACTTTGATTTAAAGATAAAATGAACTTAAAATAATTTTATTTGAATATTTGGGCCTAATTTAAGACAAAAGTCCAAAAATAATTAGACTGGTCGAATCGTGAAGTTCGGTCAACTTCAGACTTAAAAGCATATGGTCAACCCGACATTTGGAGTCAAAATTCGGGACTCTTCACAGTGTTAGCGGTATTGCCCGAATTTGGATTTCGCGCGTCATTTGATCGAATTTGCGAAGTCTGATTTAGTTCGCGTGTCACCCGAAATTCACTCACAGGAATCACCCCGCGAAATTCAAGTTGACCCGCGAAACTTTAGTCCGACCCGCTACTTCTCTCACAGGAATCACCCTGTGGTCGACCCGCGAAATTAATTCTGACCCGCGAAAAACCCATTTACTCACACAATAAAATCCATTTGAGTCCGCGAAGAACTTTTCGCGACCCGAATATAATTCGCGAACTAAACTTCGGCGAACTATCGAAAATCTGCCCGAATTTCAACCTTTCAAATTTGGCGAAATTTAAAATTTGGCCCGCGACCTTCTTTTCTCACTCACATCTTTACAAATCTTTCGGCCCGCGAATTTTATCGCAGCCCGCGATTTTCTTTCCTCTCTCACACTTCACGAACCTTTTTGGCCCGCGAATTCTTTTCAACCCGCGAATTTCTCATGAGCTGAAACTTTCTTCATCTCATCGAAATTCATATTTTCCAGAACTTCATCACATGAATCCGTTCCAGATTTCACATAAACATGTAAGAATTCATAGAACTCATATATTGAGCTCAAACTTAACATCTCAACACAGCAAATACAACACATAATCATTCAAAGCTCCCGAAATTCATGAATTCGGATGACCTTTCATCCAAATTCGTTAAACTAAATAAATCAAACTTAAAAACAGTTTGTAGGGGTTAAAAACCACCTACCTCACTTCCAAGTTAGCCGAAATTGCTTAGTTCTTCTCTGCTTTTCTTCGTTTGTTTTCTTTCGTTTGATATTTTCGTTTGTCCTTATCACCTTTTGAGATAAACCTTTAAAAGGAAAGTTACGTTTCCTTTCTCTTAAGGAAATCTCTTATTGGGCCTACTTTAAATTAATTTGGGCCCATATCTATTTATTTTACTCAAAGAGTATTTTTCTTATTTTCGGTTCAATTTCCCGAAAATTCGCTTTGTCCGAAAATTAACTTCATAATTTTCCGAAACTTACAGAATAATTTTCACGCTAATTGCGCATTATTCCCGTATTAATTTTACGGGTATTACATCCTCCCCCCCTTAAAAAAATTTCGTCCCCGAAATTTAAGTTGTCTGAAACAACTCAGGGTATTTCTCTCTCATTTCGTCTTCTCGCTCCCAAGTGGCTTCTTCCAATATCTGGTTTCGCCATAAGACCTTCACGAGGGGAATATTCTTATTTCGTAATTGCTTCACCTCATACATTAGAATCTCTACCGGCTTTTCTTCGTAACTCAAGTCCGGCTTCAATTGTTGGTGAAGTCTTTTGTCTCTTAGCACATGATACGGGTCCAACACATACTTTCGCAGTGTAGACACGTGGAATACGTCATGGACTTGTGCTAACGACGTCGGTAATTCTAGCTGATATGCTACTTCACCGACTCTTTTCAAAATTTTGAAAGGTCCTATATATCTCGGACTCAACTTTCCTTTTTGTCCGAACCGTTTGACACCCTTCATAGGTGATACTTTCAAAAATACTTTATCACCTTCTTCAAATTCTAACGACCTTCGCCTCTTGTCTGCATAACTCTTCTGGCGACTTTGGGCCGTTTGCATTTCTCCCGAATTTTCTTAACAACTTCAGTCATTTCGCGTACCATCTCGGGACCTAATAGCGCCTTCTCGCCGATTTCATCCCAATGAACTGGGGATCGACATTTACGTCCGTATAAGGCTTCGTAAGGCGCCATTCCGATCATTGCTTGATAGCTGTTGTTATATGAAAATTCTATTAACGGGAGATATTTACTCCAACTCCCTTGAAAATCCAAGACACATGCTCTCAACATGTCTTCGAGTGTCTGGATCGTCCTTTCCGATTGTCCGTCAGTCTGGGGATGATAAGCTGAACTAAATGATAATTTAGTTCCCAGAGCTTTCTGTAAGCTTTTCCAGAACTGGGACAGAAATCTTGAATCTCGATCTGATATGATCGATATCGGAATTCCATGGAGTCTCACTATCTCTTGAATGTAGAGTTCAGCGAACTTCTCCATGGGATAGGTCTGGTGAATAGGCAAGAAATGGGCGGACTTAGTCAGTCTGTCAACAATCACCCAAATTGCATCATAACCTTTCACCGTTCTTGGCAACCCGACGACAAAATCCATTGTTATATGGTCCCACTTCCACTCGGGAATCGTCAAAGGTTGTAACATTCCTGCCGGTCTTTGATGTTCTGCTTTGATCTGCTGACAAGTCAGGCATCTATGTACAAATGCAGCAACATCCTTTTTCATTCCCGGCCACCAATAATTTAGTCGCAAATCACGATACATTTTCGTTGCACCGGGATGCACCGAATATATTGTCGTATGTGCCTCCGTCATTAAAGTTCGACGAATCTCTTCATCTTCCGGCACATATAAGCGACTTTTAAATCGTAAACTCCCGTCTTCTCGGAATTCAAATTCCGATGAGACTTCTTTATCTTGTTCTCTTTGTTTCTTCAAGTACAACTCATCTTTCTTTTGTACTTCAATGATTCGGTCTAATAGTGTTGGCTTAAGTGTCAACACTGCCAACTTTTCTTCAATCTCTCCGAAATTGATTACTTCAACTCCGAATTGGCGTAATTCACTGTTTACAGTTTTGCGGCTCAATGCATCTGCGACTACGTTCGCTTTTCCTGGATGATAATTTATCACACAGTCGTAGTCTTTGACTAACTCGAGCCATCTTCTTTGCCTCATATTTAACTCCTTCTGGGTGAAGAAGTACTTCAAACTCTTGTGATCCGTGAAGATCTCGCATCTTTCTCCGTAAAGATAGTGTCGCCATGTTTTAAGAGCAAACACTACGGCTGCGAGTTCGAGATCATGAGTGGGGTAATTTTTCTCATATGGCTTTAATTGTCGGGAGGCATAAGCGATCACCTTCCCGTTTTGCATTAAAACACACCCCAACCCATATTTAGAGGCATCATATAAACAGAAAAATTTCCAGTACCCGAAGGTATTGCTAACACTGGAGCAGTTGTTAGCCTTTTCTTTAATTCCTGGAAACTTTGCTCACATTCATCCGTCCATTTGAACGAACATTTTTCTTTGTCAAATTGGTGAGCGTCGAGGCGATGCTGGAAAAGTCCTTAATGAACTTTCGATAATACCCAGCTAGCCCGAGAAAACTTCTTATCTCCGTGGGAGTGGTTGGTCTTGGCCAATTTTCTATAGCTTCTATCTTGCTGGGATCTACTGAAATTCCGCTTCCCGAAATAACATGCCCCAGAAAGATTACTCGATCCAACCAAAATTCGCACTTTTTAAATTTGGCGAATAATTGTTTCTCCCGAAGAATTCCTAGGACCGCTCTCAAATGTTCCTCATGTTCTTCTTTTGTCTTGGAATAAATGAGAATATCGTCGATAAAGACGATAACACATCGGTCCAGCAATTTTTTGAATACTCGGTTCATCAAATCCATGAAGGCTGCCGGAGCATTCGTCAATCCGAAAGGCATGACCAAAAATTCATAGTGGCCGTACCTCGTACTGAATGCGGTTTTTGGAATGTCCGCTTCCCGGATCTTCAGCTGATGATAACCGGAGCGCAGGTCGATCTTAGAAAATACTGTTGCTCCTTGGAGTTGATCGAATAAATCGTCAATCCTTGGCAATGGGTATTTATTCTTAATCGTGATCTTGTTGAGTTCACGATAATCGATACACATTCTCATCGACCCGTCCTTTTTCTTCAAAATAAAACCGGGGCTCCCCATGGTGAGAAACTGGGTTGAATAAAACCCTTCTGCAACAAATCTTCCAATTGCTCCTTCAATTCTCGTAATTCGTTCGGTGCTAACCGATACGGGGATTTAGAGATCGGGGCAGCTCCAGGTACAAGATCGATTGCAAATTTAATCTCCCGATCAGGGGGTAATCCCGGAAGATCCTCGGGAAATACATCGGAATATTCGTTCACTATCGGAACCTCCTCAAGTTTAAGCTGGGAAGATTCCTCAGCATTCACCGCAAAAACTAGGAACGATTCGCAACCCGTATTTACGAGTCGCTGAGCTTTAAAGCAGAAATCCGAGGGATTGAGTTTCTATTCTTTCTTCCCGAAAATTCAAACTCCTCTCCCTCTGGCGATCGAAACCTAACTACCCTTTTTGAACAATCAATAATGGCTCCGTATTTCGAAAGCCAATCCATCCCGAATATAATATCGTAATCATTCATCGGGATTACTATTAGGTTCACATCTAACTCTCTACCTCAATTCTTACGGGACATTTCTCAACCACCAAATTTGATCGAGTTGGATCCCCATGTGGTAAAGATACCACGAAATCACATAATCATATCAAAGTATTACACTTAACTTACAGGCGAGGCTGGTTCTCCCGGCTTTTGAGTGGCAGTACATGGACAGTCTTCAGAATCTAAAGCCTAAGCTCTGATACCACCTGTGGCGACCCTACTTCCTAATTAAGTTAATTGGCGGATTTCCCCGCAACAGAACACGCGGAAGACCCGATAAATTTTTCTTTTTAATTTAAATAACCTACATAGTATTATATCGGGTTTACAAAAATATCTACTATTAATACTTTGGGCCGAAGCCCCAAAATTTCAAACCCAATATCAAACACTATGCCACTCCACAGGTCGCGTCCCATGTACTGCGCCACCCTCAAAAGTCCGTGGAGTCACCGCCGCCAGCTCGCCATGAATCTCAACCCTGACACTAGTCGGTGTCGGGTTCATTCTTACCTACAAACAAAAATAGGATAGAACCCTGAGCTATTGCCCAGTAGGTGATTACATAACATGCAATACGTGCGTGCACTCCACCCAATCCCGGTTCCTCACAATATAATATAATGCACACTCGACAAATCTCATCTATCAATTCTCAATTCTCAACAGGGCCCTAGGTCAGACTCGGCACCCACGCGCGCAATGGCAAAGTACACCATCAACCATGCGGTAGCCCACACCGGCCGCGCCGGGTCGCTCCTTCCGCACACAATCTCAACCCGACGGCTTTTTCCCCGAATGTTATACCACAAGTTCGGGTAGACAGGAATCTCACATCTGTCTGCCGTCCCTGAGCCAAATAATATCCGGTGGTTTACACCTCGGGTGGCTCAATCCCGAGTAGATGGGTGTCGCAAACCCCCTCTCCCACCAAGTGCATAATCGAGTCTGAACCTGACTGCCAAAATCGGCAACTCTACCCTTCTCACATTCGACACAATATCGTGTCACCGTATCATTACGGTACCTTCGCCTCTCTTATGCATGTCGTGAAATGCATATCACATTCGTCACATATATCACGTATTATTTCTTACAAATAATACCCCAAAATACTCTCGTATCTTAAAATAAGGTTGACCCGAAAATTCTAGTCAAAGTATGAATATACTTTGATTTAAAGATAAAATGAACTTAAAATAATTTTATTTGAATATTTGGGCCTAATTTAAGACAAAAGTCCAAAAATAATTAGACTGGTCGAATCGTGAAGTTCGGTCAACTTCAGACTTAAAAGCATATGGTCAACCCGACATTTGGAGTCAAAATTCGGGACTCTTCACAGTGTTAGCGGTATTGCCCGAATTTGGATTTCGCGCGTCATTTGATCGAATTTGCGAAGTCTGATTTAGTTCGCGTGTCACCCGAAATTCACTCACAGGAATCACCCCGCGAAATTCAAGTTGACCCGCGAAACTTTAGTCCGACCCGCTACTTCTCTCACAGGAATCACCCTGTGGTCGACCCGCGAAATTAATTCTGACCCGCGAAAAACCCATTTACTCACACAATAAAATCCATTTGAGTCCGCGAAGAACTTTTCGCGACCCGAATATAATTCGCGAACTAAACTTCGGCGAACTATCGAAAATCTGCCCGAATTTCAACCTTTCAAATTTGGCGAAATTTAAAATTTGGCCCGCGACCTTCTTTTCTCACTCACATCTTTACAAATCTTTCGGCCCGCGAATTTTATCGCAGCCCGCGATTTTCTTTCCTCTCTCACACTTCACGAATCTTTTTGGCCCGCGAATTCTTTTCAACCCGCGAATTTCTCATGAGCTGAAACTTTCTTCATCTCATCGAAATTCATATTTTCCAGAACTTCATCACATGAATCCGTTCCAGATTTCACATAAACATGTAAGAATTCACAGAACTCATATATTGAGCTCAAACTTAACATCTCAACACAGCAAATACAACACATAATCATTCAAAGTTCCCGAAATTCATGAATTCGGATGACCTTTCATCCAAATTCGTTAAACTTAAATAAATCAAACTTAAAAACAGTTTGTAGGGGTTAAAAACCACCTACCTCACTTCCAAGTTAGCCGAAATTGCTTAGTTCTTCTCTGCTTTTCTTCGTTTGTTTTCTTTCGTTTGATATTTTCGTTTGTCCTTATCACCTTTTGAGATAAACCTTTAAAAGGAAAGTTACGTTTCCTTTCTCTTAAGGAAATCTCTTATTGGGCCTACTTTAAATTAATTTGGGCCCATATCTATTTATTTTACTCAAAGAGTATTTTTCTTATTTTCGGTTCAATTTCCCGAAAATTCGCTTTGTCCGAAAATTAACTTCATAATTTTTCGAAACTTACAGAATAATTTTCACGCTAATTGCGCATTATTCCCATATTAATTTTACGGGTATTACACATACCATGCAAGATATTTTATGAATACATACAATTTTGGTATTAGAGGCCTCGCCACAATTTCAACGTATTTTTTGCATTTATATTGGTTGTTTAGTCCCAAATTTAATTATTTTCTGTCCCGATTTAGGTATTCTAACCTTGAATGCAAGTATTCGAGTTAGTTAAAAGGGGAGGTTGTGGAAAAGCTTCTTTTTTTTCGTGTTGGTGGTGATCAATATACATACCATGAAGGATCTTTTATGAAAACATACCATTGTGGTCTTATAGGACTAGCCACAATTTGAACATATATTTTGTATATACATCGGTATTTTAATCCCGTATTTAAGTATTTTCTTTCCCGATTTAGTTATTTTACCCTTAAATTCAAGTATTTTGCTTAGTTAAAATGGGAAGTTTCGGAAAAGTTTCTTTTTTTTTGTGTTGGTGGTGATCAATATACATATCATGCAAGATCTTTTATGAAAACATACCATTGTGGTCTAAGAGGACTTGCCACAATTAGAACGTATTTTTGCATTTATATCGGTAGTTTAGTCCCGAATTAAAGTGTTTTCTGTCCCGATTTGGTTATTTTAGACTTGAATTCAAGTATTCGAGTTAGTTAAAAGGGGAGGTTGTGGAAAAAGCTTCTTTTTTATGTTGGTGGCGATTAATATACATACCATGCAAGATATTTTATGAATACATACAATTTTGGTATCAGAGGACTCGCCACAATTTCAACGTATTTTTTGCATTTATATTTGTTGTTTAGTCCTAAATTTAATTATTTTCTGTCCCGATTTAGGTATTCTAACCTTGAATTCAAGTATTCGAGTTAGTTAAAAGAGAGGTTGTGGAAAAGCTTCTTTTTTTGTCGTTGGTGGTGATCAATATACATACCATGCAAGATCTTTTATGAAAACATTTCATTTTGGTCTTAGAGGACTCGCCACAATTTGAACGTATTTTATGCATATATATCGGTAGTTTAGTCCCGAATTTAAGTATTTTCTCTCCCGATTTAGGTATTTTACCCTTGTATTCAAGTATTCGAGTTTGTTTAAAGGGGAGGTTGTGGAAAAGCTTCTCTTTTGTGTTGGTGGTGATGAATATACATACCATGCAAGATCTTTAATTAAAACATACCATTGTGGTCTTAGATGACTCGCCACAATTTGAACGTATTTTTTGCATATATATATATATATATCGGTATTTTAATCTTGAATTTAAGTATCTTTTGTACCGATTTAGTTATTTTATCCTTGATATGAAGTATTCTGCTTAGTTAAATGGGGAGGTTGTGGAAAACTTCTTTTTTTGTATTGGTGGTGATCAATATACATATAATGCAAGATTTTTTATGAAAACATACCATTGTGGTCTTAGAGGACTCGCCACAATTTGAACATATTTTTGGTATAAATATCGGTATTTTAATCCCGTATTTAAGTATTTTCTGTCTCGATTTAGTTATTTTACCCTTGAATTCAAGTATTTTGCTTAGTTAAAAGGGGAGGTTGTGGAAAAGTTTCTTTTTTTTTTGTGTTGGTGGTGATCAATATACATATCATGCAAGATCATTTATGAAAACATACCATTGTGGTCTAAGAGGACTTGCCACAATTTGAACGTATTTTTTGCATCTATACCGGTATTTTAGTACCGAATTTAAGTATTTTTTGTCTCGATTTAGGTATTTTTTCCTTTAATTGAAGTATTCTGTTTAGTTAAAAGTGGAGGTTGTGGAAAATCTTCTTTTGCTGTTGGTGGTGATCAATATACATACAATGCAAGATCTTTTATGAAATCATACCATATTGGTCCTAGAGGACTCGCCACAGTTTGAACATATTTTTTGCATATATGTCGTTACTTTAGTACCAAAATGATGTATTTTCTGTCCCGATTTAGGTATTTTTATCCTTCAATTCAAGTATTCTGCTGGAGGTTGTGGAAAACCTTCTTTTTTGTGTTGGTGGTCATCAATATACATACCATGCAAGATCTTTTATGAAAACATACCATTGTGGGCTTAGAGGACTCACCACAATAAGAACGTATTTTTTGCATTTATATCGGTAGTTTAGTCCCGAATTAAAGTATTTTCTGTCCCGATTTAGGTATTTTACACTTGAATTCAAGTATTCGATTTAGTTAAAAGGGAAGGTTGTGGAAAAAGCTTATTTTTTATGTTGGCGGTGATTAATATACATACCATAGAATATATTTTATGAATACATACAATTTTTGTTTTAGAGGACTCGCCACAATTTCAACCTATTTTTCGCATTTATATTGGTTGTTTAGTCAAAAATTTAATTATTTTCTGTCCCGATTAAGGTATTCTAACCTTGAATTCAAGTATTCGAGTTAGTTAAAAGGGGAGGTTGTGGAAAAACTTTTTTTTTTCTAGTTGGTGGTGATCAATATACATACCATGAAAGATCTTTTATGAAAACATTACATTTTTGTCTTAGAGGATTTGCCACAATTTGAACGTATTTTTTGCATATATATCGGTATTTTAATCCTGTATTTAAGTATTGTCTGTCCCGATTTAGTTATTTTACCCTTGAATTCAAGTATTTTGCTTAGTTAAAAGGGGAGGTTGTGGAAAAGTGTCTTTTTTTTTTTGTTGGTGGTGATCAATATACATATCATGCAAGATCTTTTATGAAAACATACCATTGTGGTCTAAGATGACTTGCCACAATTGGAACGTATTTTTTGCATTTATATCGGTCGTATAGTCCGGATAGAAAGTATTTTCTGTCCCGATTTAGGTATTTTACACTTGAATTCAAGTATTCGAGTTCGTTAAAAGGGAAGGTTGTGGAAAAAGCTTCTTTTTTATGTTGGCGGTGATTAATATACATACCATGCAATATATTTTATGAATACATACAATTTTTGTTTTAGAGGACGAGCCACAATTTCAACGTATTTTTTGCATTTATATTGGTTGTTTAGTCCCAAATTTAATTATTTTCTGTCCCGATTTAGGTATTCTAACCTTGAATTCAAGTATTCGAGTTAGTTAAAAGGGGAGGTTGTGGAAAAGCTTCTTTTTTTCGTGTTGGTGGTGATCAATATACATACCATGCAAGATCTTTTATGAAAACATTCCATTTTGGTCTTAGAGGACTCGCCACAATTTGAACGTGTTTTTTGGATATATATCGGTAGTTTACTCCCACATTTAAGTATTTTCTGTCCCGATTTAGGTATTTTACCCTTGAATTCAAGTATTCGAGTTTGTTAAAAGGGGAGGTTGTGGAAAAGCGTCTGTGGCGACCCTACTTCCTAATTAAGTTAATTGGCGGATTTCCCCGCAACAGAACACGCGGAAGACCCGATAAAATTTTCTTTTTTTTTTTTTTTTTTTGGAAAGCAAATGGTCAACCCGACATTTGGAGTCAAAATTCGGGACTCTTCACAGTGTTAGCGGTATTGCCCGAATTTGGATTTCGCGCGTCATTTGATCGAATTTGCGAAGTCTGATTTAGTTCGCGTGTCACCCGAAATTCACTCACAGGAATCACCCCGCGAAATTCAAGTTGACCCGCGAAACTTTAGTCCGACCCGCTACTTCTCTCACAGGAATCACCCTGTGGTCGACCCGCGAAAAACCCATTTACTCACACAATAAAATCCATTTGAGTCCGCGAAGAACTTTTCGCGACCCGAATATAATTCGCGAACTAAACTTCGGCGAACTATCGAAAATCTGCCCGAATTTCAACCTTTCAAATTTGGCGAAATTTAAAATTTGGCCCGCGACCTTCTTTTCTCACTCACATCTTTACAAATCTTTCGGCCCGCGAATTTTATCACAGCCCGCGATTTTCTTTCCTCTCTCACACTTCACGAACCTTTTTGGCCCGCGAATTCTTTTCAACCCGCAAATTTCTCATGAGCTGAAACTTTCTTCATCTCATCGAAATTCATATTTTCCAGAACTTCATCACATGAATCCGTTCCAGATTTCACATAAACATGTAAGAATTCACAGAACTCATATATTGAGCTCAAACTTAACATCTCAACACAGCAAATACAACACATAATCATTCAAAGCTCCCGAAATTCATGAATTCGGATGACCTTTCATCCAAATTCGTTAAACTAAATAAATCAAACTTAAAAACAGTTTGTAGGGGTTAAAAACCACCTACCTCACTTCCAAGTTAGCCGAAATTGCTTAGTTCTTCTCTGCTTTTCTTCGTTTGTTTTCTTTCGTTTGTCCTTATCACCTTTTGAGATAAACCTTTAAAAGGAAAGTTACGTTTCCTTTCTCTTAAGGAAATCTCTTATTGGGCCTACTTTAAATTAATTTGGGCCCATATCTATTTATTTTACTCAAAGAGTATTTTTCTTATTTTCGGTTCAATTTCCCGAAAATTCGCTTTGTCCGAAAATTAACTTCATAATTTTCCGAAAATTACAGAATAATTTTCACGCTAATTGCGCATTATTCCCGTATTAATTTTACGGGTATTACAGCGTCTCTTTTGTGTTAGTGGTGATTAATATACATACAATGCAACATCTTTTATGAAAACATACCATTGTGGTCTTAGAGGACTCGCCACAGTTTGAACATATTTTTTGCATATATATCTGTATTTTAATCCCATATTTAAGTATTTTCTGTCCCGATTTAGTTATCTTACCCTTGAATTCAAGTATTTTGCTTGGTTAAAAGGGGAGGTTGTGGAAAAGTTTCTTTTTTTTGTGTTGGTGGTGATCAATATACATATCATGCAAGATCTTTTATGAAAACATACCATTGTGTCTAAGAGGACTTGCCACAATTTGAACGTATTTTTTTCATTGATATCTGTATTTTAGTCCCGAATTTATGTATTTTCTGTCTCGATTTAGATATTTTTTTCCTTTAATTCAAGTATTCTGCTTAGTTAAAAGTGGAGGTTGTGGAAAATCATCTTTTGCTGTTGATGGTGATCAATATACATACAATGCAAGATCTTTTATGAAAACATACCATATTGGTCTTAGAGGACTCGCCACAGTTTGAACATATTTTTTGCATATATATCGTTACTTTAGTACCAAAATTATGTATTTTCTGTCTCGATTTAGGTATTTTTATCCTTCAATTCAAGTATTCTGCTTAGTTAAAAAGGGAGGTTGTCGAAAAGCTTCTTTTTTGTGCTGGTGGTGATCAATATACATACCATGCAAGATCTTTTATGAAAACATACCATTGTGGTCTTAGAGGACTCACAACAATAAGAACGTATTTTTGCATTTATATCGGTAGTTTAGTCCTGAATTAAAGTATTTTCTGTCCCGATTTAGGTATTTTACACTTGAATTCAAGTATTCGAGTTAGTTAAAAGGGGAGGTTCTGGAAAAGCTTCTTTTTTATGTTGGTGGTGATTAATATACATACCATGCAATATATTTTATGAATACATACAATTTTTGTATTAGAGGACTCGCCACAATTTTAACGTATTTTTTGCATTTATATTGGTTGTTTAGTCCCAAATTTAATTATTTTCTGTCACGATTTAGGTATTCTAACCTTGAATTCAAGTATTCGAGTTAGTTAAAAGGGGAGGTTGTGGAAAGCTTCTTTTTTTCTTGTTGGTGGTGATCAATATACATACCATGCAAGATCTTTTATGAAAACATACCATTGTGGTCTTAGAGGACTCATGTGGCGACCCTACTTCCTAATTAAGTTAATTGGCGGATTTCCCCGCAACAGAACACGCGGAAGACCCGATAAAATTTTTTTCTTTAATTTAATTTTAACCTACATAGTATTATATCGGGTTTACAAAAATATCTACTATTAATACTTTGGGCCGAAGCCCCAAAATTTCAAACCCAATATCAAACACTATGTCACTCCACAGGTCGCGTCCCATGTACTGCGCCACCCTCAAAAGTCCGTGGAGTCACCGCCGCCAGCTCGCCATGAATCTCAACCCTGACACTAGTCGGTGTCGGGTTCATTCTTACCTACAAACAAAAATAGGATAGAACCCTGAGCTATTGCCCAGTAGGTGATTACATAACATGCAATACGTGCGTGCACTCCACCCAATCCCGGTTCCTCACAATATAATATAATGCACACTCGACAAATCTCATCTATCAATTCTCAATTCTCAACAGGGCCCTAGGTCAGACTCGGCACCCACGCGCGCAATGGCAAAGTACACCATCAACCATGCGGTAGCCCACACCGGCCGCGCCGGGTCGCTCCCTCCGCACACAATCTCAATCCGACGGCTTTTTCCCCGAATGTTATACCACAAGTTCGGGTAGACAGGAATCTCACATCTGTCTGCCGTCCCTGAGCCAAATAATATCCGGTGGTTTACACCTCGGGTGGCTCAATCCCGAGTAGATGGGTGTCGCAAACCCCCTCTCCCACCAAGTGCATAATCGAGTCTGAACCTGACTGCCAAAATCGGCAACTCTACCCTTCTCACATTCGACACAATATCGTGTCACCGTATCATTACGGTACCTTCACCTCTCTTATGCATGTCGTGAAATGCATATCACATTCGTCACATATATCACGTATTATTTCTTACAAATAATACCCCAAAATACTCTCGTATCTTAAAATAAGGGTTGACCCGAAAATTCTAGTCAAAGTATGAATATACTTTGATTTAAAGATAAAATGAACTTAAAATAATTTTATTTGAATATTTGGGCCTAATTTAAGACAAAAGTCCAAAAATAATTAGACTGGTCGAATCGTGAAGTTCGGTCAACTTCAGACTTTTTAAAAGCATATGGTCAACCCGACATTTGGAGTCAAAATTCGGGACTCTTCACAGTGTTAGCGGTATTGCCCGAATTTGGATTTCGCGCGTCATTTGTTCGAATTTGCGAAGTCTGATTTAGTTCGCGTGTCACCCGAAATTCACTCACAGGAATCACCCCGCGAAATTCAAGTTGACCCGCGAAACTTTAGTCCGACCCGCTACTTCTCTCACAGGAATCACCCTGTGGTCGACCCGCGAAATTAATTCTGACCCGCGAAAAACCCATTTACTCACACAATAAAATCCATTTGAGTCCGCGAAGAACTTTTCGCGACCCGAATATAATTCGCGAACTAAACTTCGGCGAACTATCGAAAATCTGCCCGAATTTCAACCTTTCAAATTTGGCGAAATTTAAAATTTGGCCCGCGACCTTCTTTTCTCACTCACATCTTTACAAATCTTTCGGCCCGCGAATTTTATCGCAGCCCGCGATTTTCTTTCCTCTCTCACACTTCACGAACCTTTTTGGCCCGCGAATTCTTTTCAACCCGCGAATTTCTCATGAGCTGAAACTTTCTTCATCTCATCGAAATTCATATTTTCCAGAACTTCATCACATGAATCCGTTCCAGATTTCACATAACATGTAAGAATTCATAGAACTCATATATTGAGCTCAAACTTAACATCTCAACACAGCAAATACAACACATAATCATTCAAAGCTCCCGAAATTCATGAATTCGGATGACCTTTCATCCAAATTCGTTAAACTAAATAAATCAAACTTAAAAAACAGTTTGTAGGGGTTAAAAACCACCTACCTCACTTCCAAGTTAGCCGAAATTGCTTAGTTCTTCTCTGCTTTTCTTCGTTTGTTTTCTTTCGTTTGATATTTTCGTTTGTCCTTATCACCTTTTGAGATAAACCTTTAAAAGGAAAGTTACGTTTCCTTTCTCTTAAGGAAATCTCTTATTGGGCCTACTTTAAATTAATTTGGGCCCATATCTATTTATTTTACTCAAAGAGTATTTTTCTTATTTTCGGTTCAATTTCCCGAAAATTCGCTTTGTCCGAAACTTACAGAATAATTTTCACGCTAATTGCGCATTATTCCCGTATTAATTTTACGGGTATTACAACTCACCACAACAAGAACGTATTTTTTGCATTTATATCGGTAGTTTAGTCCCGAATTAAAGTATTTTCTATCCCGATTTAGGTATTTTACACTTGAATTCAAGTATTGGAGTTAGTTAAAAGGGGAGGTTGTGAAAAAAGCTTCTTTTTTATGTTGGTGGTGATTAATATACATACCATGCAAGATATTTTATGAATACATAAAATTTTGGTATTAGAGGACTCGCCACAATTTTAAAGTATTTTTCGCATTTATATTGGTTGTTTAGTCCCAAATTTAATTATTTTCTGTCCCGATTTAGGTATTCTAACCTTGAATTCAAGTATTCGAGTTAGTTAAAAGGGGAGGTTGTGGAAAAGCTTCTTTTTTTCGTGTTGGTGGTGATCAATATACATACCATGCAAGATCTTTTATGAAAACATTCCATTTTGGCCGTAGAAGACTCGCCACAATTTGAACGTATTGTTTACATATATATCGGTAGTTTAGTCCCGAATTTAACTATTTTCTGTCCCGATTTAGGTATTTTACCCTTGAATTCAAGTATTCGAGTTTGTTAAAAGGGGAGGTTGTGGAAAAGCTTCTCTTTTGTGTTGGTGGTGATCAATATACATACCATGCAAGATCTTTTATTAAAACATACCATTGTGGTCTTAGATGACTCGCGACAATTTGAACGTATTGTTTGCATATATATATATATATATCGTTATTCTAATCTCGAATTTATGTATCTTTTGTACCGATTTAGTTATTTTATCCTTGATATCAAGTATTCTACTTAGTTAAACAGGGAGGTTGTGGAAAACTTCTTTTTTGTATTGGTGGTGATCAATATACATAAAATACAACATCTTTTATGAAAACATACCATTATGGTCTTAGAGGACTCGCCACAATTTGAACGTATTTTTTGCATTTATATCGGTATTTTAGTCCCGAATTTAAGTATTTTTTGTCTTGATTTAGGTATTTTTTCCTTTAATTCAAGTATTCTGCTCAGTTAAAAAATGGAGGTTGTGGAAAATCTTCTTTTGCTGTTGGTGGTGATCAATATACATACAATGCAAGATCTTTTATGAAAACATACCATATTGGTCCTAGAGGACTCGCCACAGTTTGAACATATTTTTTGCATATATCTCGTTACTTTAGTACCAAAATGATGTATTTTCTGTCCCGATTTAGGTATTTTTATCCTTCAATTCAAGTATTCTGCTGGAGGTTGTGGAAAAGCTTCTTTTTTGTGTTGGTTGTCATCAATATACATACCATGCAAGATCTTTTATGAAAACATACCATTGTGGTCTTAGAGGACTCACCACAATAAGAACGTATTGTTTGCATTTATATCGGTAGTTTAGTCCTGAATTAAAGTATTTTCTGTCCCGATTTAGGTATTTTACACTTGAATTCAAGTATTCGAGTTAGTTAAAAGGGAATGTTGTGGAAAAAGCTTCTTTTTTGTTGGTGGTGATTAATATACATACCATGCAAGATATTTTATGAATACATACAATTTTGGTATTAGAGGACTCGCCACAATTTCTACGTATTTTTTGCATTTATATTTGTTGTTTAGTCCCAAATTTAATTATTTTCTGTTACGATTTAGGTATTCTAACCTTGAATTCAAGTATTCGAGTTAGTTAAAAGGGGAGGTTGTGGAAAAAGCTTCTTTTTTATGTTGGTGGTGATTAATATACATACCATGCAAGATATTTTACGAATACATACAATTTTGGTCTTAGAGGACTCGCCACAATTTTAACGTATTTTTCGCATTTATATTGGTTGTTTAGTCCCAAATTTAATTATTTTCTGTCCCGATTTAGGTATTCTAACCTTGAATTCAAGTATTAGAGTTAGTTAAAAGGGGAGGTTGTGGAAAAGCTTTTTTTTTTCGTGTTGGTGGTGATCAATATACATACCATGAAAGATCTTTTATGAAAACATTACATTTTGGTCTTAGAGGACTCGCCACAATTGGAACTTATTTTTTGCATATATATCGGTATTTCAATCCTGTATTTATGTATTTTCTATCTCGATTTAGTTATTTTACCCTTAAATTCAAGTATTTTGCTTAGTTAAAAGGGGAGGTTGTGGAAAAGTTTTTTTTTTTTTTTTTGTTGGTGGTGATCAATATACATATCATGCAAGATCTTTTATGAAAACATACCATTGTGTCTATGAGGACTTGCCACAATTTGAACGTATTTTATGCATTGATATCGGTATTTTAGTCCCGAATTTAAGTATTTTCTGTCTCGATTTAGGTATTTTTTCCTTTAATTCAAGTATGCTGCTTAGTTAAGTGGAGGTTGTGGAAAATCTTCTTTTGCTGTTGGTGGTGATCAATATACATACAATGCAAGCTCTTTTATGAAAACATACCATATTGGTCTTAGAGGACTCGCCACAGTTTGAACATATTTTTTCCATATATATCGTTACTTTAGTACCGAAATTATGTATTTTCTGTCTCGATTTAGGTATTTTTATCCTTCAATTCAAGTATTCTGCTTAGTTAAAAAGGGAGGTTGTGGGAAAGCTTCTTTTTTGTGCTGGTGGTGATCAATATACATACCATGCAAGATCTTTTATGAAAACATACCATTGTGGTCTTAGAGGACTCACAACAATAAGAACGTATTTTTTGCATTTATATCGGTAGTTTAGTCCTGAATTAAAGTATTTTCTGTCCCGATTTACGTATTTTACACTTGAATTCAAGTATTCCAGTTAGTTAAAAGGGGAGGTTGTGGAAAAAGCTTCTTTTTTATGTTGGTGGTGATTAATATACATACCATGCAATATATTTTATGAATACACACAATTTTGGTATTAGAGGACTCGCCACAATTTCTACGTATTTTTTGCATTTATATTGGTTGTTTAGCCCCAAATTTAATTATTTTCTTTTACGATTTAGGTATTCTAACCTTGAATTCAAGTATTCGAGTTAGTTAAAAGGGGAGGTTGTGGAAAACTTCTTTTTTGTATTGGTGGTGATCAATATACATAAAATGCAAGATCTTTTATGAAAACGTACCATTGTGGTCTTAGAGGACTCGCCACAATTTGAACGTATTTTTTGCATTTATATCGGTATTTTAGTCCCGAATTTAAGTATTTTTTGTCTCGATTTAGGTATTTTTTCCTTTAATTCAAGTATTCTGCTTACTTAAAAAATGGAGGTTGTGGAAAATCTTCTTTTGCTGTTGGTGGTGATCAATATACATACAATGCAAGATCTTTTATGAAAACATACCATATTGGTCCTAGAGGACTCGCCACAGTTTGAACATATTTTTTGCGTATATGTCGTTACTTTAGTACCAAAATGATGTATTTTCTGTCCCGATTTAGGTATTTTTATCCTTCAATTCAAGTATTCTGCTGGAGGTTGTGGAAAAGCTTCTTTTTTGTGTTGGTGGTCATCAATATACATACCATGCAAGATCTTTTATGAAAACATACCATTGTGGTCTTAGAGGACTCACCACAATAAGAACGTATTGTTTGCATTTATATCGGTAGTTTAGTCCTGAATTAAAGTATTTTCTGTCCCGATTTAGGTATTTTACACTTGAATTCAAGTATTCGAGTTAGTTAAAAGGGAATGTTGTGGAAAAAGCTTCTTTTTTGTTGGTGGTGATTAATATACATACCATGCAAGATATTTTATGAATACATACAATTTTGGTATTAGAGGACCCGCCACAATTTCTACGTATTTTTTGCATTTATATTGGTTGTTTAGTCCCAAATTTAATTATTTTCTGTTACGATTTAGGTATTCTAACCTTGAATTCAAGTATTCGAGTTAGTTAAAAGGGGAGGTTGTGGAAAAAGCTTCTTTTTTATGTTGGTGGTGATTAATATACATACCATGCAAGATATTTTACGAATACATACAATTTTGGTCTTAGAGGACTCGCCACAATTTTAACGTATTTTTCGCATTTATATTTGTTAGGAATTAATTGTAGTGTCCTTAGTTAGTATTTGAGTTTTGGGTCAATATTAGTTAATTTATTGTATTTGGGGTCAAATTGTAAATATTTTATTGTTTGAGTCCCAAGCCTTAATATACCAACTCATGTGGTATATAAGGCATCCCATTAACCCTAATTAGGGTTGGTCAAGGTATAATTCTTAAAAGTAAGTTCTTAATTTCGGCACACACACACAAACACACACTGAAGGTGTTTTAAGAACTTTATCATTTTTAAGCCTTTGATCCTCTCTTGAGTGCGTAATCGGACTAACAAGTGGTATCAGAGCAAGACACGGATCGATCTGTGCAAATCTATACCAATTTCGTTTGATTTCGTCAAGATCGAAAGAGTTTACTAAGCAAATTTTTTTTCGATTTTTTTCAAGTATTTTGGGTTAGATCTTGCTGTTATTGATGTTTTTAAACCTTTAAATGCTTGATTATCAGTCTTGGCTTGTTTAGGAACTCGTTTAGATTAATTTTCGTCAAGTTTGAGAAATTTCTGGGGAGAAATCGATTGAAATTGGTGTGTTTTAAAGTTGCTGGAAAAATTTCGGGCGTTTCTCTGTTTATTCGCTCGAAGTTCGTTCTTGAACCCGAAAATTAACTCATATTGCCGAATTTCAATTGAAATTCGCCGAAATTGAGAAAATTTTCGATCAGAAAATTGACCGAATTTGAGTAAGCTAAGTTTATTCGCCGAATTTGCTTTCTACTGTTTAAAATTAACGGCGAATTTGGTCGAATTTTAAAATTAAGATTGCCCGAATTTCAACTTAAAATTTTCGGCGAAGTTTTGATTTAAGTCACCCGAATTTCTTAATTCTCGGCGAACTTTTATCAGAAAGTCAACCGAATTTTGATTTTTTTTTTATTCTCGACTGAATTTAGTTTACCCGAATTTTGAAAGTAATTTTCGATAAAATTTTTCCTACCTTAATTTAATCCTGAACTTCGGCGAACTTATATTTGTCACCCGAATTTTGATTTCCTTTGATTTCAAAATTCTCGACAAAGTCTTTTCATCCGAATTTCAGAATTCAAATTTCGGCAACAACTCTACAAGTGCCCGAATTTTACTCTTTCAAATTAAAATAAAAAGTCAATCACTTAAACACAATTTCTATCCAACCAAAATTTATTCAAACTTAACGTTAATCTTTGACGTTATTTCTCGAAACTGACCATTTAGGATTGCAGATCACGACCGTGAACGATCATTAAAAGGCACTCAACTACATCCATGGATATCATAGCAATCGGAAGTGATAACAGACCCCCAATTCTAACAATGAAAAGGGGGGAGTCTACATATAAAGATATGGCCAAGAATGACATCATCTTGGCCAAAACACAAAATTTGGTCACTGAGCTAGAAAATAAACTAGCTACTTCAGAAAAATCACTAGAATTAGCTGAAGCTAATCTAGTAAAATCTGAAGAAAAAGTAGTTTCCCTAACATCAAAACTGACCGTGCTTGAGCATATCCAGAATTCTCCATTAGAACACTTGCAAAAACTAGAAGCTCTGGAAAAGAAAAACGCAACAAATTATCAATGTGTGCTCAAACACTTAGGTGAAAAAGCAACTCTCAGATGTCATTTAGAAAATGCATCTGAGAAAATCTCGAAGCTTGAATCCGAGACTAATATGCTGAATGCAAATATTAGTCAATTAACCACTAGCCTGCGAATTAGTGAAGAAGAGCGTATTGGTAAAACAGATCAATACAATCTTCTAATGGAGGAACGTAAGAAGCTTTACTCCAAAATCAAAAGTCTGGAGGACCTCCTTACGAAAAGGGGACAAACCGACAAAACGATTTTCTTGAATCAGCCTAAGGACACGAGATTTTACAATCCACGTGAGGGCTTAGGTTTTAAGCCAAACCAACCAACCACTGATAAACGGCCACTTGCTCTTTACAATGCTGCATACCTAGGACTAGGAATACCTAGCTTGTTAGCCTTTCTCAGATCATCTGAAGAAGAAGATAACCTAGAACAGGAAAAGCGCAAGAACAAAAGCAAGGCCGAAATATCCTTGGATTACAAGGAAATCAACGATAGTTATGGAAGTAGGGAAATTCCTCTTTCAAATGACTATCTACATATGTTTCCCCATCCTCCCTCTGAATCTGATCAGCCCATGACAGAAACATCTAGCTCAAAGAACTCAGATCTTTGCCGAATTTACATTCCTCAAAAGATCAAGAATATTCAATCCACGATAGAGCTCGAACGGAAAACATTTCAAGCTGAAAAGGAGAAACTCCTTGAGAGAATTTCCTCACTTGAAAATCAATCATATGCTGATCTCGCTAAATCTTCTAAGTCGGAGTCTGTTATTATAACACCAATAGATTCCTCATCCATGAAGAATAGGCTAACTAAGAAGATTATCATTCAAGCAACATCTAACATCCCTTCACCATCTATGACAGATCTGAGACGGACAGAGACTGCTGGGAAGAAAAATTCAGGAACGCAAGAGAAGGATGCCAAAATCTTTGATAAAAAGACGAAGCAAAATTTGACTAGTGTTTCTGATTTAAAATTATTTCCAAAAACATTTAGAAATCTTTCTTCATGTAGTTCGAACAATGCTTCCGCTTATTCCCGTATTCCTTCCACAACAAGTTCTGTTAAGACTGTCAGTGATTATATTACCTACGATAGGTGTATAGCTATGAATGCTAAATTTATACGTCGTAGAAATATGATTTCAGGAACACACACGAAAACGGTTCTACCATCCAAAACGTCCAACCTAAAAGTTGACAAAAAGGTAGCTAGAACATTCAGAAGGCCAACTCTCACTGAAACAAAAACTAAAGCTCAAGCTTTAGAGAAAAAGGCCAAAAATGTGACCAAAACAGATCCAAAAATATCTGAGCAATCGAAAACCCGAGCTGAAGCTAAGGGAAAAGATTGCAAACAAATCTGGGTAGTTAAAACAGTGCTTGCTGCATGCACAAAGCTCTGTTTTCCATTAGGGGTAACAAAAATTTGGGTACCGAAAAACTCAGGAAAGATACAAGCCAACCCGGTACACAATTCACCCAATCTTGCATGCACCTCAACCTCTGCAAATGATAGAAGACCCGTAATAAACGGGATCTCTAACACTGCTTAATCTTATCTTGCAGATAAGTCATGTGTGGTACTTAGACTCGGGTTGCTCCACACACATGACCGGAAGAAAAGAACTGCTGAGCAACTACACAGAGAGATTTGGTGGAAATGTGCGATTCGGGAACAACCACTCAGCTCCCATCCTGGGTCACGGTGATATCATACATCAAAATCTCTTAATTAAGGATGTTTCATATGTTGATGGCTTAAGCCACAATCTTTTCAGTATAGGACAGTTCTGTGATCGTGGACTCACGGTCAACTTCCATACTGAAGGATGTAGTGTAAATGGTGGTAACGGTAAACCATTACTCACTGGAACTAGAAAATCCAATCTTTACACCATCAATCTTAGAACCGTTCATCAATCCCGAGCCATTTGCCTGTTGAGTAAAGCATCTCTTCAACAGAACAATTTATGGCATCAACGATTATCTCACCTAAATTTCAAGACTCTAAGTCAACTTCAAAGAGATAATCTTGTACAGGGATTGCCTGCCTTGAAATATCACAAAGAGCATCTCTGCTCAGCATGTGAGTTAGGAAAAATGCGAAAAGCATCCCACAAATCAAAACAAACTGCCTCAACCTCACGACCACTCGAGATTCTTCATATGGACCTCTGTGGACCAATGAGAATTGAGAGCATAAATGGACGACGTTACGTACTAGTAATAGTGGATGACTTTTCTAGGTTCACCTGGACCAAATTTTTAAGAACAAAGGCAGAAACTCCTGACTTCATAATTGCTTTTGTGAAAAAGACACAGAATTTGTCGGGCTTACAAATTCGTATAATTCGCTCAGATAATGGGACTGAATTTAAAAATCAGTTACTGAGCGAATTCTACCAATCCCTAGGGATCTCCCAACACTTCTCTGCTCCTAAAACTCCTCAACAAAACGGAGTCGTCGAAAGGAGGAATAGGACCCTAGTTGAAGCTGCTAGGACTATGCTTATTCACTCTAAACTTCCTCACTTTCTATGGGCTGAAGCAGTCAGTACTGCCTGCTTCACCCAAAATAGGACAATAATTCACAAACGCTTTGGAAAGACTCCATATGAAATATTGAATGGAAGAATCCCCAATATAGGATTTCTTCGCGTTTTCGGATGCATTTGCTACGTAGCAAATGACAGGGAAAACCGAGGAAAATTTGATGCTAAGGCATTAGAGGCAACTTTCATTGGGTATTCTCTAGAATCTAAAGCATATCGAGTCTACCTTAAGAAGCGGAGAACGGTCATGGAAAGCTCCAATGTGACCTTCAATGAAACACCCTTAATGGCTTCTGAACAAATCAGTCCAGAACCCGGACTTATTAGAGTGTTGACTGATGATCAACACATTCCCACACCTGTGGAAGAGACATCAGCCTCAAATTCCTCAAAAGACATGGAATTAAGTATCCTTTTTGAGAAAATTTACTCTAACCCATGTCAACAATTAGTCTCACGACAATCCATCCAAGATGGTGACACAAGCAGTCCACATATGGTAGAACCAATAGTGAACTGTGAAACTTCACAAGAACCAGAATTAGATGTCACCAATGATTTAGGAATCGAAGTGTCTGTTGAAAACGACTCTTCCGAAGAGACCTTAGAAAATGAGACAAACCCTCCCGTTGAGGTCTCCATTTCTACGGAAAATGAAATCGCGTCCACAATAAACGAGACAACCTCTCAACCACTTCCTCATGAAAGAAAGTGGACACGTGCTCATCCCGTAGAACAAATTATTGGAGACCCTCTCCAAGGAATAAGCACTAGATCCTCAACTACTCACGAAGGACTATTTACCTGCTTTTTGAGCCAAATAGAACCTAAAAGAGCCAAACAAGCATTGGAAGATCCTGATTGGATTATTGCAATGCAAGAAGAGATAAATCAGTTCGATAGATTACAGGTCTGGAGACTAATCCCGAAACCCCTTGGCAAAACCATTATTGGTACCAAATGGGTTTTCAAGAATAAGAAGGATGAAAATGGGATAGTAATAAGAAACAAAGCTCGACTCGTAGCTAAGGGGTATAATCAACAAGAAGGAATTGATTACGATGAAACCTTCGCCCCCGTAGCTCGACTCGAAGCCATTAGGTTATTCCTTGCTTATGCTGCCCATAAAAACTTCACCGTATTCCAAATGGATGTCAAGACTGCGTTTCTTAACGGAGTCTTGAAAGAAGAAGTTTATGTGGAACAGCCCGAAGGATTCGTGAGCTCAACCACCCTGACTATGTCTACAAGCTAGATAAAGCCTTATACGGACTCAAACAAGCCCCTCGAGCTTGGTATGATGTTCTTTCTGACTTTTTGGTCAAGTCAGGCTTCGAAAAAGGAAAAATTGACACAACCCTTTTCATCCAACGCACACGTAAAGATATTCTCTTAGTCCAAATCTATGTAGATGATATTATTTTCGGATCTACTAATTTAAAGCTGTGTGACCAATTTGGAGAACTTATGAAAACTAAGTTCGAAATGAGCATGATGGGTGAACTCAACTTTTTCTTGGGTTTACAAGTCAAGCAACTTTCGGACGCAATTTTCATAAGTCAAACCAAATATATCCATGACATCTTGAAAAAGTTTGACATGGAAAATTGTACTACAAAAAGTACCCCTATGTCCCCCTCATGCCAACTTGACTCGGATCCTCTTGGGAAACCAGTCAATCCAACCCTTTATAGAGGAATTATAGGTTCATTACTTTACTTGACAGCTAGTAGACCGGATATCATGTTCTCGACATGTCTATGTGCCCGATTCCAAGCTAATCCCAAAGAATCGCACCTCATAGCCGTGAAGAGAATCATGAAATATCTCAAAGGAACACCTAATCTCGGACTTTGGTATCCCAAAGGTTCCGGGTATAATCTCGTCGGATATTCTGATGCCGACTATGCAGGGTGCAAGATGGACAGAAAAAGCACCTCGGGTGGAGCACAATTTCTGGGAGACAAACTAATTAGTTGGTCATCTAAGAAACAAAATTGTGTCTCTACCTCAACTGCTGAAGCAGAATATGTAGCTGCAGCGAGCTGTTGCTCTCAAATCTTGTGGATGCGTACGCAACTACGAGATTATGGGTTCGATCTTAATCATATACCCATATATAGTGACTCAAAGAGCGCAATTGCTATCACATGTAACCCTGTCCATCACTCTCGCACTAAACACATAGATCTTCGTTATCACTTTATAAAAGATCATGTTGAAAAGGGCACTATCGATATGTATTTTGTAAGTACAGAACTTCAACTTGCAGATTTATTTACAAAGGCTCTGGATGAAAAACGATTCCATTTCCTAGTTTCTAAGTTGGGCATGTTGAATTTTCAACACTGACCTATAGTGCCTCATGACCTTTTATTTAGTAGACAAATTAATTCTACATGCAAATTTTAAAAGGGTAGTTTTTATTTCATTTTCATTAAGGGGGAGTTTATATTTCATTTTCATTAAGGGGGAGTTCATATTTCATATTTATTAAGGGGGAGCATATTTCATTTTTATTAAGGGGAGCTTATTTTTATTACGGGGGAGTATATATCATTTTATTGAGGGGGAGCTCTTTGACATAATATAAAATTTCGGAAGTCCAATTTTGGACTAACAGTGAAGAAATTCGGTCAATTTCAAATTCACTCGCCGAATTTCAAATTCGGGGTCACTTTTGGTCAATACTAATTTCGATCGCCGAATTTCATATAATTTTCACTTAATCAGAACGAATTTCGGCGAAACTCAATTTTAACATGCCGAATTTCATTCACCCGAACTTTTGCACAGTAACCCCTATTAATCTCACTACTCGCCCGAATTTCATTATTTACCCTAAATTTACAAGTTAACGCCCGAATTTCAGAAAATTTACTCTCGAATTTAAATTCGCGCAAACACAACATCTTCAAATCAAATCTCTTCAACTTCGATTTTACTACAGAAGGTAATGGCGACCCCGAATCTGCAATTTATTTGCCAAAATTTCATCCAAATCACGATGGAATCGACCTATTTTAATTTTTAGGTTTCGGGCGAAATTCGGGTAAAATTTAAATTTTCATCCGAATTTCTGCTTTTCAATCCAAAATTCGGCGAATTTCTACTGTTCACTCGAAATTCGGCGAATTTCTACTGTACCCCGACTCCTCACAGTCGAATTCCATCGCCCGAATTTGTCAATTTCGGCAAATTCAATTTTAAAGACAAGCACCCGAATTTGATGAATGATGATAACAAATTCGATTTAATTTTACTTACCCGAACTTCATTACAATTCGGCGAACAAAAATTTCAAATCCTCATTACCCGAACTTCATCAAATTCGGCGAACAAAACCTTTCAAATCCAAATTCGGCCAAATCAAACTTCGAGTATTAAACTTTTCAATGTACTCTTAGCCGAATTTGTGAACTTCGCCGCCTGTATTTCAAAAGTATAATCTTATTTACTTAAGCAAATTTCGGGCACTTTCATATAAAATTTTTCAAGTCCGAAATTTTTTTTCTAAGTAACGTCTTTATTTACTCTGCCTATGCTAACAATTTTCTGTGTTTCCTTCTTAGCAGATTGAATAAAAATGTTACGAGAAATTGACGAAGTATTCCCTCAAAGTCAATGGGCTACTAAAATTCCCAACAACCCGGCCATTGACTTTGACAATATCTCGGTCCCAGCGCCGATATCCTTGACCAACTCCGCCGAAGGGACTTCTCCACCAAAAATAAAACCCGACAAGTCCTTCCCTACCTTCGGTGGTTTCCAGTGATTATAACCCACTTTCAAGACCTCCACCCCGAGATAACCCGTCGACCGAGATCGGAGGGATACCAAATTCCCAAGCTAGCATCCCTCCATTCTTCCAAATCCAAATTTGATCTCGAGTCGATGCGGATCCCTGACCACCTCCTACAAATCGCTAATCCTTCCAACCCAATAGTAGCGAGGTACCTCCAATCCATCACCCTTGAAGACATTCCTATGGTTCGACAAAACCCAGTCGAACCTACCCCGGGAATTAGCCTACCCCAGCCTCAGTTAGGTCTAGGCAGCGCCGCTTCCCCTCCTCGTTCCTCACGAAAAACAAAACGAGGGGAAGACGTAAGACGCATACAGGAGCGTCGCACCAAACAAAAACATGATCGACCTCCTCAGTCCTCTAACCCACTACAAAGCCGGGCCGAACCCGTAGGAACAGGAGACGACACGATCGTCTCCCGAGTAGCAGTCGTGCCATCAGGCCCAAGCACGCAAATAACCCTTCCAACCCATTTGGTCGTCTCCCAACAGACGACCGTCTCAATAGCACCGGAGGAGCCACGACAACCATCATTGCCTTATTCGGAGGCAATAGATGTTGAATTAAGCAGTTCACTTCCTCCGACTGCGCCCTCCTTGATCACAGGTCTAGTGTCCGCACCAACTAAAATTTTTTCCATTTCTAGGACACATACACTATTTTCCGCACCTCTAAGTCTTCCAGACTTAGACAGAACGCTCTCTGACGTCACTCTGGGGTTAATCTCCGAGGGACTGAGCGGAAGCCCCGAAACGATCAACATCCCACCAGTCGTCTCGGGCCAACGGTCTGAGTTTGTCTTAGCACCGTTGCCACCGGTGTGCCTTGGTGGCCCCGGAAGACCCACTACAGTGGGCGGCACGTCAGAAATCTACTCTGACGTCGCGACAACGGCACGCCTCAGTGGCTCCGTTTTATTTCCCGATCCGTTTGTGACGGAGTCTCGGCTACGATCTTTTGGCGACGAACTAGTGGAAAAAGTCCGGGCCATGATCGAAACATCAAGACAAGACAAAGGCAAGACTCCAGTCACACACGAGACAGCTGCTGCTGTTCCTTCACTCACACAACCAGAAGAAGGACCGTGGGACGTGCCCATTGAAGAACTCTTCAACATTCTTTTGGCACGTATCCGGTCGGCGCCACACCTGACACCGAAGGAGAAAGAAATCCAGAGGCTGATTGACCCCACCAGCTGCCGAACACAAGCCGGGGGCCTATCTGGATCGCGGGACGACCCTGAAGACGAGGACCGTCCCGAGGGGGAGAACCGACAGCGTGGAGTCGAATCCCCTCACCAGCAGCAGCCAATAACCAAAACAGTCCAAGAATCCAACCCGCTGGATACCTCAAGCTCAAAAGGCAAAACAAAACAAGTCTCCAGCACCACAATAATATTCCCTACCATGGAGATCTCAACCACAACCGAACAAAATACACAAGAGATCTCCAATACACTTTCCCTTTCGACACCCACTCCAGTCACTATAAGCCTTAGCTCACCAAGAACCTTCTACCGACAAAGTCCACCTCAAGCCACATCTATTGACCTCCAAATCTCGGAAGAAATCAGCCAACTCTACAATCCACATGATGTGGTAGAGAATATATATTTGAAGAAGGATGGCTGAAGCAACCGATGGACCTCCAGCTCGAAGCCAGATTTCGAGAAAACGCCAGACTATTCCTCGAAAAGGCGTCGATAAGCCTGGTGAAAGTCCATGAAGATGAGGAGCTGGAAGATCTGCAAAGTGACCTCCCCGATCTACCGGAACTACTCAAACATCAAGTCCAAAATGAGGATGCTCCACTTCTCATGTCAAAGATCGGGGCAACGGTCGATCTTCCGTGGCAAAACGTCAGAATCTTAGTTCCATACCAAGAAGAGATAAGGAAAAGAATCTGGCGTAAAGAGGATCAGCTCGTTAAATTGAACGAGCTGGAGCTACGTGGGATGACGCACCTGTCAGAGCGCAGAGCCAATCTCTACCTTCTTTCCCTAAGACGTCTTCATATGTTCTTAGGGAAAGGAAATGATCTGGCTGCTCTCAGGCGAGAGGAAAAGCAGAGTTCCCGAATACAAGCCGTAGAAAGAGTTGGAATAGATCGGCTCGGGACCTTCCTACTAAGCGTCTACCACGTAGTGAGGGAAGACGGTACAAGAGAGACCTTGACAGAGGCTGACTTCCCGTACATCAGAGCTGAAGACATCTCACAGATGATTGGAAGCTACCGATACGTGGGAACGCTGCAGGACCAGGACGTCAAATTAGGATACATGACGATCAAAAGGTTCATGCTCCGACAAATCAAGTACGGAGCGACGCACGACCTGCAGCTAGCACTGGAGTCAAATGTCAGAAAGGTCAACCTCACCAAACCATCATTCGAGCTCCCTGAACAAGTTGAATATGGTGAAGGCCACGTGTTCGAAAGTGAAGATCCAGCGGTGGTCTACATCAACTACAAGGGAGAAAAGCGAATATTGAAGACATCGGAGATACCAAAATTCTCCGACGGAACGCTCCTCATCATACGAGAGAAGTTGAGGAGCATACTGGATAAGATGGAAGGTGAAGGACCGGACACAAAAGCCAAGATACTGAATATGCTGAACAACATACAAGAAAGGCTTTCGTTCCGGAGGGAAATAAGGACGTACGAGCACAAGCTTGGACTACGGAAATCCGTGTACGCCCAGCAACGACCCAAAGGCTCAAAGAAACAGACAAAGACGAAGAAAGGACACTAAGGGGGAGAATGTTAGGAATTAATTGTAGTGTCCTTAGTTAGTATTTGAGTTTTGGGTCAATATTAGTTAATTTATTGTATTTGGGGTCAAATTGTAAATATTTTATTGTTTGAGTCCCAAGCCTTAATATACCAACTCATGTGGTATATAAGGCATCCCATTAACCCTAATTAGGGTTGGTCAAGGTATAATTCTTAAAAGTAAGTTCTTAATTTCGGCACACACACACAAACACACACTGAAGGTGTTTTAAGAACTTTATCATTTTTAAGCCTTTGATCCTCTCTTGAGTGCGTAATCGGACTAACAATATTGGTTGTTTAGTCCCAAATTTAATTATTTTCTGTCCCGATTTAGGTATTCTAACCTTGAATTCAAGTATTAGAGTTAGTTAAAAGGGGAGGTTGTGGAAAAGCTTTTTTTTTTTTCGTGTTGGTGGTGATCAATATACATACCATGAAAGATCTTTTATGAAAACATTACATTTTTGTCTTAGAGGACTCGCCACAATTTGAACTTATTTTTTGCATATATATCGGTATTTCAATCCTGTATTTATGTATTTTTTGTCTCGATTTAGTTATTTTACCCTTGAATTCAAGTATTTTGCTTAGTTAAAAGGGGAGGTTGTGGAAAAGTTTCTTTTTTTTTTGTTGGTGGTGATCAATATACATATCATGCAAGATCTTTTATGAAAACATACCATTGTGTCTATGAGGACTTGCCACAATTTGAACGTATTTTATGCATTGATATCGGTATTTTAGTCCCGAATTTAAGTATTTTCTGTCTCGATTTAGGTATTTTTTCCTTTAATTCAAGTATTCTGCTTAGTTAAAAGTGGAGGTTGTGGAAAATCTTCTTTTGCTGTTGGTGGTGATCAATATACATACAATGCAAGCTCTTTTATGAAAACATACCATATTGGTCTTAGAGGACTCGCCACAGTTTGAACATATTTTTTGCATATATATCGTTACATTAGTACCGAAATTATGTATTTTCTGTCTCGATTTAGGTATTTTTATCCTTAAATTCAAGTATTCTGCTTAGTTAAAAAGGGAGGTTGTGGAAAAGCTTCTTTTTTGTGCTGGTGGTGATCAATATACATACCATGCAAGATCTTTTATGAAAACATACCATTGTGGTCTTAGAGGATTCACAACAATAAGAACGTATTTTTTGCATTTATATCGGTAGTGTAGTCCTGAATTAAAGTATTTTCTGTCCCGATTTAGGTATTTTACACTTGAATTCAAGTATTCCAGTTAGTTAAAATGGGAGGTTGTGGAAAAAGCTTCTTTTTTATGTTGGTGGTGATTAATATACATACCATGCAATATATTTTATGAATACATACAATTTTGGTATTAGAGGACTCGCCACAATTTCTACGTATTTTTTGCATTTATATTGGTTGTTTAGCCCCAAATTTAATTATTTTCTTTTACGATTTAGGTATTCTAACCTTGAATTCAAGTATTCGAGTTAGTTAAAAGGGGAGGTTGTGGAAAACTTCTTTTTTGTATTGGTGGTGATCAATATACATAAAATGCAAGATCTTTTATGAAAACATACCATTGTGGTCTTAGAGGACTCGGCACAATTTGAACGTATTTTTTGCATTTATATCGGTATTTTAGTCCCGAATTTAAGTATTTTTTGTCTCGATTTAGGTATTTTTTCCTTTAATTCAAGTATTCTGCTTACTTAAAAAATGGATATTGTGGAAAATCTTCTTTTGCTGTTGGTGGTGATCAATATACATACAATGCAAGATCTTTTATGAAAACATACCATATTGGTCGTAGAGGACTCGCCACTATTTGAACATATTTTTTGCATATATGTCGTTACTTTAGTACCAAAATGATGTATTTTCTGTCCCGATTTAGGTATTTTTATCCTTCAATTCAAGTATTCTGCTGGAGGTTGTGGAAAAGCTTCTTTTTTGTGTTGGTGGTCATCAATATACATACCATGCAAGATCTTTTATGAAAACATACCATTGTGGTCTTAGAGGACTCACCACAATAAGAACGTATTTTTTGCATTTATATCGGTAGTTTAGTCCCGAATTAAAGTATTTTCTGTCCCGATTTAGGTATTTTAGACTTGAATTCAAGTATTCGAGTTCGTTAAAAGGGAAGGTTGTGGAAAAAACTTCTTTTTTATGTTGGCGGTGATTAATATACATACCATGCAATATATTTTATGAATACATACAATTTTTTGCATATATATCGGTATTTCAATCCTGTATTTATGTATTTTCTGTCGCGATGTAGTTATTTTACCCTTGAATTCAAGTATTTTGCTTAGTTAAAAGGGGAGGTTGTGGAAAAGTTTCTTTTTTTTTTGTTGGTGGTGATCAATATACATATCATGCAAGATCTTTTATGAAAACGTACCATTGTGGTCTAAGAGGACTTGCCACAATTAGAACGTATTTTTTCCATTTATATCGGTCGTATAGTCCCGAATTAAAGTATTTTCTGTCCCGATTTAGGTATTTTACATTTGAATTCAAGTATTCGAGTTAGTTAAAAGGGGAGGTTGTGGAAAAAGCTTCTTTTTTATGTTGGTGGTGATTAATATACATACCATGCAAGATATTTTATGAATACATACAATTTTGGTATTAGAGGACTCGCCACAATTTCGATGTATTTTTTGCAATTATATTGGTTGTTTAGTCCCTAATTTAATTATTTTCTGTCCCGATTTAGGTATTCTAACCTTGAATTCAAGTATTCGAGTTAGTTAAAAGGGGAGGTTGTGGAAAAGCTTCTTTTTTTTCGTGTTGGTGGTGATCAATATACATACCATGCAATATCTTTTATGAAAACATTTCATTTTGGTCTTAGAGGACTCGCCACAATTTGAACGTGTTTTTTGGATATATATCTGTAGTTTACTCCCAAATTTAAGTATTTTCTGTCCCGATTTAGGTATTTTACCCTTGAATTCAAGTATTCGAGTTTGTTAAAAGGGGAGGTTGTGGAAAAGCTTCTCTTTTGTGTTGGTGGTGATCAATATACATACCATGGAAGATCTTTAAATAAAACATTCCATTGTGGTCTTAGATGACTCACCACAATTTGAGCGTGTTTTTTTTCATATATATATATCGGTATTTTAATCTCGAATTTAAGTATCGTTTGTACCGATGTAGTTATTTTATCCTTGAATCAACTATTCTGCTTAGTTAAACGGGGAGGTTGTGGAAAATCTTCTTTTGTTGTTGGTGGTGATCAATATACATACAATGCAAGATCTTTTATGAAAACATACCATATTGGTCCTAGAGGACCTTCAAATTGTGGAGAGCCCTCTAAGACCAAAATGGTATGTTTTCATAAAAGATCTTGCATTGTATATATATTGATCACCACCAACACAAAAAAAAAGAGCTTTTCCACAACATCCCTTTTAACTAAGCAGGATACTTGAATTCAAGGATAAAATAACTTAACCGAGACAGAAAATACTTAAATTCGAGACTAAAATACCGATAGATATGCAAAAAAATACGTTCAAATTGTGGCGAGTCCTCTAAGACAACAATGGTATGTCTTCATAAAAGATGTTGCATTGTATGTATATTGATCACCACCAACACGAAAAAGAAGTTTTCCACATCCTCCCTGTTTAACTAAGCAGAATACTTGAATTCAAGGGTAAAATACCTAAATAAGGACAGAAAATACTTAAATTCGAGGCTGAAATACCGATATATATGCAAAAAATACGTTCAAATTGTGGCGAGTCCTTTAAGACCAAAATGGAATGTTTTCATAAAAGATCTTTCATGGCATGTATATTGATCACCACCAACACAAAAAAGGAATCTTTTCCACAACCTCCCCTTTTAACTAACTCGAATACATGAATTCAATGGTAAAATACCTAAATCTGGACAGAAAATACTTCAATTCGGTTCTAAACTACAGATATAAATGCAAAATACCTTCAAATTGTGGAGAGCCCTCTAAGACCAAAATGGTATGTTTTCATAAAAGATCTTGCATGGTATGTATATTGATCACCACCAACAACAAAAAAAAAAAGCTTTTCCACAACCTTCCCTTTTAACAAACTCGAATACTTGAATTAAAGGGTAAAATACCTAAATTGGGACATAAATACTTTAATTTGAGACTAAAATACCGATATATATGCAAAATACCTTCAAATTGTGGAGAGCCCTCTAAGAGCACAATGGTATGTTTTTATAAAATATCTTGCATGGCATGTATATTGATCACCACCAACACAAAAAAAAGAGCTTTTCCACAAGATACCTTTTAACTAAGCAGGATACTTGAATTCAAGGATAAAATAACTTAACTGAGACAGAAAATACTTAAATTCGAGACTAAAATACCGATATATATGCAAAAAAATACGTTCAAATTGTGGCGAGTCCTCTAAGACCACAATAGTATGTCTTCATAAAAGATGTAGCATTGTATTTATATTGATCACCACCAACACGAAAAAGAAGTTTTCCACATCCTCCCTGTTTAACGAAGCAGAATACATGAATTCAAGGGTAAAATATCTAAATAAGGACAGAAAATACTTAAATTCGAGGCTGAAATACCGATATATATGGAAAAAAATACGTTCAAATTGTGGCGAGTCCTTTAAGACCAAAATGGAATGTTTTCATAAAAGATCTTTCATGGTATGTATATTGATCACCACCAACACAAAAAAGGAAGCTTTTCCACAACCTCCCCTTTTAACTAACTCGAATACTTGAATTCAATGGTAAAATACCTAAATCTGGACAGAAAATACTTCAATTCGGATCTAAACTACAGATATAAATGCAAAATACCTTCAAATTGTGGAGAGCCCTCTAAGACCAAAATGGTATGTTTTCATAAAAGATCTTGCAGTACGTATATTGATCACCACCAACAACAAAAAAAAAAAGCTTTTCCACAACCTTCCCTTTTAACAAACTCGAATACTTGAATTAAAGGGTAAAATACCTAAATTGGGACATAAATATTTAAATTTGAGACTAAAATACCGATATATATGCAAAATACCTTCAAATTGTGGAGAGCCCTCTAAGACCAAAATGGTATGTTTTTATAAAAGATCTTGCATGGCATGTATATTGATCACCACCAACACAAAAAAAAGAGCTTTTCCACAACATCCCTTTTAACTAAGCAGGATACTTGAATTCAAGGATAAAATAACTTAACCGAGACAGAAAATACTTAAATTCGAGACTAAAATACCGATAGATATGCAAAAAAATACGTTCAAATTGTGGCGAGTCCTCTAAGACCACAATGGTATGTTTTCATAAAAGATGTTGCATTGTATGTATATTGATCACCACCAACACGAAAAAGAAGTTTTCCACATCCTCCCTGTTTAACTAAGCAGAATACTTGAATTCAAGGGTAAAATACCTAAATAAGGACAGAAAATACTTAAATTCGAGGCTGAAATACCGATATATGCAAAAAATACGTTCAAATTGTGGCGAGTCCTTTAAGACCAAAATGGAATGTTTTCATAAAAGATCTTTCATGGCATGTATATTGATCACCACCAACACAAAAAAGGAATCTTTTCCACAACCTCCCCTTTTAACTAACTCGAATACATGAATTCAATGGTAAAATACCTAAATCTGGACAGAAAATACTTCAATTCGGTTCTAAACTACAGATATAAATTCAAAATACCTTCAAATTGTGGAGAGCCCTCTAAGACCAAAATGATATGTTTTCATAAAAGATCTTGCAGTACGTATATTGATCACCACCAACAACAAAAAAAAAAGCTTTTCCACAACCTTCCCTTTTAACAAACTCGAATACTTGAATTAAAGGGTAAAATACCTAAATTGGGACATAAATACTTAAATTTGAGACTAAAATACCGATATATATGCAAAATACCTTCAAATTGTGGAGAGCCCTCTAAGAGCACAATGGTATGTTTTTATAAAAGATCTTGCATGGCATGTATATTGATCACCACCAACACAAAAAAAAGAGCTTTTCTACAACATCCCTTTTAACTAAGCAGGATACTTGAATTCAAGGATAAAATAACTTAACTGAGACAGAAAATACTTAAATTCGAGACTAAAATACTGATATATATGCAAAAAAATACGTTCAAATTGTGGCGAGTCCTCTAAGACCACAATAGTATGTCTTCATAAAAGATGTAGCATTGTATTTATATTGATCACCACCAACACGAAAAAGAAGTTTTCCACATCCTCCCTGTTTAACGAAGCAGAATACATGAATTCAAGGGTAAAATATCTAAATAAGGACAGAAAATACTTAAATTCGAGGCTGAAATACCGATATATATGCAAAAAATACTTTCAAATTGTGGCGAGTCCTTTAAGACCAAAATGGAATGTTTTCATAAAAGATCTTTCATGGTATGTATATTGATCACCACCAACACAAAAAAGGAAGCTTTTCCACAACCTCCCCTTTTAACTAACTCGAATACTTGAATTCAATGGTAAAATACCTAAATCTGGACAGAAAATACTTCAATTCGGATCTAAACTACAGATATAAATGCAAAATACCTTCAAATTGTGGAGAGCCCTCTAAGACCAAAATGGTATGTTTTCATAAAAGATCTTGCAGTACGTATATTGATCACCACCAACAAAAAAAAAAAAGCTTTTCCACAACCTTCCCTTTTAACAAACTCGAATACTTGAATTAAAGGGTAAAATACCTAAATTGGGACATAAATACTTAAATTTGAGACTAAAATACCGATATATATGCAAAATACCTTCAAATTGTGGAGAGCCCTCTAAGAGCACAATGGTATGTTTTTATAAAAGATCTTGCATGGCATGTATATTGATCACCACCAACACAAAAAAAAAGAGCTTTTCCACAACATCCCTTTTAACTAAGCAGGATACTTGAATTCAAGGATAAAATAACTTAACCGAGACAGAAAATACTTAAATTCGAGACTAAAATACCGATATATATGCAAAAAAATACGTTCAAATTGTGGCGAGTCCTCTAAGACCACAATGGTATGTCTTCATAAAAGATGTTGCATTGTATTTATATTGATCACCACCAACACGAAAAAGAAGTTTTCCACATCCTCCCTGTTTAACGAAGCAGAATACATGAATTCAAGGGTAAAATATCTAAATAAGGACAGAAAATACTTAAATTCGAGGCTGAAATACCGATATATATGCAAAAAATACGTTCAAATTGTGGCGAGTCCTTTAAGACCAAAATGGAATGTTTTCATAAAAGATCTTTCATGGTATGTATATTGTTCACCACCAACACAAAAAAGGAAGCTTTTCCACAACATCCCCTTTTATTAAGAAGGATGCTTGAATTCAAGGATAAAATAACTTATTCGAGACAGAAAATACTTAAATTCGAGACTAAAATACCGATATATATGCAAAAAAATACGTTCAAATTGTGGCGAGCCCTCTAAGACCAAAATGGTATGTTTTCATAAAAGATCGTGCATGGTATGTATATTGATCACCACCAACACAAAAAAAAGAGCTTTTCCACAACATCCCCTTTTATTAAGCAGGATACTTGAATAAAGGATAAAATAACTTAACCGAGACAGAAAATACATAAATTCGAGGCTGAATGTAATACCCGTAAAATTAATACGGGAATAATGCGCAATTAGCGTGAAAATTATTCTGTAAGTTTCGGAAAATTATGAAGTTAATTTTCGGACAAAGCGAATTTTCGGGAAATTGAACCGAAAATAAGAAAAATACTCTTTGAGTAAAATAAATAGATATGGGCCCAAATTAATTTAAAGTAGGCCCAATAAGAGATTTCCTTAAGAGAAAGGAAACGTAACTTTCCTTTTAAAGGTTTATCTCAAAAGGTGATAAGGACAAACGAAAATATCAAACGAAAGAAAAAGAGAAAGAGAAAGAGGAGAAAACAAACGAAGAAAAGCAGAGAAGAACTAAGCAATTTCGGCTAACTTGGAAGTGAGGTAGGTGGTTTTTAACCCCTACAAACATTTCTTATGTTGATTTTTATAGTTAAACGAATTTGGATGAAAGGTCATCCGAATTTATGAATTTCGGGTATTTTGATATGATATTTGACGTTTTTGATGAATTATGTGAAGTTCGAACTCAATATGAGTTCTGTAAAGTTATTACATGTTTATGTGACATCTGGAACGGATTTGCGGGCCAAAAAGGTTCGTGAAGCGTGAGAGAGGAAAGAAATTTCGCGGGCTGAAAAAGGAGCTCGCGGGCCGAAAAGATTAATGAGGTGGTGAGTGAGTAAAGAGGGCCGCGGGCCAAGATTTGAATTTCGCCGAATTTAAAAGGTTAAATTCGGGCATTTTATTTCGCCGAATTTAATATTTCAAATTCGGGCAGAATTTCGATATCTAAGCGAAATATTTAAATTTCGCCGAATTTAAAAGGTTAAATTCGGGCTTTATATTTCGCCGAATTTAATATTTCAAATTCGGGCAGAATTTCGATATCTAAGCGAAATATTTAAATTTCGCCGAATTTAAAAGGTTAAATTCGGGTAATAGCCCACATCTTTGAATAAAATTATTTTAAGTTCATTTTATCTTTAAATCAAAGTATATTCATACTTTGACTAGAACTTTCGGGTCAACCCTTATTTTAAGATACGAGAGTATTTTGGGGTATTATTTGTAAGAAATAATACGTGATATATGTGACGAATGTGATATGCATTTCACGACATGCATAAGAGAGGTGAAGGTACCGTAATGATACGGTGACACGATATTGTGTCGAATGTGAGAAGGGTAGAGTTGCCGATTTTGGCAGTCAGGTTCAGACTCGATTATGCACTTGGTGGGAGAGGGGGTTTGCGACACCCATCTACTCGGGATTGAGCCACCCGAGGTGTAAACCACCGGATATTATTTGGCTCAGGGACGGCAGACAGATGTGAGATTCCTGTCTACCCGAACTTGTGGTATAACATTCGGGGAAAAAGCCGTCGGGTTGAGATTGTGTGCGGAAGGAGCGACCCGGCGCGGCCGGTGTGGGCTACCGCATGGTTGATGGTGTACTTTGCCATTGCGCGCGTGGGTGCCGAGTCTGACCTAGGGCCCTGTTGAGAATTGAGAATTGATAGATGAGATTTGTCGAGTGTGCATTATATTATATTGTGAGGAACCGGGATTGGGTGGAGTGCACGCACGTATTGCATGTTATGTAATCACCTACTGGGCAATAGCTCAGGGTTCTATCCTATTTTTGTTTGTAGGTAAGAATGAACCCGACACCGACTAGTGTCAGGGTTGAGATTCATGGCGAGCTGGCGGCGGTGACTCCACGGACTTTTGAGGGTGGCGCAGTACATGGGACGCGACCTGTGGAGTGGCATAGTGTTTGATATTGGGTTTGAAATTTTGGGGCTTTGGCCCAAAGTATTAATAGTAGATATTTTTGTAAACCCGATATAATACTATGTGGGTTGTTTAAATAAAAATTTTATCGGGTCTTCCGCGTGTTCTGTTGCGGGGAAATCCGCCAATTAACTTAATTAGGAAGTAGGGTCGCCGCAGGTGGTATCAGAGCTTAGGCTTTAGATTCTGAAGACTGTCCATGTACTGCCACTCAAAAGCCGGGAGAACCAGCCTCGCCTGTAAGTTAAGTGTAATACTTTGATATGATTATGTGATTTCGTGGTATCTTTACCACATGGGGATCCAACTCGATCAAATTTGGTGGTTGAGAAATGTCCCGTAAGAATTGAGGGTAGAGAGTTAGATGTGAACCTAATAGTAATCCCGATGAATGATTACGATATTATATTCGGGATGGATTGGCTTTCGAAATACGGAGCCATTATTGATTGTTCAAAAAGGGTAGTTAGGTTTCGATCGCCAGAGGGAGAGGAGTTTGAATTTTCGGGAAGAAAGAATAGAAACTCAATCCCTCGGATTTCTGCTTTAAAAGCTCAGCGACTCGTAAATACGGGTTGCGAATCGTTCCTAGTTTTTGCGGTGAATGCTGAGGAATCTTCCAGCTTAAACTTGAGGAGGTTCCGATAGTGAACGAATATTCCGATGTATTTCCCGAGGATCTTCCGGGATTACCCCCAGATCGGGAGATTAAATTTGCAATCGATCTTGTACCTGGAGCTGCCCCGATCTCTAAATCCCCGTATCGGTTAGCACCGAACGAATTACGAGAATTGAAGGAGCAATTGGAAGATTTGTTGCAGAAGGGTTTTATTCAACCCAGTTTCTCACCATGGGGAGCCCCGGTTTTATTTGTGAAGAAAAAGGACGGGTCGATGAGAATGTGTATCGATTATCGTGAACTCAACAAGATCACGATTAAGAATAAATACCCATTGCCAAGGATTGACGATTTATTCGATCAACTCCAAGGAGCAACAGTATTTTCTAAGATCGACCTGCGCTCCGGTTATCATCAGCTGAAGATCCGGGAAGCGGACATTCCAAAAACCGCATTCAGTACGAGGTACGGCCACTATGAATTTTTGGTCATGCCTTTCGGATTGACGAATGCTCCGGCAGCCTTCATGGATTTGATGAACCGAGTATTCAAAAAATTGCTGGACCGATGTGTTATCGTCTTTATCGACGATATTCTCATTTATTCCAAGACAAAAGAAGAACATGAGGAACATTTGAGAGCGGTCCTAGGAATTCTTCGGGAGAAACAATTATTCGCCAAATTTAAAAAGTGCGAATTTTGGTTGGATCGAGTAATCTTTCTGGGGCATGTTATTTCGGGAAGCGGAATTTCAGTAGATCCCAGCAAGATAGAAGCTATAGAAAATTGGCCAAGACCAACCACTCCCACGGAGATAAGAAGTTTTCTCGGCTAGCTGGGTATTATCGAAAGTTCATTAAGGACTTTTCCAGCATCGCCTCGACGCTCACCAATTTGACAAAGAAAAATGTTCCGTTCAAATGGACGGATGAATGTGAGCAAAGTTTCCAGGAATTAAAGAAAAGGCTAACAACTGCTCCAGTGTTAGCAATACCTTCGGGTACTGGAAATTTTTCTGTTTATAGTGATGCCTCTAAATATGGGTTGGGGTGTGTTTTAATGCAAAACGGGAAGGTGATCGCTTATGCCTCCCGACAATTAAAGCCATATGAGAAAAATTACCCCACTCATGATCTCGAACTCGCAGCCGTAGTGTTTGCTCTTAAAACATGGCGACACTATCTTTACGGAGAAAGATGCGAGATCTTCACGGATCACAAGAGTTTGAAGTACTTCTTCACCCAGAAGGAGTTAAATATGAGGCAAAGAAGATGGCTCGAGTTAGTCAAAGACTACGACTGTGTGATAAATTATCATCCAGGAAAAGCGAACGTAGTCGCAGATGCATTGAGCCGCAAAACTGTAAACACTGAATTACGCCAATTCGGAGTTGAAGTAATCAATTTCGGAGAGATTGAAGAAAAGTTGGCAGTGTTGACACTTAAGCCAACACTATTAACCGAATCATTGAAGTACAAAAGAAAGATGAGTTGTACTTGAAGAAACAAAGAGAACAAGATAAAGAAGTCTCATCGGAATTTGAATTCCGAGAAGACGGGAGTTTACGATTTAAAAGTCGCTTATATGTGCCGGAAGATGAAGAGATTCGTCGAACTTTAATGACGGAGGCACATACGACAATATATTCGGTGCATCCCGGTGCAACGAAAATGTATCGTGATTTGCGACTAAATTATTGGTGGCCGGGAATGAAAAAGGATGTTGCTGCATTTGTACATAGATGCCTGACTTGTCAGCAATCAAAGCAGAACATCAAAGACCGGCAGGAATGTTACAACCTTTGACGATTCCCGAGTGGAAGTGGGACCATATAACAATGGATTTTGTCGTCGGGTTGCCAAGAACGGTGAAAGGTTATGATGCAATTTGGGTGATTGTTGACAGACTGACTAAGTCCGCCCATTTCTTGCCTATTCACCAGACCTATCCCATGGAGAAGTTCGCTGAACTCTACATTCAAGAGATAGTGAGACTCCATGGAATTCCGATATCGATCATATCAGATCGAGATTCAAGATTTCTGTCCCAGTTCTGGAAAAGCTTACAGAAAGCTCTGGGAACTAAATTATCATTTAGTTCAGCTTATCATCCCCAGACTGACGGACAATCGGAAAGGACGATCCAGACACTCGAAGACATGTTGAGGCATGTGTCTTGGATTTTCAAGGGAGTTGGAGTAAATATCTCCCGTTAATAGAATTTTCATATAACAACAGCTATCAAGCAACGATCGGAATGGCGCCTTACGAAGCCTTATACGGACGTAAATGTCGATCCCCAGTTCATTGGGATGAAATCGGCGAGAAGGCGCTATTAGGTCCCGAGATGGTACGCGAAATGACTGAAGTTGTTAAGAAAATTCGGGAGAAAATGCAAACGGCCCAAAGTCGCCAGAAGAGTTATGCAGACAAGAGCGAAGGTCGTTAGAATTTGAAGAAGGTGATAAAGTATTTTTGAAAGTATCACCTATGAAGGGTGTCAAACGGTTCGGACAAAAAGGAAAGTTGAGTCCGAGATATATAGGACCTTTCAAAATTTTGAAAAGAGTCGGTGAAGTAGCATATCAGCTAGAATTACCGACGTCGTTAGCACAAGTCCATGACGTATTCCACGTGTCTACACTGCGAAAGTATGTGTTGGACCCGTATCATGTGCTAAGAGACAAAAGACTTCACCAACAATTGAAGCCGGACTTGAGTTACGAAGAAAAGCCGGTAGAGATTCTAATGTATGAGGTGAAGCAATTACGAAATAAGAATATTCCCCTCGTGAAGGTCTTATGGCGAAACCAGATATTGGAAGAAGCCACTTGGGAGCGAGAAGACGAAATGAGAGAGAAATACCCTGAGTTGTTTCAGACAACTTAAATTTCGGGGACGAAATTTCTTTTAAGGGGGGGAGGATGTAATACCCGTAAAATTAATACGGGAATAATGCGCAATTAGCGTGAAAATTATTCTGTAAGTTTCGGAAAATTATGAAGTTAATTTTCGGACAAAGCGAATTTTCGGGAAATTGAACCGAAAATAAGAAAAATACTCTTTGAGTAAAATAAATAGATATGGGCCCAAATTAATTTAAAGTAGGCCCAATAAGAGATTTCCTTAAGAGAAAGGAAACGTAACTTTCCTTTTAAAGGTTTATCTCAAAAGGTGATAAGGACAAACGAAAATATCAAACGAAAGAAAAAGAGAAGAGAAAGAGGAGAAACAAACGAAGAAAAGCAGAGAAGAACTAAGCAATTTCGGCTAACTTGGAAGTGAGGTAGGTGGTTTTTAACCCCTACAAACATTTCTTATGTTGATTTTTATAGTTAAACGAATTTGGATGAAAGGTCATCCGAATTTATGAATTTCGGGTATTTTGATATGATATTTGACGTTTTTGATGAATTATGTGAAGTTCGAACTCAATATGAGTTCTGTAAAGTTATTACATGTTTATGTGACATCTGGAACGGATTTGCGGGCCAAAAAGGTTCGTGAAGCGTGAGAGAGGAAAGAAATTTCGCGGGCTGAAAAAGGAGCTCGCGGGCCGAAAAGATTAATGAGGTGGTGAGTGAGTAAAGAGGGCCGCGGGCCAAGATTTGAATTTCGCCGAATTTAAAAGGTTAAATTCGGGCATTTTATTTCGCCGAATTTAATATTTCAAATTCGGGCAGAATTTCGATATCTAAGCGAAATATTTAAATTTCGCCGAATTTAAAAGGTTAAATTCGGGCTTTATATTTCGCCGAATTTAATATTTCAAATTCGGGCAGAATTTCGATATCTAAGCGAAATATTTAAATTTCGCCGAATTTAAAAGGTTAAATTCGGGTAATAGCCCACATCTTTGAATAAAATTATTTTAAGTTCATTTTATCTTTAAATCAAAGTATATTCATACTTTGACTAGAACTTTCGGGTCAACCCTTATTTTAAGATACGAGAGTATTTGGGGTATTATTTGTAAGAAATAATACGTGATATATGTGACGAATGTGATATGCATTTCACGACATGCATAAGAGAGGTGAAGGTACCGTAATGATACGGTGACACGATATTGTGTCGAATGTGAGAAGGGTAGAGTTGCCGATTTTGGCAGTCAGGTTCAGACTCGATTATGCACTTGGTGGGAGAGGGGGTTTGCGACACCCATCTACTCGGGATTGAGCCACCCGAGGTGTAAACCACCGGATATTATTTGGCTCAGGGACGGCAGACAGATGTGAGATTCCTGTCTACCCGAACTTGTGGTATAACATTCGGGGAAAAAGCCGTCGGGTTGAGATTGTGTGCGGAAGGAGCGACCCGGCGCGGCCGGTGTGGGCTACCGCATGGTTGATGGTGTACTTTGCCATTGCGCGCGTGGGTGCCGAGTCTGACCTAGGGCCCTGTTGAGAATTGAGAATTGATAGATGAGATTTGTCGAGTGTGCATTATATTATATTGTGAGGAACCGGGATTGGGTGGAGTGCACGCACGTATTGCATGTTATGTAATCACCTACTGGGCAATAGCTCAGGGTTCTATCCTATTTTTGTTTGTAGGTAAGAATGAACCCGACACCGACTAGTGTCAGGGTTGAGATTCATGGCGAGCTGGCGGCGGTGACTCCACGGACTTTTGAGGGTGGCGCAGTACATGGGACGCGACCTGTGGAGTGGCATAGTGTTTGATATTGGGTTTGAAATTTTGGGGCTTTGGCCCAAAGTATTAATAGTAGATATTTTTGTAAACCCGATATAATACTATGTGGGTTGTTTAAATAAAAATTTTATCGGGTCTTCCGCGTGTTCTGTTGCGGGGAAATCCGCCAATTAACTTAATTAGGAAGTAGGGTCGCCGCACTGAAATACCGATATATATGCAAAAAATACGTTCAAATTGTGGCGAGTCCTCTAAGACCAAAATGGAATGTTTTCATAAAAGGTCTTGCATAGTATGTATATTGATCACCACCAACAACGAAAAAAAAAGCTTTTCCACAACCTTCCCTTTTAACAAACTCGAATACTTGAATTAAAGGGTAAAATACCTAAATTGGGACATAAATACTTAAATTTGAGACTAAAATACCGATATATATGCAAAATACCTTCAAATTGTGGAGAGCCCTTTAAGACCACAATGGTATGTTTTTATAAAAGATCTTGCATGGTATGTATATTGATCACCACCAACAAAAAAAAAAGAGCTTTTCCACAACATCCCCTTTTAACTAAGCAGGATACTTGAATTCAAGGATAAAATAACTTAACCGAGACAGAAAATACTTAAATTCAAGACTAAAATACCGATATATATGCAAAAAAATACGTTCAAATTGTGGCGAGTCCTCTAAGACCACAATGGTATGTTTTCATAAATGATGTTGCATTGTATGTATATTGATCACCACCAACACAAAAAAGAAGTTTTCCACATCTTCCTCGTTTAACTAAGCAGAATACTTGAATTCAAGGGTAAAATACCTAAATTAGGACAGAAAATACTCCAATTCGGGTCTAAACTACCGATATATATGCAAAAAAATACGTTCAAATTGTGGCGAGTCCTCTAAGACCACAATGGTATGTCTTCTAAAAGATGTTGCATTGTATGTATATTGATCACCACCAACACGAAAAAGAAGTTTTCCACATCCTCCCTCTTTAACTAAACAGAATACTTGAATTCAAGGGTAAAATACCTAAATAAGGACAGAAAATACTTAAATTCGAGGCTGAAATACCGATATATATGCAAAACATACGTTCAAATTGTGGCGAGTCCTTTAAGACAAAAATGGAATGTTTTCATAAAAGATCTTGCATGGTATGTATATTGATCACCACCAACACAAAAAAGGAAGTTTTTCCACAACCTTCCCTTTAAACAAACTCGAATACTTGAATTCAAGGGTAAAATACCTAAATCGGGACTGAAAATACTTCAATTCGGGACTAAACTACTGATATAAGTGCAAAAATATACGTTCAAATTGTGGCGAGTCCTCTAAGACCACAATGGTATGTTTTCATAAAAGATCTTGCATGGTATGTATATTGATCATCACCAACACAAAAAAAAAAAGCTTTTCCACAACCATCCCTTTTAACAAACTCGAATACTTGAATTAAAGGGTAAAATACCTAAATTGGCACAGAAATACTTAAATTTGAGACTAAAATACCGATATATATGAAAAATACCTTCAAATTGTGGCGAGTCCTCTAAGACCACAATGGTTTGTTTTCATAAAAGACGTTGCATTGTATGTGATCACCACCAATACAAAAAGAAGTTTTCCACATCCTCCTCGTTTAACTAAGCAATACTTGAATTCATGGGTAAAATACCTAAATAAGGACAGAAAATACTTAAATTTGAGACTGAAATACCGATATATATGCAAAAAATACGTTCAAATTGTGGCGAGTCATCTAAGACCAAAATGGAATGTTTTCATAAAATATCTTGCATGGTATGTATATTGATCACCACCAACAGAAAAAAAGGAAGTTTTTCCACAACCTTCCCTTTAAACAAACTCGAATACTTGAATTCAAGGGTAAAATACCTAAATCGGGACAGAAAATACTTCAATTCGGGACTAAACTACCGATATAAATGCAAAAATATAAGTTCAAATTGTGGCGAGTCCTCTAGGACCACAATGGTATGTCTTCATAAAAGATGTTGCATTGTATGTATATTGATCACCACCAACACGAAAAAGAAGTTTTCCACATCCTCCATGTTTAACTAAGCAGAATACTTGAATTCAAGGGTAAAATACCTAAATAAGGACAGAAAATACTTAAATTCGAGGCTGAAATACCGATATATATGCAAAAAATACGTTCAAATTGTGGCGAGTCCTTTAAGACCAAAATGGAATGTTTTCATAAAAGATCTTTCATGGTATGTATATTGATCACCACCAACACAAAAAAGGAAGCTTTTCCACAACCTCCCCTTTTAACTAACTCGAATACTTGAATTCAATGTTAAAATACCTATATCTGGACAGAAAATACTTGAATTCGGTTCTAAACTACAGATATAAATGCAAAATACCTTCAAATTGTGGCGAGTCCTCTAAGACCAAAATGATATGTTTTCATAAAAGATTTTGCATGGTATGTATATTGATCACCACCAACACAAAAAAAAAGAGCTTTTCTACAACATCCCCTTTTATTAAGCAGGATACTTGAATTCAAGGATAAAATAAATTAAACGAGCCAGAAAATACTTAAATTCGAGACTAAACTACCGATATATATGCAAAAAAAATACGTTCAAATTGTGGCGAGTCCTCTAAGACCACTGTTAGGAATTAATGGTAGTGTCCTTAGTTAGTATTTGAGTTTTGGGTCAATATTAGTTAATTTATTGTATTTGGGGTCAAATTGTAAATATTTTATTGTTTGAGTCCCAAGCCTTAATATACCAACTCATGTGGTATATAAGGCATCCCATTAACCCTAATTAGGGTTGGTCAAGGTATAATTCTTAAAAGTGAGTTCTTAATTTCGGCACACACACACAAACACACACTGAAGGTGTTTTAAGAACTTTATCATTTTTAAGCCTTTGATCCTCTCTTGAGTGCGTAATCGGACCAACAAGTGGTATCAGAGCCAAACACGTTTGGATTTGATCAAATTTGCTGAAATTTTTGGTGTTTTTTCATGTGATAAACTCGAAAATATTAGGTCTTGGTCTTGAGATTTTTCAGTCTATGTTGCTGATTTTGCTTGATTAGGATCAACATTTAGTTTTTTTTCGAGTGTTTTTGAGTGATTACCCATCAATTTTCAGTTGATTTGAGTGAGTTTTGGGGAGAAATCGCGCATGAAATTTGATTCTAGAACAGTGTTCATCTGCCCGAAGTTTGTTCATCAGCCCGAAAATTGATTCATCTCGCCGAATTTCGATCGAAATTCGCCAGAATTGAGACAATTTTCATTAGATAGCTGGCCGAATTTGGATATTGAATTCTATCGCCGAAATTGGTTAATCCAATTTCAAAATTCTCGCCGAATTTCAATTAAGTTACCCGAATTTTGAATTCCTGATTTGAATCAAATTTTACAATTTCGGCGAACTTCTACTACCCGAATTTGGCAAATTTTCGGGAAAATTACAAAATTTGCCCAATTGTGGAAAACTCGGCGAATTACTACTGTTCAAATCAAATTCGACGAATTTCTACTAATACCCGAATTTCATAATTTCGTGACCAATTTAATTTGAGTCCCCCGAATTTGTGAAATTTGGCGAAACTGAAATCGAATTTCTACCCGAATTTAGACTAAGCGAAATATTTCCATCCGAGTTTCACTATAACCCACCCTTTGAAATTACCCTTAACATTTTCGACCACCTAAAATTTTCGGCCGGCAAATTTTAGAAAAAGTTTTGGTAACTCTCAAATTTTCGAAATCTAATTTTTTTTCGAAATTTCACGCTATCTTTTGACAAAACCAAACTTTTTGGAACAAAAGTTTCAAGAGCCATTTCTTTCAGAAAATAATTAATTTTAAAATTAATACTTAATTATGGATGCTCAAGCTAAAGAAATTGAGGAATTTAATCGATGTCGTTTTGAACTCAAAGCAACTGAGTGGAATGTCGTCACAGAACAATATGAGGTTATCCTAGCAATCTGCAATAAATGGTACACTAGAACTATCCCTTTAAAGACAATTATTGCGAAGCTAGTCGACCAAGATTCCTTTTTCAGCGCTTGACGGGGAAAACAAGTTATTATAAATCTATCTCGTGGTTGGAAATTCCTATGATTGCTAGTAAAATTTCCGAATTGAACGCAACTTTGGAACCGGAAAGAGTAGTGTTTCAAGCAGAAAAGCAAAAACTCTTAGAGGAGATTTCAAATCTTAAAAATTCCCCGTCCTTACCTGTTTTCCATGATTTTTCAAAAGAACATCATCCTCGAAACAGGTCAAGACAACAAAATTAAAAGCATCTCTGTTCTCAAATCTGAGAAAGCTTCAAGTACACATTCTAAGTTACCCGTGACGACTTCAAAGTCTACGGTGACCCGAGCAGAAAAGATAAGTAAAAAGCCTAAGCTTAATTCTTCCAAGGAACAGGAGAAAAATAGGAAGAGGAAAGGAAAATCAACACCTTCTATGAAAACTAGAGTAGAAACTGTTATTGATTTTTCCTCTCCTATTCCTATTAAAAAGGATGCTCCTCAAAGAGAAGTTTCATGCTCAAGCAAGCTAACTTCTCGAGCTTCCAAAATTTCCCATTCTTTAAAGAATGAGAAAAGTGGATTTCCTTACACGAACAAAAATGTTTATCATTCTCGTAAGCAAAATCCCACTAAAGACCATCATTATGGAGTGAATTGTGTGAAGTCTTCTCGTAGGTATTCACCCGCTATACATGCTGCAATGTTGTAGCTTCGTATTCCTACTTGAAATATCCTGTCAAAGTCCATTCGGAAAAGCACCTTATGAGACTAGCCAAAGAGAAGATCTTTCACTCTAGAATACCTAGAGACACATTCACTGGCACTGAAACGTCTTTTCCGTGTCAAATTACCCCTAAGTGGTTATCCAATAATTTATTGTTGGACGATTTAGGACCGAATTTGACACATGCTAAGCATAAATTATTTCTGCTAATAAGGGAGGACCCATACAAATATGGGTACCAAAGTCCCGATAAGGTTTTGCAGATAACCCCAGCATGGTTGGTATCCCGTTGAAAAATACCTTCTTTTAAAATGGTACATTTTAAATATGCATTTTCAAAACATTACGAGATTTTGAGATCCGAGTTGCATATTACGCACGAAAATGATAAAAACCATTTTTAAATGAGCCTTATTTGAGGGGGAGCTACTCTTTTACTTATAAAGAGAAGCAACCTCTACAATTGTTTAAAAGGGAGAAATAATTACATTTTTTTGGGGGGAGAGAGCATGGATATGTAAATTTAGGGAAAGAGATTGAAGAGAAATTGTTTCAATCCGACTACGCATCTTTTGAGGGGGAGCAATATTATTTAGGGAGCATGATTAAAAAAAATAAAAATAAAAATAAAAATAAAAAAATTATTATCCCTCGGACACCATTCGACGGATTGGAACGAAGAATTTCGAGCATCCAAATATCAAGTCTTTTCTAAACGAAGAATCTCAAGCTTCCAATGGTGGCCTTTAGTGCAAACTCGGTGCTCACTTCAAGCAACCTGCTCCGGCATTGTTGATACAAAATAAAGCAGCACTCACTACTTCCTACCGGACGCAAGGATAATTTGTTCTCATGATTCGGCAAATCCAACTGAATCTAACCCCGGAACATCCGAGAACTAGTCAATATCTTGCAAAGCTTGCCTCCGATGATGATTCTGATCCATTTTGAAAAGACCAACACTACAACATTCCCTTACCTCACAAATATCTCGGATCACACCCCATAGGTACAGGTGCTAATTTTATTAGCTCCCGGGTTAGAAGTCGCCGCATTAGGTCCAACGGCGCATGCACAACCGAGCCTCACCCACTCGTCTGTCTCACAAAAGACAGGTGTTTCAAGAAATCACGGGGAGACACGACTACTATCACCGCTTCACTCGAAAGTGGGAGATATTGAATTAAGTGGTACTCAGCCCCACTACCACACTTTCTTGTGCACAATCGAGTCTAGTGTGTCCTCACGTCCCATATTTTAAATATTTTCTAGGACACATACACTCTTATAACACCTGGTCTTTGTGATCAAGTTAGAACTTTCGTAGACATGTTACTCGTAGACATGGTTCGATGATCGGAAGGAAGTCCTGCCGTTGAACCATCAAAACAACACGGAATCAGGCCATCGTCTCGAGCTAGTCTCTAGAACGATGAAAACGGGATGCCTGTGGCCCCGGTTACCAAGCCTGTACTCACAGGCAATCGTGATGACGGATTGCCTTAGTGGCTCGTCTGTTCATTACCACGCCGACCTGTCGTTTGTGTCCTTATCTTCCAAAAACAAGCATGCCGATCTCGTTAATTCGATCGCCATGAGGGGGAGAAGGGGACACGGATAAACAAAGAGGTCGGACCACCCAACAAATTCCGCCGAGCGTACACTCTGAAGCCGGGCTCTCCTGCACTTGAACGTACATTCCAAAGGAGCCTCGGCACAACTTAAATCAAGCCCCACACTTACCTTCTTCCGGAGCCAGACAAGCTTTCTCGAAGCCGAACCAGACAACTTCCTTCGAAGAAGATGAACCTGGAGCCAAGAAGAAGAGAATTGATGTTAACGGGAAGTCTTTGTGACCCCGGTTAACCTTCAAGACGGATCGCCTTTGTGGCTCCGTTAGGTTATTGCCCAACCTGAGTTGCTTCTCCTCGTCCTGACGATGCAAACATCTTGCCATCGACGACCTATTTCACCTAGTAGTAAAGAAAGAAAATGGGAGCCGTACCACAACGAAAAATGCAAGATTGATCGGAAATGCTCAAATCTCAAGCGTCATCAGAAAATCAAGCGAACCACGACCTTCAAAACTCGAATTTACAGCCACAAGTTCGCCTCTCCGAATATAAAGAGAACTCCCCAATCCCAACACAAGGTTGAACAAACGTAGGGGGAGTTGTGCACTATCAAAGGGAGAGACTGAACTCACCGGCAAGCCTCTTCGAGCCCCGACATCTCCAAGACAAGCTTCGAGAGAAGACTTGATGAAAGATGCGGTGCCGAGAGAAGAGAAGGTCAAGACGAGACAAAGGAGGAGAAACACTAAAGAAGAACACACGCACTACGCTTTCGCTAATGCCACTTTGATCGTGTTCTTCAAGGACTCAGGAAAAGATTTACAAGACCAAGATACCAAGGCTTAATTATAAATTGAACACAAAGGGGAGATTGTTAGGATTATTTTATTGTGTTCAATGTATTATTTTATCTTAGTTTGTAATTAATTTAGCGAACTAGGCTTTAATTTAATTAGAGGCTAGTGAGCTATTAAATGTAACTGGGCTTACAAAAGCCCAAGGTATTATATACCAACTTGTGGTATAAATACCAAAAACCCTCACACATAGTGTGTGGGTGTGAAGAGATTAGTCATATTACAAGAGAATTCCCAAAGCTATCAAACTCTCCCACGCCCATCCCACGACGAATCAATACTTCCGAGCTTTAATCGTGGTAAATCGTCTTTAATCTTAAACGTATAGTTGGATGCGTAGGAACAACAACCACAATAGTTTGTTTTCATAAAAGATGTTGCATTGTATGTATATTGATCACCACCAACACAAAAAAGAAGTTTTCCACATCCTCCTCGTTTAACTAAGCAATACTTGAATTCACGGGTAAAATACCTAAATAAGGACAGAAAATACTTAAATTCGAGGCTGAAATAACCATATATATGCAAAAAATATTTTCAAATTGTGGCGAGTCCTCTACGACCAAAAAGGAATGTTTTCATAAAAGATATTGCATGGTATGTATATTGATCACCACCAACACAAAAAAGGAAGCTTTTCCACAACCTCCCCTTTTAACTAACTCGAATACTTGAATTCAATGGTAAAATACCTAAATCTGGACAGAAAATACTTCAATTCGGGTCTAAACTACTGATATAAATGCAAAATATGTTCAAATTGCGGAGAGCCCTCTAAGACAATAATGGTATGTTTTCATAAAAGATCTTGCATGGTATGTATATTGATCACCACCAACACAAAAAAAAGAGCTTTTCCACAACATCCCCTTTTCTTAAGCAGGACACTTGAATTCAAGGATAAAATAACTTAACCGAGACAAAAAATACTTAAATTCGAGACTAAAATACCGATATATATGCAAAAAAATACGTTCAAATTGTGGCGAGCCCTCTAAGACCACAATGGTATGTTTTCATAAAAGATCTTGCATGGTATGTATATTGATCACCACCAACACAAAAAAAAAAAGAGCTTTTCCACAACATCCCCTTTTATTAAGCAGGATACTTGAATTCAAGGATAAAATAATTTAACCGAGACAAAAATTACTTAAATTCGAGGCTGAAATACCGATATATAGCAAAAAATACGTTCAAATGTGGCGAGTCCTCTAAGACCAAAATGGAATGTTTTCATAAAGGTCTTGCATGGTATGTATATTGATCACCACCAACAACGAAAAAAAAGCTTTTCCAAACCTTCCCTTTTAACAAACTCGAATACTTGAATTAAAGGGTAAAATACCTAAATTGGGACATAAATACTTAAATTTGAGACTAAAATACCGATATATATGCAAAATACCTTCAAATTGTAGAGAGCCCTCTAAGACCACAATGGTATGTTTTTATAAAAGATCTTGCATGGTATGTATATTGATCACCACCAACACAAAAAAAAAAGAGCTTTTCCACAACATCCCCTTTTAACTAAGCAGGATACTTGAATTCTAGGATAAAATAACTTAACCGAGACAGAAAATACTTAAATTCGAGACTAAAATACCGATATATATGCAAAAATATACGTTCAAATTGTGGCGAGTCCTCTAAGACCACAATGGTATGTCTTCATAAAAGATGTTGCATTGTATATATATTGATCACCACCAACATGAAAAGAAGTTTCCACATCCTCCATGTTTAACTAAGCAGAATACTTGAATTCAAGGGTAAAATACCTAAATAAGGACAGAAAATACTTAAATTCTAGGCTGAAATACCGATATATATGCAAAAAATACGTTCAAATTGTGGCGAGTCCTTTAAGACCAAAATGGAATGTTTTCATAAAAGATCTTTCATGGTATGTATATTGATCACCACCAACACAAAAAAGGAAGCTTTTCCACAACCACCCTTTTAACTAACTCGAATACTTGAATTAAAGGGTAAAATACTTAAATTGGGACATAAATACTTAAATTTGAGACTAAAATACCGATATATGCAAAATACCTTCAAATTGTAGAGAGCCCTCTAAGACCACAATGGTATGTTTTTATAAAAGATCTTGCATGGTATGTTATTGATCACCACCAACACAAAAAAAAAAGTGTTTTTCCACAACATCCCCTTTTAACTAAGCAGGATACTTGAATTCTAGGATAAAATAACTTAACCGAGACAGAAAATACTTAAATTCGAGACTAAAATACCGATATATATGCAAAAATATACGTTCAAATTGTGGCGAGTCCTCTAAGACCACAATGGTGTCTTCATAAAAGATGTTGCATTGTATGTATATTGATCACCACCAACACGAAAAAGAAGTTTTCCACATCCTCCATGTTTAACTAAGCAGAATACTTGAATTCAGGGTAAAATACCTAAATAAGGACAGAAAATACTTAAATTCGAGGCTGAAATACCGATATATATGCAAAAAATACGTTCAAATTGTGGCGAGTCCTTTAAGACCAAAATGGAATGTTTTCATAAAAGATCTTTCATGGTATGTATATGATCACCACCAACACAAAAAGGAAGCTTTTCCACAACCTCCCCTTTTAACTACTTCGAATACTTGAATTCAATGGTAAAATACCTAAATCTGGACAGAAAATACTTCAATTCGGATCTAAACTACAGATATAAATGCAAAATACCTTCAAATTGTGGAGAGCCCTCTACGACCAAAATGGTATGTTTTCATAAAAGATCTTGCATGGTAGGTATATGATCACCACCAACAAAAAAAAAGAGCTTTTCCACAACATCCCCTTTATTAAGCAGGATACTTGAATTCAAGGATAAAATAACTTAACCGAGACAGAAAATACTTAAATTCGAGACTAAACTACCGATATATATGCAAAAAAAATACGTTCAAATTGTGGCGAGTCCTCTAAGACCACAATAGTTTGTTTTCATAAAAGATGTTGCATTGTATGTATATTGATCACCACCAACACAAAAAAGAAGTTTTCCACATCCTCCTCGTTTAACTAAGCAATACTTGAATTCACGGGTAAAATACCTAAATAAGGAGAGAAAATACTTAAATTCGAGGCTGAAATACCGATATATATGCAAAAAATATGTTCAAATTGTGGCGAGTCCTCTAAGACCAAAATGGAATGTTTTCATAAAATATCTTTCATGGTATGTATATTGATCACGACTAACAGAAAAAAGGAAGTTTATCCACAACCTTCCCTTTAAACAAACTCGAATACTTGAATTCAAGGGTAAAATACCTAAATCGGGACAGAAAATACGTCAATTCGCGACTAAACTACCGATATAAATGCAAAAATATACGTTCAAATTGTGGCGAGTCCTCTAAGACCACAATGGTATGTTTTCATAAAAGATCTTGCATGGCATGTGTATTGATGACCACCAACCCAAAAAAGGAATCTTTTCCACAACCTTCCCTTTTAACAAACTCGAATACTTGAATTCAAGGGAAAAATACCTAAAACAGGACAGAAAATACTCCAATTCGGGACTAATCTACCGATAAAAATGCAAAAAAATATATTCAAATTGTGGCGAGTCCTCTAAGACCACAATGGTATGTTTTTGTATAAGATCTTGCATGGTATGTATATTGATCACCACCAACAACAAAAAAAAAGCTTTTCCACAACCTTCCCTTTTAACAAACTCGAATACTTGAATTAAAGGGTAAAATACCTAAATTTGGACAGAAATACTTAAATTTGAGACTAAAATACCGATATATATGCAAAATACTTTCGAATTGTGGAGAGCCCTCTAAGACCAAAATGGTATGTTTTCATAAAAGATCTTGCATGGTATGTATATTATCACCACCAACACAAAAAAAAAGAGCTTTTCCACAACGTCCCCTTTTAGTAAGCAGGATACTTGAATTAAAGGATAAAATAACTTAACCGAGACAGAAAATACTTAAATTCGAGACTAAAATACCGATATATATGCAAAAAAATACGTTCAAATTGTGGCGAGTCCTCTAAGACCACAACGGTTTGTTTTCATAAAAGATGTTGCATTGTATGTATATTTATCACCACCAACACAAAAAGAAGTTTTCCACATCCTCCTCGTTTAACTAAGCAATACTTGAATTCAAGGGTAAAATACCTAAATAAGGACAGAAAATACTTAAATTCGAGGCTGAAATCCTGATATATATGCAAAAAATACGTTCAAATTGTGGCGAGTAATCTAAGACCAAAATGGAATGTTTTCATAAAGGATCTTGCATGGTATGTATATTGATCACCACCAACACAAAAAAGGAAGTTTTTCCACAACCTTCCCTTTAAACAAAATCGAATACTTGAATTAAAGGGTAAAATACGTAAATCGGGACAGACAATACTTCAATTCAGGACTAAAATACAGATATAAATGCAAAAAAATACGTTCAAAATGTGGCGAGTCCTCTAAGACCACAATGGTATGTTTTCTAAAAGATGTTGCATTGTATGTATATTGATCACCACCAACACGAAAAAGAAGTTTTCCACATCCTCCCTCTTTAACTAAACAGAATACTTGAATTCAAGGGTAAAATACCTAAATAAGGAAAGAAAATACTTAAATTCGAGGCTGAAATACCGATATATATGCAAAACATACGTTCAAATTGTGGCGAGTCCTCTAAGACGAAAATGGAATGTTTTCATAAAAGATCTTGCATGGTATGTATATTGATCACCACCAACACAAAAAAGGAAGATTTTCCACAACCTTCCCTTTAAACAAACTCGAATACTTGAATTCAAGGGTAAAATACCTAAATCGGGACTGAAAATACTTCAATTCGGGACTAAACTACTGATATAAGTGCAAAAATATACGTTTAAATTGTGGCGAGTCCTCTAAGACCACAATGGTATGTTTTCATAAAAGATCTTGCATGGTATGTATATTGATCATCACCAACAACAAAAAAAAAAGCTTTTCCACAACCATCCCTTTTAACAAACTCGAATACTTGAATTAAAGGGTAAAATACCTAAATTGGCACAGAAATACTTAAATTTGAGACTAAAATACCGATATATGAAAAATACCTTCAAATTGTGGCGAGTCCTCTAAGACCACAATGGTTTGTTTTCATAAAAGACGTTGCATTGTATGTGATCACCACCAATACAAAAAGAAGTTTTCCACATCCTCCTCGTTTAATTAAGCAATACTTGAATTCATGGGTAAAATACCTAAATAAGGACAGAAAATACTTAAATTTGAGACTAAAATACCGATATATATGCAAAAATACGTTCAAATTGTGGCGAGTCCTCTAAGACCAAAAGGGAATGTTTTCATAAAATATCTTGCATGGTATGTATATTGATCACCACCAACAGAAAAAAAAGGAAGTTTTTCCACAACCTTCCCTTTAAACAAACTCGAATACTTGAATTCAAGGGTAAAATACCTAAATCGGGACAGAAAATACTTCAATTCGGGACTAAACTACCGATATAAATGCAAAAATATAAGTTCAAATTGTGGCGAGTCCTCTAGGACCACAATGGTATGTCTTCATAAAAGATGTTGCATTGTATGTATATTGATCACCACCAACACGAAAAAGAAGTTTTCCACATCCTCCATGTTTAACTAAGCAGAATACTTGAATTCAAGGGTAAAATACCTAAATAAGGACAGAAAATACTTAAATTCGAGGCTGAAATACCGATATATATGCAAAAATACGTTCAAATTGTGGCGAGTCCTTTAAGACCAAAATGGAATGTTTTCATAAAAGATCTTGCATGGTATGTATATTGATCACCACTAACACAAAAAAGGAAGCTTTTCCACAACCTCCCCTTTTAACTAACTCGAATACTTGAATTCAATGTTAAAATACCTATATCTGGACAGAAAATACTTGAATTCGGTTCTAAACTACAGATATAAATGCAAAATACCTTCAAATTGTGGCGAGTCCTCTAAGACCAAAATGGTATGTTTTCATAAAAGATCTTGCATGGTATGTATATTGATCACCACCAACACAAAAAAAAAAGAGCTTTTCTACAACATCCCCTTTTATTAAGCAGGATACTTGAATTCAAGGATAAAATAAATTAAACGAGCCAGAAAATACATAAATTCGAGACTAAACTACCGATATATATGCAAAAAAAATACGTTCAAATTGTGGCGAGTCCTCTAAGACCACAATAGTTTGTTTTCATAAAAGATGTTGCATTGTATGTATATTGATCACCACCAACACAAAAAAGAAGTTTTCCACATCCTCCACGTTTAACTAAGCAATACTTGAATTCACGGGTAAAATACCTAAATAAGGACAGAAAATACTTAAATTCGAGGCTGAAATAACCATATATATGCAAAAAATATTTTCAAATTGTGGCGAGTCCTCTACGACCAAAAAGGAATGTTTTCATAAAAGATATTGCATGGTATGTATATTGATCACCACCAACACAAAAAAGGAAGCTTTTCCACAACCTCCCCTTTTAACTAACTCGAATACTTGAATTCAATGGTAAAATACCTAAATCTGGACAGAAAATACTTCAATTCGGGTCTAAACTACAGATATAAATGCAAAATATGTTCAAATTGCGGAGAGCCCTCTAAGACCAAAATGGTATGTTTTCATAAAAGATCTTGCATGGTATGTATATTGATCACCACCAACACAAAAAAAAAAAGAGCTTTTCCACAACATCCCCTTTTAACTAAGCAGGATACTTGAATTCTAGGATAAAATAACTTAACCGAGACAGAAAATACTTAAATTCGAGACTAAAATACCGATATATATGCAAAAAATATACGTTCAAATTGTGGCGAGTCCTCTAAGACCACAATGGTATGTCTTCATAAAAGATGTTGCATTGTATGTATATTGATCACCACCAATACGAAAAAGAGTTTTCCACATCCTCCATGTTTAACTAAGCAGAATACTTGAATTCAAGGGTAAAATACCTAAATAAGGACAGAAATACTTAAATTCGAGGCTGAAATACCGATATATATGCAAAAAATACGTTCAAATTGTGGCGAGTCCTTTAAGACCAAAATGGAATGTTTTCATAAAAGATCTTTCATGGTATGTATATTGATCACCACCAACACAAAAAAGGAAGCTTTTCCACAACCTCCCCTTTTAACTACTTCGAATACTTGAATTTAATGGTAAAATACCTAAATCTGGACAGAAAATACTTCAATTCGGATCTAAACTACAGATATAAATGCAAAATACCTTCAAATTGTGGAGAGCCCTCTACGACCAAAATGGTATGTTTTCATAAAAGATCTTGCATGGTATGTATATTGATCACCACCAACACAAAAAAAAAGAGCTTTTCCACAACATCCCCTTTTATTAAGCAGGATACTTGAATTCAAGGATAAAATAACTTAACCGAGACAGAAAATACTTAAATTCGAGACTAAACTACCGATATATATGCAAAAAAAATACGTTCAAATTGTGGCGAGTCCTCTAACACCACAACGGTTTGTGTTCATAAAAGATGTTGCATTGTATGTATATTTATCACCACCAACACAAAAAGAAGTTTTCCACATCCTCCTCGTTTAACTAAGCAATACTTGAATTAACGGGTAAAATACCTAAATAAGGACAGAAAATACATAAATTCGAGGCTGAAATACCGATATATATGCAAAAACATACGTTCAAATTATGGCGAGTCCTCTAAGACAAAAATAGAATGTTTTCATAAAAGATCTTGCATGGTATATATATTGATCACCACCAACACAAAAAAGGATGTTTTTCCACAACCTTCCCTTTAAACAAACTCGAATACTTGAATTCAAGGGTAAAATATCTAAATTGGGACAGAAATACTTAAATTTGAGACTAAAATACCGATATATATGCAAAATACCTTCAAATTGTGGAGAGCCCTCTAAGACCAAAATGGTATGTTTTCATAAAAGATCTTGCATGGTATGTATATTGATCACCACCAACACAAAAAAATGAGCTTTTCCACAACATCCCCTTTTAACTAAGAAGGATACTTGAATTCAAGTATAAAAAACTTAATCGAGAAAAAAATAATTAAATTCGAGACTAAAATACCGATATAAATGCAAAAAATACGTTCAAAATGTGGCGAGTCCTCTAAGACCACAATGGTATGTTTTCATAAAAGATCTTGCATGGTATGTATATTGATCACCACCAACAACAAAAAAAAAAGGTTTTCCACAACCTTCCCTTTTAACAAACTAGAATACTTGAATTAAAGGGTAAAATAACTAAATTGGGACAGAAATACTTAAATTTGAGACTAAAATACCGATATATATGCAAAATACCTTCAAATTGTGGAGAGCACTCTAAGACTAAAATGGTATGTTTTCGTAAAAGATCTTGCATGGTATGTATATTGATCACAACAAATACAATAAAAAGAGCTTTTCCACAACATCCCCTTTTAACTAAGTAGGATACTTGAATTCAAGGATAAAATAACTTAACCGAGACAGAAAATACTTAAATTCGAGATTAAAATACCGATATATATGCAAAAAAATACGTTAAAATTGTGGCGAGTCCTCTAAGACCACAATGGGTATGTTTTCATAAACGATGTTGCATTGTATGTATATTGATCACCACCAACACAAAAAAGAAGTTTTCCACAACCTCCTTGTTTAACTAAGCATAATACTTGAATTCAAGGGTAAAATACCTAAATAAGGACAGTAAATACTTAAATTCGAGGCTGAAATACCGATATATATGCAAAAAATACGTTCAAATTGTTGCGAGTCCTCTAAGACGAAAATGGAATGTTTTCATAAAAGATCTTGCATGGTATGTATATTGATCACCACCAACACAAAAAAGGAAGATTTTCCACAACCTTCCCTTTAAACAAACTCGAATACTTGAATTCAAGGGTAAAATACCTAAATCGGGACTGAAAATTGTTAGTCCTACGCATCCAACTACGTTTAAGATTAAAGACGATTTACCACGATTAAAGCTCGGAAGTATTGATTCGTCGTGGGATGGGCGTGGGAGACTTTGATAGCTTTGGGAATTCTCTTGTAATATGACTAATCTCTTCACCCACCCACTATGTGTGAGGGTTTTTGGTATTTATACCACAAGTTGGTATATAATACCTTGGGCTTTTGTAAGCCCAGTTACATTTAATAGCTCACTAGCCTCTAATTAAATTAAACCCTAGTTTCCTAAATTAATTACAAGACTAAGATAAAATAATACATTGAACACAATAAAATAATCCTAACAATCTCCCCCTTTGTGTTCAATTTATAATTAAGCGCTTGGTATCTTGGTCTTGTAAATCTTTTCCTGAGTCCTTGAAGAACACGTATCAAAGTGGCATTAGCGAAAGCGTTAGTGCGTGTGTTCTTCTTTAGTGTTTCTCCTCCTTTGTCTCGTCTTGACCTTCTCTTCTCGGCACCGCATCTTTCATCAAGTCTTCTCTCGAAGCTTGTCTTGGAGATGTCGGGGCTCGAAGAGGCTTGCCGGTGAGTTCAGTCTCTCCCTTTGATAGTGCACAACTCCCCCTACGTTTGTTCAACCTTGTGTTGGGATTGGGGAGTTCTCTTTATATTCGGAGAGGCGAACTTGTGGCTGTAAATTCGAGTTTTGAAGGTCGTGGTTCGCTTGATTTTCTGATGACGCTTGAGATTTGAGCATTTCCGATCAATCTTGCATTTTTCGTTGTGGTACGGCTCCCATTTTCTTTCTTTACTACTAGGTGAAAATAGGTCGTCGATGGCAAGATGTTTGCATCGTCAGGACGAGGAGAAGCAACTCAGGTTGGGCAATAACCTAACGGAGCCACAAAGGCGATCCGTCTTGAAGGTTAACCGGGGTCACAAAGACTTCCCGTTAACATCAATTCTCTTCTTCTTGGCTCCAGGTTCATCTTCTTCGAAGAAGTTGTCTGGTTCGGCTTCGAGAAAGCTTGTCTGGCTCCGGAAGAAGGTAAGTGTGGGGCTTGATTTAAGTTGTGCCGAGGCTCCTTTGGAATGTACGTTCAAGTGCAGGAGAGCCCGGCTTCAGAGTGGTACGCTCGGCGGAATTTGTTGGGTGGTCCGACCTCTTTGTTTATCCGTGTCCCCTTCTCCCCCTCATGGCGATCGAATTAACGAGATCGGCATGCTTGTTTTGGAAGATAAGGACACAAACGACAGGTCGGCGTGGTAATGAACAGACGGAGCCACTAAGGCAATCCGTCATCACGATTGCCTGTGAGTACAGGGCTTGGTAAACCGGGGCCACATAGGCATCCCGTTTTCATCGTTCTAGAGACTAGCTCGAGACGATGGCCTGATTCCGTTGTTGTTTTGATGTTGCAACGGCAGGACTTCCTTCCGATCATCGAACCATGTCTACGAGTAACATGTCTACGAAAGTTCTAACTTGATCACAAAGACCAGGTGTTATAAGAGTGTATGTGTCCTAGAAAATATTTAAAATATGGGACGTGAGGACACACTAGACTCGATTGTGCACAAGAAAGTGTGGTAGTGGGGCTGAGTACCACTTAATTCAATATCTCCCACTTCCGAGTGAAGCGGTGATAGTAGTCGTGTCTCCCCGTGATTTCTTGAAACACCTGTCTTTTGTGAGACAGACGAGTGGGTGAGGCTCGGTTGTGCATGCGCCGTTGGACCTAATGCGGCGACTTCTACCCGGGAGCTAATAAAATTAGCACCTGTACCTATGGGGGTGTGATCCGAGATATTTGTGAGGTAAGGGAATGTTGTAGTGTTGGTCTTTTCAAAATGGATCAGAAGCATCATCGGAGGCAAGCTTTGCAAGATATTGACTAGTTCTCGGTGATGTTCCGGGGTTAGATTCAGTTGGATTTGCCTGAATCATGAGAACAAATTATCCTTGCGTCCGGTAGGAAGTAGTGAGTGCTGCTTTATTTGTATCAGCAATGCCGGAGCAGGTTGCTTGAAGTGAGCACCGAGTTTGCACTAAAGGCCACCATTGGAAGCTTGAGATTCTTCGTTTAGAAAAGACTTGATATTTGGATGCTCGAAATTCTTCGTTCCAATCCGTCGAATGGTGGCCCTGGTTTAAATTTTTTTTTTTTTTTTTTTTTTTTTTTGAATCATGCTCCCTAAATAATATTGCTCCCCCTCAAAAGATGCGTAGTCGGATTGAAACAATTTCTCTTCAATCTCTTTCCCTAAATTTACATATCCATGCTCTCTCCCCCCAAAAAAATGTAATTATTTCTCCCTTTTAAACAATTGTAGAGGTTGCTTCTCTTTTATAAGTAAAAGAGTAGCTCCCCCTCAAATAAGGCTCATTTAAAAATGGTTTTTATCATTTTCGTGCGTAATATGCAACTCGGATCTCAAAATCTCGTAATGTTTTGAAAATGCATATTTAAAATGTACCATTTTAAAAGAAGGTATTTTTCAACGGGATACCAACCATGCTGGGGTTATCTGCAAAACCTTATCGGGACTTTGGTACCCATATTTGTATGGGTCCTCCCTTATTAGCAGAAAATAATTTATGCTTAGCATGTGTCAAATTCGGTCCTAAATCGTCCAACAATAAATTATTGGATAACCACTTAGGGGTAATTTGACACGGAAAAGACGTTTCAGTGCCAGTGAATGTGTCTCTAGGTATTCTAGAGTGAAAGATCTTCTCTTTGGCTAGTCTCATAAGGTGCTTTTCCGAATGGACTTTGACAGGATATTTCAAGTAGGAATACGAAGCTACAACATTGCAGGCATGTATAGCGGGTGAATACCTACGAGAAGACTTCACACAATTCACTCCATAATGATGGTCTTTAGTGGGATTTTGCTTACGAGAATGATAAACATTTTTGTTCGTGTAAGGAAATCCACTTTTCTCATTCTTTAAAGAATGGGAAATTTTGGAAGCTCGAGAAGTTAGCTTGCTTGAGCATGAAACTTCTCTTTGAGGAGCATCCTTTTTAATAGGAATAGGAGAGGAAAAATCAATAACAGTTTCTACTCTAGTTTTCATAGAAGGTGTTGATTTTCCTTTCCTCTTCCTATTTTTCTCCTGTTCCTTGGAAGAATTAAGCTTAGGCTTTTTACTTATCTTTTCTGCTCGGGTCACCGTAGACTTTGAAGTCGTCACGGGTAACTTAGAATGTGTATTTGAAGCTTTCTCAGATTTGAGAACAGAGATGCTTTTAATTTTTGTTGTCTTGACCTGTTTCGAGGATGATGTATCTTTTGAAAAATCATGGAAAACAGGTAAGGACGGGGAATTTTTAAGATTTGAAATCTCCTCTAAGAGTTTTTGCTTTTCTGCTTGAAACACTACTCTTTCCGATTCCAAAGTTGCGTTCAATTCGGAAATTTTACTAGCAATCATAGGAATTTCCAACCACGAGATAGATTTATATAACTTGTTTTCCCCGTCAAGCGCTGAAAAGGAATCTTGGTCGACTAGCTTCGCAATAATTGTCTTTAAAGGGATAGTTCTAGTGTACCATTTATTGCAGATTGCTAGGATAACCTCATATTGTTCTGTGACGACATTCCACTCAGTTGCTTTGAGTTCAAAACGACATCGATTAAATTCCTCAATTTCTTTAGCTTGAGCATCCATAATTAAGTATTAATTTTAAAATTAATTATTTTCTGAAAGAAATGGCTCTTGAAACTTTTGTTCCAAAAAGTTTGGTTTTGTCAAAAGATAGCGTGAAATTTCGAAAAAAAATTAGATTTCGAAAATTTGAGAGTTACCAAAACTTTTTCTAAAATTTGCCAAAAATGTCCTAAATAGATTGTTGGATACGTGATCGTTGACACGTAAAGTGGATTTGCCTTTGGAAAATTAACAAAAGCGTTTTCTATACCTAAAATTTTGGGCCCGAAAAAATTTATTTTTAAAAAAAATTTTCGAAAGTCCTTTTTTTTTTTTTTTTTTTTTTTTTTTTAAGGGGTGGCCGAAAATTTTAGGTGGTCGAAAATGTTAAGGGTAATTTCAAAGGGTGGGTTATAGTGAAACTCGGATGGAAATATTTCGCTTAGTCTAAATTCGGGTAGAAATTCGATTTCAGTTTCGCCAAATTTCACAAATTCGGGGGACTCAAATTAAATTGGTCACGAAATTATGAAATTCGGGTATTAGTAGAAATTCGTCGAATTTGATTTGAACAGTAGTAATTCGCCGAGTTTTCCACAATTGGGCAAATTTTGTAATTTTGCCCGAAAATTTGCCAAATTCGGGTAGTAGAAGTTCGCCGAAATTGTAAAATTTGATTCAAAATCAGGAATTCAAAATTCGGGTAACTTAATTGAAATTCGGCGAGAATTTTGAAATTGGATTAACCAATTTCGGCGATAGAAATTCAATATCCAAATTCGGCCAGCTATCTAATGAAAATTGTCTCAAATTCTGGCGAATTTCGATCGAAATTCGGCGAGATGAATCAATTTTCGGGCTGATGAACAAACTTCGGGCAGATGAACACTGTTCTAGAATCAAATTTCATGCGCGATTTCTCCCCAAAACTCACTCAAATCAACTGAAAATTGATGGGTAATCACTCAAAAACACTCGAAAAAAAACTAAATGTTGATCTTAATCAAGCAAAATCAGCAACATAGACTGAAAAATCTCAAGACCAAGACCTAAATATTTTCGAGTTTATCACATGAAAAACACCAAAAATTTCAGAAAATTTGATCAAATCCAAACGTGTTTGGCTCTGATACCACTTGTTAGTCCTACGCATCCAACTACGTTTAAGATTAAAGACGATTTACCACGATTAAAGCTCGGAAGTATTGATTCGTCGTGGGATGGGCGTGGGAGACTTTGATAGCTTTGGGAATTCTCTTGTAATATGACTAATCTCTTCACCCACCCACTATGTGTGAGGGTTTTTGGTATTTATACCACAAGTTGGTATATAATACCTTGGGCTTTTGTAAGCCCAGTTACATTTAATAGCTCACTAGCCTCTAATTAAATTAAAGCCTAGTTCGCTAAATTAATTACAAGACTAAGATAAAATAATACATTGAACACAATAAAATAATCCTAACAAAAATACTTCAATTCGGGACTAAACTACTGATATAAGTGCAAAAATATACGTTCAAATTGTGGCGAGTCCTCTAAGACCACAATGGTATGTTTTCATAAAAGATCTTGCATGGTATGTATATTGATCATCACCAACAACAAAAAAAAAAGCTTTTCCACAACCATCCCTTTTAACAAACTCGAATACTTGAATTAAAGGGTAAAATACCTAAATTGGCACAGAAATACTTAAATTTGAGACTAAAATACCGATATATATGAAAAATACCTTCAAATTGTGGCGAGTCCTCTAAGACCACAATGGTTTGTTTTCATAAAAGACGTTGCATTGTATGTGATCACCACCAATACAAAAAGAAGTTTTCCACATCCTCCTCGTTTAATTAAGCAATACTTGAATTCATGGGTAAAATACCTAAATAAGGACAGAAAATACTTAAATTTGAGACTAAAATACCGATATATATGCAAAAAATACGTTCAAATTGTGGCGAGTCCTCTAAGACCAAAAGGGAATGTTTTCATAAAATATCTTGCATGGTATGTATATTGATCACCACCAACAGAAAAAAAAGGAAGTTTTTCCACAACCTTCCCTTTAAACAAACTCGAATACTTGAATTCAAGGGTAAAATACCTAAATCGGGACAGAAAATACTTCAATTCGGGACTAAACTACCGATATAAATGCAAAAATATAAGTTCAAATTGTGGCGAGTCCTCTAGGACCACAATGGTATGTCTTCATAAAAGATGTTGCATTGTATGTATATTGATCACCACCAACACGAAAAAGAAGTTTTCCACATCCTCCATGTTTAACTAAGCAGAATACTTGATTTCAAGGGTAAAATACCTAAATAAGGACAAAAAATACTTAAATTCGAGGCTGAAATACCAATATATATGCAAAAAATACGTTCAAATTGTGGCGAGTCCTTTAAGACCAAAATGGAATGTTTTCATAAAAGATCTTTCATGGTATGTATATTGATCACCACTAACACAAAAAAGGAAGCTTTTCCACAACCTCCCCTTTTAACTAACTCAAATACTTGAATTCAATGTTAAAATACCTATATCTGGACAGAAAATACTTGAATTCGGTTCTAAACTACAGATATAAATGCAAAATACCTTCAAATTGTGGCGAGTCCTCTAAAACCAAAATGGTATGTTTTCATAAAAGATCTTGCATGGTATGTATATTGATCACCACCAACACAAAAAAAAAGAGCTTTTCTACAACATCCCCTTTTATTAAGCAGGATACTTGAATTCAAGGATAAAATAAATTAAACGAGCCAGAAAATACTTAAATTCGAGACTAAACTACCGATATATATGCAAAAAAAATACGTTCAAATTGTGGCGAGTCCTCTAAGACCACAATAGTTTGTTTTCATAAAAGATGTTGCATTGTATGTATATTGATCACCACCAACACAAAAAAGAAGTTTTCCACATCCTCCACGTTTAACTAAGCAATACTTGAATTCACGGGTAAAATACCTAAATAAGGACAGAAAATACTTAAATTCGAGGCTGAAATAACCATATATATGCAAAAAATATTTTCAAATTGTGGCGAGTCCTCTACGACCAAAAAGGAATGTTTTCATAAAAGATATTGCATGGTATGTATATTGATCACCACCAACACAAAAAAGGAAGCTTTTCCACAACCTCCCCTTTTAACTAACTCGAATACTTGAATTTAATGGTAAAATACCTAAATCTGGACATAAAATACTTCAATTCGGGTCTAAACTACAGATATAAATGCAAAATATGTTCAAATTGCGGAGAGCCCTCTAAGACCAAAATGGTATGTTTTCATAAAAGATCTTGCATGGTATGTATATTGATCACCACCAACACAAAAAAAAAGAGTTTTTCCACAACATCCCCTTTTATTAAGCAGGACACTTGAATTCAAGGATAAAATAACTTAACCGAGACAAAAAATACTTAAATTCGAGACTAAAATACCGATATATATGCAAAAAAATACGTTCAAATTGTGGCGAGCCCTCTAAGACCAAAACGGTATGTTTTCATAAAAGATCTTGCATGGTATGTATATTGATCACCACCAACACAAAAAAAAAGAGCTTTTCCACAACATCCCCTTTTATTAAGCAGGATACTTGAATTCAAGGATAAAATAACTTAACCGAGACAAAAATTACTTAAATTCGAGGCTGAAATACCGATATATATGCAAAAAATACGTTCAAATTGTGGCGAGTCCTCTAACACCAAAATGGAATGTTTTCATAAAAGGTCTTGCATGGTATGTATATTGATCACCACCAACAACGAAAAAAAAGCTTTTCCACAACCTTCCCTTTTAACAAACTCGAATACTTAAATTAAAGGGTAAAATACCTAAATTGGGACATAAATACTTAAATTTGAGACTAAAATACCGATATATATGCAAAATACCTTCAAATTGTAGAGAGCCCTCTAAGACCACAATGGTATGTTTTTATAAAAGATCTTGCATGGTATGTATATTGATCACCACCAACACAAAAAAAATAGAGCTTTTCCACAACATCCCCTTTTAACTAAGCAGGATACTTGAATTCTAGGATAAAATAACTTAACCGAGACAGAAAATACTTAAATTCGAGACTAAAATACCGATATATATGCAAAAATATACGTTCAAATTGTGGCGAGTCCTCTAAGACCACAATGGTATGTCTTCATAAAAGATGTTGCATTGTATGTATATTGATCACCACCAACACGAAAAAGAAGTTTTCCACATCCTCCATGTTTAACTAAGCAGAATACTTGAATTCAAGGGTAAAATACCTAAATAAGGACAGAAAATACTTAAATTCTAGACTGAAATACCGATATATATGCAAAAAATACGTTCAAATTGTGGCGAGTCCTTTAAGACCAAAATGGAATGTTTTCATAAAAGATCTTTCATGGTATGTATATTGATCACCACCAACACAAAAAAGGAAGCTTTTCCACAACCACCCCTTTTAACTAACTCGAATACTTGAATTAAAGGGTAAAATACCTAAATTGGGACATAAATACTTAAATTTGAGACTAAAATACCGATATATATGCAAAATACCTTCAAATTGTAGAGAGCCCTCTAAGAGCACAATGGTATGTTTTTATAAAAGATCTTGCATGGTATGTATATTGATCACCACCAACACAAAAAGAAAAAGAGCTTTTCCACAACATCCCCTTTTAAAATTATTTCCAAAAACATTTAGAAATCTTTCTTCATGTAGTTCGAACTATGCTTCCGCTTATTCCCGTATTCCTTCCACAACAAGTTCTGTTAAGAATGTCAGTGATTATCTTACCTACGATAAGTGTATAGCTACGAATGCTAAATTTATACGTCGTAGAGATATGATTTCAGGAACACACACGAAAACGGTTCTACCATCCAAAACGTCCAACCTAAAAGTTGACGAAAAGGTAGCTAGAACATTCAGAAGGCCAACTCCCACTGAAACAAAAGCTAAAGCTCAAGCTTTAGAGAAAAAGGTCAAAAACGTGACCAAATCAGACCCAAAAATACCTGAGCAATCGAAAACCCGAGCTGAAGCTAAGGGAAAAGATTGCAAACAAATCTGGGTAATTAAAACAGTGCTTGCTGCATGCACAAAGCTCTGTTTTCCTTTAGGGGTAAAGAAAATTTGGGTACCGAAAAACTCAGGAAAGATACAAGCCAACCTGGTACACAATTCACCCAATCTTGCATGCACTTTAACCTCTGCAAATGCGAGGACCCGTCTTAAACGGGATCTCTAACACTGCTTAAACTTATCTTGCAGATAAGTCATGTGTGGTACTTAGACTCGGGTTGCTCCACACACATGACTGGAAGAAAAGAACTGCTGAGCAACTACACAGAGAGATTTGGTGGAAAGGAGGAGTTTATTTCATTTTTATTAAGGGGGAGTTTATTTCATTTTATTATGGGGAGTATATTTCATATTTATTAAGGGGGAGCATATTTCAATTTTATTAAGGAGGAGCTTATTTTTATTACGGGGGAGTATATATCATTTTATTGAGGGGAAGCTCTTTGACATAATATAAAATTCCGAATCTGCAATTTATTTGCCAAAATTTCATCCAAATCACGATGGAATCGACCTATTTTAATTTTTAGGTTTCGGGCGAAATTCGAGTAAAATTCATATTTTCATCCGAATTTCTGCTTTTCAATCCAAAATTCGGCGAATTTCTACTGTTCACTCGAAATTCGGCGAAATTCTACTGTACCCCGACTCCTCACAGTCGAATTCCATCGCCCGAATTTGTCAATTTCGGCAAATTCAATTTTAAAGACAAGCACCCGAATTTGATGAATGATGATAACAAATTCGATTTAATTTTTACTTACCCGAACTTCATTACAATTCGGCGAACAAAAATTTCAAATCCTCATTACCCGAACTTCATCAAATTCGGCGAACAAAACCTTTCAAATCCAAATTCGGCCAAATCAAATTTCGAGTATTAAACTTTTCAATGTACTCTTAGCCGAATTTGTGAACTTCGCCGCTTGTATTTCAAAAGTATAATCTTATTTACTTAAGCAAATTTCGGGCACTTTCATATAAAATTTTTCAAGTCCGAAATTTTTTTCTAAGTAACGTCTTTATTTACTCTGCCTATGCTAACAATTTTCTGTGTTTCCTTCTTAGCAGATTGAATAAAAATGTTACGAGAAATTGACGAAGTATTCCCTCAAAGTCAATGGGCCACTAAAATTCCCAACAACCCGGCCATTGACTTTGACAATATCTCGGTCCCAGCGCCGATATCCTTGACCAACTCCGCCGAAGGGACTTATCCACCAAAAATAAAACCCGACAAGTCCTTCCCTACCTTCGGTGGTTTCCAGTGATAATAACTCACTTTCAAGACCTACACCCCGAGATAACCCGTCGACCGAGATCGGAGGGATACCAAATTCCCAAGCTAGCATCCCTCCATTCTTCCAAATCCAAATTTGATCTCGAGTCGATGCGGATCCCTGACCACCTCCTACAAATCGCTAATCCTTCCAACCCAATAGTAGCGAGGTACCTCCAATCCATCACCCTTGAAGACACTCCTATGGTTCGACAAAACCCAGTCGAACCTACCCCGGGAATTAGCCTACCCCAGCCTCAGTTAGGTCTAGGAAGCGCCGCTTCCCCTCCTCGTTCCTCACGAAAACAAAACGAGGGGAAGACGTAAGACGCATACAGGAGCGTCGCACCAAACAAAAACATGATCGACCTCCTCAGTCCTCTAACCCACTACAAAGCCGGGCCGAACCCGTAGGAACAGGAGACGACACGATCGTCTCCCGAGTAGCAGTCGTGCCATCAGGCCCAAGCACGCAAATAACCCTTCCAACCCATTCGGTCGTCTCCCAACAGACGACCGTCTCAATAGCACCGGAGGAGCCACGACAACCATCATTGCCTTATTCGGAGGCAATAGATGTTGAATTAAGCAGTTCACTTCCTCCGACTGCGCCCTCCTTGATCACAGGTCTAGTGTCCGCACCAACTAAAATTTTTTCCATTTCTAGGACACATACACTATTTTCGCACCTCTAAGTCTTCCAGACTTAGACAGAACGCTCTCTGACGTCACTCTGGGGTTAATCTCCGAGGGACTGAGCGGAAGCCCCGAAACGATCAACATCCCACCAGTCATCTCGGGCCAACGGTCTGAGTTTGTCTTAGCACCGTTGCCACCGGTGTGCCTTGGTGGCCCCGGAAGACCCACTACAGTGGGCGGCACGTCAGAAATCTACTTGACGTCGCGACAACGGCACGCCTCAGTGGCTCCGTTTTATTTCCCGATCCGTTTGTGACGGAGTCTCGGCTACGATCTTTGGCGACGAACTAGTGGAAAAAGTCCGGGCCATGATCGAAACATCAAGACAAGACAAAGGCAAGACTCCAGTCACACACGAGACAGCTGCTGCTGTTCCTTCACTCACACAACCAGAAGAAGGACCGTGGGACGTGCCCATTGAAGAACTCTTCAACATTCTTTTGGCACGTATCCGGTCGGCGCCACACCTGACACCGAAGGAGAAAGAAATCCAGAGGCTGATTGACCCCACCAGCTGCCGAACACAAGCCGGGGGCCTATCTGGATCGCGGGACGACCCTGAAGACGAGGACCGTCCCGAGGGGGAGAACCGACAGCGTGGAGTCGAATCCCCTCACCAGCAGCAGCCAACAACCAAAACAGTCCAAGAATCCAACCCGCTGGATACCTCAAGCTCAAAAGGCAAAACAAAACAAGTCTCCAGCACCACAATAATATTCCCTACCATGGAGATCTCAACCACAACCGAACAAAATACACAAGAGATCTCCAATACACTTTCCCTTTCGACACCCACTCCAGTCACTATAAGCCTTAGCTCACCAAGAACCTTCTACCGACAAAGTCCACCTCAAGCCACATCTATTGACCTCCAAATCTCGGAAGAAATCAGCCAACTCTACAATCCACATGATGTGGTAGAGAAATATATATTTGAAGAAGGATGGCTGAAGCAACCGATGGACCTCCAGCTCGAAGCCAGATTTCGAGAAAACGCCAGACTATTCCTCGAAAAGGCGTCGATAAGCCTGGTGAAAGTCCATGAAGATGAGGAGCTGGAAGATCTGCAAAGTGACCTCCCCGATCTACCGGAACTACTCAAACATCAAGTCCAAAATGAGGATGCTCCACTTCTCATGTCAAAGATCGGGGCAACGGTCGATCTTCCGTGGCAAAACATCAGAATCTTAGTTCCATACCAAGAAGAGATAAGGAAAAGAATCTGGCGTAAAGAGGATCAGCTCGTCAAATTGAACGAGCTGGAGCTACGTGGGATGACGCACCTGTCAGAGCGCAGAGCCAATCTCTACCTTCTTTCCCTAAGACGTCTTCATATGTTCTTAGGGAAAGGAAATGATCTGGCTGCTCTCAGGCGAGAGGAAAAGCAGAGGCCCCGAATACAAGCCGTAGAAAGAGTTGGAATAGATCGGCTCGGGACCTTCCTACTAAGCGTCTACCACGTAGTGAGGGAAGACGGTACAAGAGAGACCTTGACAGAGGCTGACTTCCCGTACATCAGAGCTGAAGACATCTCACAGATGATTGGAAGCTACCTATACGTGGGAACGCTGCAGGACCAGGACGTCAAATTAGGATACATGACGATCAAAAGGTTCATGCTCCGACAAATCAAGTACGGAGCGACGCACGACCTGCAGCTAGCACTGGAGTCAAATGTCAGAAAGGTCAACCTCACCAAACCATCATTCGAGCTCCCTGAACAAGTTGAATATGGTGAAGGCCACGTGTTCGAAAGTGAAGATCCAGCGGTGGTCTACATCAACTACAAGGGAGAAAAGCGAATATTGAAGACATCGGAGATACCAAAATTCTCCGACGGAACGCTCCTCATCATACGAGAGAAGTTGAGGAGCATACTGGATAAGATGGAAGGTGAAGGACCGGACACAAAAGCCAAGATACTGAATATGCTGAACAACATACAAGAAAGGCTTTCGTTCCGGAGGGAAATAAGGACGTACGAGCACAAGCTTGGACTACGGAACTCCGTGTACGCCCAGCAACGACCCAAAGGCTCAAAGAAACAGACAAAGACGAAGAAAGGACACTAAGGGGAGAATGTTAGGAATTAATTGTAGTGTCCTTAGTTAGTATTTGAGTTTTGGGTCAATATTAGTTAATTTATTGTATTTGGGGTCAAATTGTAAATATTTTATTGTTTGAGTCCCAAGCCTTAATATACCAACTCATGTGGTATATAAGGCATCCCATTAACCCTAATTAGGGTTGGTCAATGTATAATTCTTAAAAGTAAGTTCTTAATTTCGGCACACACACACAAACACACACTGAAGGTGTTTTAAGAACTTTATCATTTTTAAGCCTTTGATCCTCTCTTGAGTGCGTAATCGGACTAACAACTTGAATTCTAGGATAAAATAACTTAACCGAGACAGAAAATACTTAAATTCGAGACTAAAATACCGATATATATGCAAAAATATACGTTCAAATTGTGGCGAGTCCTCTAAGACCACAATGGTATGTCTTCATAAAAGATGTTGCATTGTATGTATATTGATCACCACCAATACGAAAAAGAAGTTTTCCACATCCTCCATGTTTAACTAAGCAGAATACTTGAATTCAAGGGTAAAATACCTAAATAAGGACAGAAAATACTTAAATTCTAGGCTGAAATACCGATATATATGCAAAAAATACGTTCAAATTGTGGCGAGTCCTTTAAGATCAAAATGGAATGTTTTCATAAAAGATCTTTCATGGTATGTATATTGATCACCACCAACACAAAAAAGGAAGCTTTTCCACAACCTCCCCTTTTAACTACTTCGAATACTTGAATTCAATGGTAAAATACCTAAATCTGGACAGAAAATACTTCAATTCGGATCTAAACTACAGATATAAATGCAAAATACCTTCAAATTGTGGAGAGCCCTCTACGACCAAAATGGTATGTTTTCATAAAAGATCTTGCATGGTATGTATATTGATCACCACCAACAACAAAAAAAAAAGCTTTTCCACAACCTTCCCTTTTAACAAACTCGAATACTTGAATTCAAGGGTAAAATACCTAAATCTGGACATAAAATACTTCAATTCGCGACTAAACTACCGATATAAATGCAAAAAAAATCGTACAAATTGTGCAAGTCCTCTAAGACCACAATGGTATGTTTTCATAAAAGATCTTGCATGGTTTGTATATTGATCACCACCAACACAAAAAAAAATAGAGCTTTTCCACAACATCCCCTTTTAATTAAGCAGGATACTTGAATTCAAGGATATAATAACTTAACCGAGACAGAAAATACTTAAATTCGAGACTAAAATACCGATACATATGCAAACAAAATACGTTCAAATTGTGGCGAGTCCTCTATGTAATACCCGTAAAATTAATACGGGAATAATGCGCAATTAGCGTGAAAATTATTCTGTAATTTTCCGAAAATTATGAAGTTAATTTTCGGACAAAGCGAATTTTCGGGAAATTGAACCGAAAATAAGAAAAATACTCTTTGAGTAAAATAAATAGATATGGGCCCAAATTAATTTAAAGTAGGCCCAATAAGAGATTTCCTTAAGAGAAAGGAAACGTAACTTTCCTTTTAAAGGTTTATCTCAAAAGGTGATAAGGACAAACGAAAATATCAAACGAAACGAAGAAAAGCAGAGAAGAACTAAGCAATTTCGGCCAACTTGGAAGTGAGGTAGGTGGTTTTTAACCCCTACAAACTGTTTTTAAGTTTGATTTATTTAGTTTAACGAATTTGGATGAAAGGTCATCCGAATTCATGAATTTCGGGAGCTTTGAATGATTATGTGTTGTATTTGCGGGTTGAAAAGAATTCGCGGGCCAAAAAGGTTCGTGAAGTGTGAGAGAGGAAAGAAAATCGCGGGCTGCGATAAAATTCGCGGGCCGAAAGATTTGTAAAGATGTGAGTGAGAAAAGAAGGTCGCGGGCCAAATTTTAAATTTCGCCGAATTTAAAAGGTTAAATTCGGGCATTATATTTCGCCGAATTTAATATTTCAAATTCGGGCAGAATTTCGATATCTAAGCGAAATATTTAAATTTCGCCGAATTTAAAAGGTTAAATTCGGGCATTATATTTCGCCGAATTTAATATTTCAAATTCGGGCAGAATTTCGATATCTAAGCGAAATATTTAAATTTCGCCGAATTTAAAAGGTTAAATTCGGGCATTATATTTCGCCAAATTTAATATTTCAAATTCGGGCAGAATTTCGATATCTAAGCGAAATATTTAAATTTCGCCGAATTTAAAAGGTTAAATTCGGGTAATAGCCCACATCTTTGAATAAAATTATTTTAAGTTCATTTTATCTTTAAATCAAAGTATATTCATACTTTGACTAGAACTTCCGGGTTAACCCTTATTTTAAGATACGAGAGTATTTTGGGGTATTATTTGTAAGAAATAATACGTGATATATGTGACGAATGTGATATGCATTTCACGACATGCATAAGAGAGGTGAAGGTACCGTAATGATACGGTGACACGATATTGTGTCGAATGTGAGAAGGGTAGAGTTGCCGATTTTGGCAGTCAGGTTCAGACTCGATTATGCACTTGGTGGGAGAGGGGGTTTGCGACACCCATCTACTCGGGATTGAGCCACCCGAGGTGTAAACCACCGGATATTATTTGGCTCAGGGACGGCAGACAGATGTGAGATTCCTGTCTACCCGAACTTGTGGTATAACATTCGGGGAAAAAGCCGTCGGGTTGAGATTGTGTGCGGAAGGAGCGACCCGGCGCGGCCGGTGTGGGCTACCGCATGGTTGATGGTGTACTTTGCCATTGCGCGCGTGGGTGCCGAGTCTGACCTAGGGCCCTGTTGAGAATTGAGAATTGATAGATGAGATTTGTCGAGTGTGCATTATATTATATTGTGAGGAACCGGGATTGGGTGGAGTGCACGCACGTATTGCATGTTTGTAATCACCTACTGGGCAATAGCTCAGGGTTCTATCCTATTTTTGTTTGTAGGTAAGAATGAACCCGACACCGACTAGTGTCAGGGTTGAGATTCATGGCGAGCTGGCGGCGGTGACTCCACGGACTTTTGAGGGTGGCGCAGTACATGGGACGCGACCTGTGGAGTGGCATAGTGTTTGATATTGGGTTTGAAATTTTGGGGCTTCGGCCCAAAGTATTAATAGTAGATATTTTGTAAACCCGATATAATACTATGTAGGATATTTAAATTAAAAAAAAAAAAAAGAGAAAATTTTATCGGGTCTTCCGCGTGTTCTGTTGCGGGGAAATCCGCCAATTAACTTAATTAGGAAGTAGGGTCGCCACAGGTGGTATCAGAGCTTAGGCTTTAGATTCTGAAGACTGTCCATGTACTGCCACTCAAAAGCCGGGAGAACCAGCCTCGCCTGTAAGTTAAGTGTAATACTTTGATATGATTATGTGATCTCATGTATATTTGTTACATGAATTATCTAGTATTTGGAAAATGCCAAGAGGAAGACCGAGGAACGTGTTCGTTGGAGAGTCCAGTCGGAGGGGCGAATCTGAATCCCCACCCCCGACTCGTGAGCATGACACGATAAATAGGCTGACTGAACTTATCCAAAGACAGTCAGACCAAATTCATGATTTGATAAATCACCAGAGCTCATCTGAGCACCGTCCATCCCCACAGCCTGATCGCGTAGAGATCATAGGGGAGCGATTTCGTAAGTTAAATCCACCAGTTTTCGCCGAAGCTACTAATCCTGCGGCAGCTGAGGACTGGATCGACACAATAGAAGACTTATTTATATACTGTCGTGTGCCGAACAATGAGAAGGTGTTGTGTGCCGTTTCCCTATTTCGGGGAGGCGCGCGTTTTTGGTGGAACACCATAAAGGTGTTAGAAGATCCGGCGACGATGACATGGGAACGCTTCAGGGAACTGTTTTATGATAAGTACTTCACTGCTCACGATCAGGAGCAGCGAATGTATGAATTCATGAACCTGAAACAAGGGCGAATGCCAGTTGCGGAATACATCCGCAAATTTGAAGAATTATCTCGTTTTGCACCTCATCTCGTGGCAACCAATACTCTAAAGGTGACGAGATTTCTTCGAGGGCTGAAGCCCGAATTTTATCGAGATTTAAGTGTGGCGGGAGTACGCCAATTAGAGTTCCGTCAGGCGACGGAGCGAGCGTTGATCGCAGAACAAGCAGAAGGAGTAGTAAGGGAAGCCCAAGAGGCAAGTAGGAAAAGAGAGAGTCAGCAACAGCAAGGAGGAAGCGGCCAAAAGCGACAATTCTTCGGCAAGGACCCGAAGAATAAAGGAAATCGACCGAGTCAACAGATGTGGCGCCCGAATGCTTATCAGAGACCGGCCAATGTTCCCAACCGACCCCCGATACCAGCGCCCCAATGCCAACAGTGTGGACGAAATCACTTTGGCATATGCTACGGATCACGACCGGTGCAGACTCTGCAATGTTTCCGGTGCGGTGAGGCCGGACACATCGCACGGAATTGCCCGAGAGGTCAGCCTCCAGTGCAGACTCAACCGCGTAACCTCATTCGACCTCCACCTGTGCCTGCAAGAGTTTTTACTCTGACTAATGAGGAGGCGGAGGCAAACCCGAATGTAGTTACGGGTACGTTGAGTATATTTCACGTGCCCTCTTCGATCTTGATTGACTCGGGAGCCACACATTCGTTTGTATCGGCTAACTTTGTGGCCAGGGCAGGAATCTATCCCTCCCGTTCATTATGTGATTTCGTGGTATCTTTACCACATGGGGATCCAACTCGATCAAATTTGGTGGTTGAGAAATGTCCCGTAAGAATTGAGGGTAGAGAGTTAGATGTGAACCTAATAGTAATCCCGATGAATGATTACGATATTATATTCGGGATGGATTGGCTTTCGAAATACGGAGCCATTATTGATTGTTCAAAAAGGGTAGTTAGGTTTCGATCGCCAGAGGGAGAGGAGTTTGAATTTTCGGGAAGAAAGAATAGAAACTCAATCCCTCGGATTTCTGCTTTAAAAGCTCAGCGACTCGTAAATACGGGTTGCGAATCGTTCCTAGTTTTTGCGGTGAATGCTGAGGAATCTTCCCAGCTTAAACTTGAGGAGGTTCCGATAGTGAACGAATATTCCGATGTATTTCCCGAGGATCTTCCGGGATTACCCCCTGATCGGGAGATTAAATTTGCAATCGATCTTGTACCTGGAGCTGCCCCGATCTCTAAATCCCCGTATCGGTTAGCACCGAACGAATTACGAGAATTGAAGGAGCAATTGGAAGATTTGTTGCAGAAGGGTTTTATTCAACCCAGTTTCTCACCATGGGGAGCCCCGGTTTTATTTGTGAAGAAAAAGGACGGGTCGATGAGAATGTGTATCGATTATCGTGAACTCAACAAGATCACGATTAAGAATAAATACCCATTGCCAAGGATTGACGATTTATTCGATCAACTCCAAGGAGCAACAGTATTTTCTAAGATCGACCTGCGCTCCGGTTATCATCAGCTGAAGATCCGGGAAGCGGACATTCCAAAAACCGCATTCAGTACGAGGTACGGCCACTATGAATTTTTGGTCATGCCTTTCGGATTGACGAATGCTCCGGCAGCCTTCATGGATTTGATGAACCGAGTATTCAAAAAATTGCTGGACCGATGTGTTATCGTCTTTATCGACGATATTCTCATTTATTCCAAGACAAAAGAAGAACATGAGGAACATTGAGAGCGGTCCTAGGAATTCTTCGGGAGAAACAATTATTCGCCAAATTTAAAAAGTGCGAATTTTGGTTGGATCGAGTAATCTTTCTGGGGCATGTTATTTCGGGAAGCGGAATTTCAGTAGATCCCAGCAAGATAGAAGCTATAGAAAATTGGCCAAGACCAACCACTCCCACGGAGATAAGAAGTTTTCTCGGGCTAGCTGGGTATTATCGAAAGTTCATTAAGGACTTTTCCAGCATCGCCTCGACGCTCACCAATTTGACAAAGAAAAATGTTCCGTTCAAATGGACGGATGAATGTGAGCAAAGTTTCCAGGAATTAAAGAAAAGGCTAACAACTGCTCCAGTGTTAGCAATACCTTCGGGTACTGGAAATTTTTCTGTTTATAGTGATGCCTCTAAATATGGGTTGGGGTGTGTTTTAATGCAAAACGGGAAGGTGATCGCTTATGCCTCCCGACAATTAAAGCCATATGAGAAAAATTACCCCACTCATGATCTCGAACTCGCAGCCGTAGTGTTTGCTCTTAAAACATGGCGACACTATCTTTACGGAGAAAGATGCGAGATCTTCACGGATCACAAGAGTTTGAAGTACTTCTTCACCCAGAAGGAGTTAAATATGAGGCAAAGAAGATGGCTCGAGTTAGTCAAAGACTACGACTGTGTGATAAATTATCATCCAGGAAAAGCGAACGTAGTCGCAGATGCATTGAGCCGCAAAACTGTAAACACTGAATTACGCCAATTCGGAGTTGAAGTAATCAATTTCGGAGAGATTGAAGAAAAGTTGGCAGTGTTGACACTTAAGCCAACACTATTAGACCGAATCATTGAAGTACAAAAGAAAGATGAGTTGTACTTGAAGAAACAAAGAGAACAGATAAAGAAGTCTCATCGGAATTTGAATTCCGAGAAGACGGGAGTTTACGATTTAAAAGTCGCTTATATGTGCCGGAAGATGAAGAGATTCGTCGAACTTTAATGACGGAGGCACATACGACAATATATTCGGTGCATCCCGGTGCAACGAAAATGTATCGTGATTTGCGACTAAATTATTGGTGGCCGGAATGAAAAAGGATGTTGCTGCATTTGTACATAGATGTCTGACTTGTCAGCAGATCAAAGCAGAACATCAAAGACCGGCAGGAATGTTACAACCTTTGACGATTCCCGAGTGGAAGTGGGACCATATAACAATGGATTTTGTCGTCGGGTTGCCAAGAACGGTAAAAGGTTATGATGCAATTTGGGTGATTGTTGACAGACTGACTAAGTCCGCCCATTTCTTGCCTATTCACCAGACCTATCACATGGAGAAGTTCGCTGAACTCTACATTCAAGAGATAGTGAGACTCCATGGAATTCCGATATCGATCGTATCAGATCGAGATTCAAGATTTCTGTCCCAGTTCTGGAAAAGCTTACAGAAAGCTCTGGGAACTAAATTATCATTTAGTTCAGCTTATCATCCCCAGACTGACGGACAATCGGAAAGGACGATCCAGACACTCGAAGACATGTTGAGAGCATGTGTCTTGGATTTTCAAGGGAGTTGGAGTAAATATCTCCCGTTAATAGAATTTTCATATAAAACAGCTATCAAGCAACGATCGGAATGGCGCCTTACGAAGCCTTATACGGACGTAAATGTCGATCCCCAGTTCATTGGGATGAAATCGGCGAGAAGGCGCTATTAGGTCCCGAGATGGTACGCGAAATGACTGAAGTTGTTTAGAAAATTCGGGAAAAAATACAAACGGCCCAAAGTCGCCAGAAGAGTTATGCAGACAAGAGGCGAAGGTCGTTAGAATTTGAAGAAGGTGATAAAGTATTTTTGAAAGTATCACCTATGAAGGGTGTCAAACGGTTCGGACAAAAAGGAAAGTTGAGTCCGAGATATATAGGACCTTTCAAAATTTTGAAAAGAGTCGGTGAAGTCGCAAATTTTGAAAAGAGTCCGTGAAGGTCTTATGGCGAAACCAGATATTGGAAGAAGCCACTTGGGAGCGAGAAGACGAAATGAGAGAGAAATACCCTGAGTTGTTTCAGACAACTTAAATTTCGGGGACGAAATTTCTTTTAGGGGGGGAGGATGTAATACCCGTAAAATTAATACGGGAATAATGCGCAATTAGCGTGAAAATTATTCTGTAATTTTTGGAAAATTATGAAGTTAATTTTCGGACAAAGCGAATTTTCGGGAAATTGAACCGAAATAAGAAAATACTCTTTGAGTAAAATAAATAGATATGGGCCCAAATTAATTTAAAGTAGGCCCAATAAGAGATTTCCTTAAGAGAAAGGAAACGTAACTTTCCTTTTAAAGGTTTATCTCAAAAGGTGATAAGGACAAACGAAAATATCAAACGAAAGAATCGTTACTGAGTAAGAAGGAAAAGAAAAGAGAAAGAGAAAGAGGAGAAAACAAACGAAGAAAAGCAGAGAAGAACTAAGCAATTTCGGCCAACTTGGAAGTGAGGTAGGTGGTTTTAACCCCTACAAACTGTTTTAAGTTTGATTTATTTAGTTTAACGAATTTGGATGAAAGGTCATCCGAATTCATGAATTTCGGGAGCTTTGAATGATTATGTGTTGTATTTGCGGGTTGAAAAGAATTCGCGGGCCAAAAAGGTTCGTGAAGTGTGAGAGAGGAAAGGAAATCGCGGGCTGCGATAAAATTCGCGGGCCGAAAGATTTGTAAAGATGTGAGTGAGAAAAGAAGGTCGCGGGCCAAATTTAAATTTCGCCGAATTTAAAAGGTTAAATTCGGGCATATTTCGCCGAATTTAATATTTCAAATTCGGGCAGAATTTCGATATCTAAGCGAAATATTTAAATTTCGCCGAATTTAAAAGGTTAAATTCGGGCATTATTTCGCCGAATTTAATATTTCAAATTCGGGCAGAATTTCGATATCTAAGCGAATATTTAAATTTCGCCGAATTTAAAAGGTTAAATTCGGGCATTATATTTCGCCGAATTTAATATTTCAATTCGGCAGAATTTCGATATCTAAGCGAAATATTTAAATTTCGCCGAATTTAAAAGGTTAAATTCGGGTAATAGCCCACATCTTTGAATAAAATTATTTTAAGTTCATTTTATCTTTAAATCAAAGTATATTCATACTTTGACTAGAACTTTCGGGTCAACCCTTATTTTAAGATACGAGAGTATTTTGGGGTATTATTTGTAAGAAATAATACGTGATATATGTGACGAATGTGATATGCATTTCACGACATGCATAAGAGAGGTGAAGGTACCGTAATGATACGGTGACACGATATTGTGTCGAATGTGAGAAGGGTAGAGTTGCCGATTTTGGCAGTCAGTTCAGACTCGATTATGCACTTGGTGGGAGAGGGGGTTTGCGACACCCATCTACTCGGGATTGAGCCACCCGAGGTGTAAACCACCGGATATTATTTGGCTCAGGGACGGCAGACAGATGTGAGATTCCTGTCTACCCGAACTTGTGGTATAACATTCGGGGAAAAAGCCGTCGGGTTGAGATTGTGTGCGGAAGGAGCGACCCGGCGCGGCCGGTGTGGGCTACCGCATGGTTGATGGTGTACTTTGCCATTGCGCGCGTGGGTGCCGAGTCTGACCTAGGGCCCTGTTGAGAATTGAGAATTGATAGATGAGATTTGTCGAGTGTGCATTATATTATATTGTGAGGAACCGGGATTGGGTGGAGTGCACGCACGTATTGCATGTTTTGTAATCACCTACTGGGCAATAGCTCAGGGTTCTATCCTATTTTTGTTTGTAGGTAAGAATGAACCGACACCGACTAGTGTCAGGGTTGAGATTCATGGCGAGCTGGCGGCGGTGACTCCACGGACTTTTGAAGGTGGCGCAGTACATGGGACGCGACCTGTGGAGTGGCATAGTGTTTGATATTGGGTTTGAAATTTTGGGGCTTCGGCCCAAAAGTATTAATAGTAGATATTTTGTAAACCCGATATAATACTATGTAGGATATTTAAATTAAAATAAAAAAAAAAAGAGAAAATTTTATCGGGTCTTCCGCGTGTTCTGTTGCGGGGAAATCCGCCAATTAACTTAATTAGGAAGTAGGGTCGCCACACTCTAAGACCACAATGGTATGTTTTCATAAAAGATGTTGCATTGTATGTGTATTGATCACCCCCAACACAAAAAAAGAAGTTTTCCACATCCTCCTCGTTGAACTAAGCAGAAAACTTTAATTCAAGGGTAAAATACCTAAATAAGGACAGAAAATACTTAAATTCGAGGCTGAAATACCGATATATATGCAAAAAATACGTTCAAATCGTGGCGAGTCCTCTAAGACAAAAATGGAATGTTTTCATAAAAGATCTTGCATGGCATGTATATTGATCACCACCAACACAAAAAAGGATGTTTTTCCACAACCTTCCCTTTACACAAACTCGAATACTTGAATTCAAGGGTAAAATACCTAAATTGGGACAGAAATACTTAAATTTGAGACTAAAATACCGATATATATGCAAAATACCTTCAAATTGTGGAGAGCCCTCTAAGACCAAAATGGTATGTTTTCATAAAAGATCTTGCATGGTATGTATATTGATCACCACCAACACAAAAAAATGAGCTTTTCCACAACATCCCCTTTTAACTAAGAAGGACACTTGAATTCAAGTATAAAAAACTTAATCGAGAAAAAAATAATTAAATTCGAGACTAAAATACCGATATATATGCAAAACAATACGTTCAAATTGTGGCGAGTCCTCTAAGACCACAATGGTATGTTTTCATAAAAGATGTTGCATTGTATGTATATTGATCACCACCAACACGAAAAAGAAGTTTTCCACATCCTCCCCGTTTAACTAAGAAAAATACTTGAAGTCAAGGATAAAATACCTAAATAAGGACAGAAAATACTTAAATTCGAGGCTGAAATACCGATATATATGCAAAAAATACGTTCAAATTGTGGCGAGTCCTCTAAGACCAAAATGAAATGTTTTCATAAAAGATCTTGCACGGTATGTATATTAATCACCACCAACACAAAAAAGGAAGCTTTTCCACAACCTTCCGTTTTAACAAAGTCGAATACTTGAATTCAAGGGTAAAATACCTAGATCGGGACAGAAAATACTTCAATTCGGGACTAAACTACCGATATAAATGCAAAAAATACGTTCAAATTGTGGCGAGTCCTCTAAGACCACAATGGTATGTTTTCACAGAAGATCTTGCATGGTATGTATATTGATCACCACCAATAACAAAAAAAAACCTTTTCCACAACCTTCCCTTTTAACAAACACGAATACTTGAATTAAAGGGTAAAATACCTACATTGGGACATAAATACTTAAATTTGAGACTAAAATACCGATATATATTCAAAATACCTTCAAATTGTGGAGAGCCCTCTAAGACGAAAATTGTATGTTT